>JARHVA010001271.1:2740000-3297500 GCA_037957365.1 Torreya grandis | reverse complement strand
AGCATGATAATGTAATTTTCATATAATTTTTCCATCTAAATCCTATGTGCCATAATATATTTCATCTCGACTATGTCTTGAGAAGCAACAACAATCTATAATTTAGTAAGTTAATAAATAAAAATTTATTATTAGGTAACTAATATAGATAATAAATTTTATAAATAAATTTTTTTATCTAAGGACATGGATAATAAATAGGATGCAACATAGATAATTTATAAATCACCAAATTACATGATTTCATCTCCTTCAAAAAATAATTAACACATCAAGTTTAACCATTTCAAGGATAGGATGAGTGTTATTTTATAGAGATTAATTGATAATAAATTAGTCAAACTACCTCCTAACTAGTATAATGTTATAAATAATTTTTAGTGAGTGGGGGAAACACCCTTTTTATCTATCATCATATCAATGGAAATATAAATAAAAAAACTATTACGCACTGTGAAAATATATTAAGTGACTTCTGGATATAGGGGTTATTACATTTGCTACATTTGAAAATAGGCCAAAAATGCCTCTTTCTCAATATTATTCCACTAATCCTAATAATACCAAGATATCCTAGGCTTTTCCTCCAAAGGAGCCAATGGTCCCTTAGGTTATTATAGAGGGCATCATTAGGAGAAGATCATTTTCTATCTCACATTGTACAATAATTTATAATACATAAGTATGGGTGCCAAAGATAAATCAATCAATTAAGGATCAATAAATTGGAAAATTAAATATGAATACACAAAAATAAAAATAAAAAGTAGAAACCATTTATTTAATGAATTATAAGATATGTGATAAAAATGATGATATATTTTTAAATTAAATTTCAATACATGGTGAATTTTGTTATAGATATTTTGTAGAAAAAATTGAATAAAATATAAACCATATATGTGTGAGTGTTTCTAATAATACAACACCATAGTTACAACATCATAATTTAGTTACTGATGAATGTTATCATTCATAGTTCTAAATTATGAATGGTTGGCTTGAGAATTCCATATATATCTCAAATATAATCTATTGTACATAGCTTCTTGATTTTTATTGTATTTATTATTGCTAATGTTACTATATTTTTACATAAATGTGTACATCCTTTTTAATTGATCATTATTATATCTATTGATTTTATTTTCATGTGGCATTACTTTTTTTATATTTTACCCTAATTTGGGCATATACTACATCTATGTTACAATGATGCATCCATTATAGTAACCTAATTTTAGTGCACATTATTTTTAGTATAAAAATTTATTACACTTGGATATTAATCATCTATACTTTTTTTGGTCTTCATTTATTTTAGACACTTACATAATTTCATGAATACATACTATGACATGAGCACATACACTAATTCCTCCTAATCACCCTCCACCACTTGCATATTTTTTTGAGAAATGATGTTGTGATTTACATATATAGTGGGGAAATATTACTTACCTTCAATTCTTATACATAATATAGTATTTAAACATGGTTCACACTATGTTTTGAAACATGCCAAACATTTTTTGTATCCCTTAAAGTCTTTAATTTTTTTAGCCTTGATAAAATGTTTCAAAAAAAAAAATTAAAAACATAAAAAAGTATGACCAATACATGACATGTATTACTTATTTACATGATTTTTTTATGTTTTATCATATATAATACATTTTATATCTAGTATTAATATACAAAGGCATTTCACGATATACATCTATGAGATGTAAGACATGTAGTTCATATATGACATGGACACACAAATACAAGAATTTCATACACCCATGGCTAACCTTCTTACAATTGAGGCATGTTACTATTGGTGGAATATAGAATATTTACATAGGTTACATAATTATACAACTATTTCCATTGATCATAGTACACTATTTTAGATTTATTATATATATAATTTCTCTGAATCATTCTATTTAGATTACCATTTCACTAGATATTATATTTTTATATATGCAATGTTTACATACATTGATAATGTAGATTGTACTTTCTTAACATATGCATGATTGATGTTGTTTATTTATTAGTATTATGGGTAAAGGATGGATTTTGAAACTTCTTGAATGCTCATAAAAATATCAAGTAGTAAGATAATACTCTATTTATTGTGTAACATTTGATTTTACATTATGTTTTAGTCTAACTGTGTAAAATTAGATTTTCCATTGTATGTGTAATTATATTTTTTATTGTCTACATACCTTTATATTTTACTTTGAGTTTAAGACATTATATTTTCCATTTTTTGTGTTCCCTTATCCTTGTGTGAAATTGAGTGTGATTTAACCTATTAGGGTTTTACACAAGTAATTCCTATGTTTGGTTAAAGGGCTGAGATGTCTAAATAAGTTAAATAATTTGGAATATTTAAGAACTAGTTTTTTATGACATTTGACCTCCTTTGAATTTCTAAAAAAATTAATAAATAGTCATATATATAGATTTATCTAAAAATTAACTATCATGGATGATTTTGGTTCTAAAAATTGAGTTCTAAATAGTTTTGAGTGTCTATCTGCTCACTGGATAGTAACACCCCATATATACATTAGTGTCATTCTTGTGTAGTGTCCTGAACATGGTGTTAATGTTCCTATTTATTGGGAGTACATTTACTTATGTTTTTAGGTTTTGTTCCTTCACACATGAAATATAGATCTCTATGTTGTTCTTGGAAAACTTGAATTAATGTGAAAACCCTAATATTCCTTACAAGTATGGCATGAGTAATAATTGCATATTCATTAGCAAGAAAGTCTCGACATCCTCAACACCTAATTATGAAGAGATGTTCCTACATACAATTACTCTAAAGATGGATCAAGCTCAATGTAATTCTCCCACCTAGTGCTTGATGGAAATGCAAGTGAATGATAGAATAAGAGTGGACTTAGATGCCTTGAATGTGTTTTAAATTTTAAATCTTTGAAATCTAAGTTTTGGGATGTTGTAAATGGTAATACGCATAAGGAGGGTGGAATAGGGATCAAATGCCTTAATATTTCTCAACTTGTATTTGGTTTGAATTTGATTTTACATCTATTTTCCATCTAGTGAATAAAGGTGAAATAGACTTGTATTTATAGAGATTTATAGCTTATGCAGATAATAAAATATATTTTTTTCAAACTGAGGAGGGTAACATATTTGAAAAAGTATCCATTGGGAAGAGTTAGGGATAAGGAAAATAATGCCTAATTGGGGACACTAGTTTCATGTGGTTTTAGTGTCCCAAATGTGGTGCTAATGTCCTATTCAAAGACTATTGAGAAAGTTGGGTTGAGATTTGAGAAGATAGTTTTGGGACTATGTTTTAGTTGATGGTTAGTGACTATGGTTTGCTCAATTATTGTAAAAGTGCCTCTAAGACTCTAGGATAGGTATAAGGCTAGGATAAGGATAGGTTAACTCAAGTGACACTATTATAATCCAATTACCACTTTTAGGTGATTACATTTACACTCCTCCCCCCCCACTTATGCTAGTAATGCTAAAAAGTGAAATGACTAGTAGATGAGCTTGAGTATGTGAATATGGGTCTATGTATGTGAAACATTATTCAAAGTAATGATACCTCATTGGGTATGTGAACTAATGCATGAAATTGGTGGAAAACTATATGTGTAAGTATACATAATGATTATATCATTTAATAGATTGGACTGAGTTGATGGATTACTCAATCATCATATGGGTGGCTCAATAACTTAATTTGATTTTTAATACATCATTTCCCACCTTTTCTTGATCAATCTTGATCTATGAATAGATTGGATAACACTGTAATTATGTTTGACCCTCTCATGTGGGTAGCTCAAGAAATCAAGTATGCCATGACTCCATCATTTCCCACCTATGTGAATTAGATGCATCTAAAACTAAAATACACAAAGTGATAAAATTATCTAACTGAGTATAATCTAATTATGTATGTCATATCCATGGACACTCGGGTATATTAGTTATCTCTAGGCCATTTGAGAATGCCAACCACTAAATATGGAGTAAGGCATAAATGTAGTTACAACTTGGAATGTGATAGTAAGTGCGTACAACATAGATAATGACATGGATTTTATCATTCCATTTGATCAACCTATGTGTAGTTGAGTATATGAAAACTATGTTCCATGCACATGCCCCTAATCTAGTATCTGAGTATATTAAATATGAATTGAGTATGTAATAACTAAATCTGTATAGGTAAACTAAATGTGGGAGTGATCATGTCATGCATGATGTCCCAAAATATGAGTAAATGGTATGAATATTACTTGGAATAAGTGTATTTGAGTAAAATTTAAACATAATTATTAAACTTATGATTATATCTATATGAATTTGTATTGTACCTAGTGTACTGGTCTGGCCAATCTAGACTATCCTAATGCTAGGGTTATTAGAAAATAACACCTTTTAGTGGAAAATAACACCCTATGGAATTAGTTTATTAATATGGGTGATAATGTCTTCCTAGTCTAAAATCTGGATGATCTAAACTACTTTTTGAGTCTTTGTTTTATTCTATGTTTACCCTGTATTTGATTTTTGAAATTGAGCATGTGTGCTAAAATTTATCTATGAATAGTGAATTATGAGCTTGATATCTATGAAAAATCCATATAAATTACCCCTCTTTTTAGGGTAGTTTTGAAATCTATGTAATAACTACCCTCAAAAAATTGAGGTCTATAAAATGTGTTAGCTAGAGCATGTGCATGATATTACAATACAATGTATAAACATAACATCAAAATGTAAATTAATCTAATCATAAGTAGGTAATTTAAGATGTATGTTTTAGTCTATCATTGAACAAAGATGTCAATGTATATGTGTGTGTGTGTGTGTGTGTGTGTGTGTGTGTGTGTGTGTGTGTGTGTGTGTGTGTATGTATATATATATATATATATATATATATATATATATATATATATATATATATATATATATAATCAATGTGTATATCAAAAAATATAAGTAATTACATAGGGGGATGGGGCATGATGTCCATCATGGCATCCAAATAGGAAAGGTAGATGCATGAGGTCCTTCATGGCATCAAAAACTGGTTTGTGTATGTTTGTGTAACAAGTAAATACAAGTGTCATGTTGTATAAACATAGATATAATCATACATACAAGAACATGAGACATGCAAAGGTAGGCCAAGGGGCCACAATATAAAGGATTTGGGCTCATGTCAAAAATTTTGAGAATGAAAACATACAAGGACATGTTTAAATGGCCACATACATAAGCAATAAACAATTTGGCTTAGAGCCACATAGAAGGACATGTTCAAATGTCTACATATATAATTAAAAAATAATACACAAGGGGCATGGACACAAGTATAAGTCATATAAATATAGAAGTGGCATGTATCCAAAGAACAATGACATATTCAAATGCCTTCAATATGGAAGAAGCATAGGAAACATAATCAAGTCTCATCTAGGAACTAGAAATGAAAATATGTATAACTATGTTTTAAAAATTTATGTAAATGGTAGGATGCATATACACTAAGTGTAACTAGTGATAGTCAGAAAAAAAATACAAGAAATGAATAAAAATGATCAATATCAAGATATATCAATGTGTAACTATAATTATAAAATGTAAGGATAGAACCCAATAGTAGCAACTGTGTATGAGATGCCCTTGAGTGGGTGGATGTATCAAATGTATAATGGGATTAGTGTAAATGCCCCTAGTGGGTAGATGATAGTTGTCTTAGATTAGTGTAGTGGACTAAAGTCCTATTTAGAATTTGTAAACACTTGACAAGAATAAGTGAATCATATGTGTATGATAAAACTAACTATACTAGGATAGCTAGTAAAATGTAATATCTAGAAAGTAGTATAAATATAAACATAGTAATGCATACAATCTATAAATTTTGTCTTTTGAGTAATATTTAAATGTTTTTATATCTGACATGTTATATTGTTTTTATGTTTTTTAGATATAAGCTATGTATAGGAAAATGAAAATAAACTATATATAATGAGAGAGAGAGAGAGAAGGAAGTATGTATAAGATTAAGAACCATGTTAACCAATGACTATCATGGGAGACTCACTATCACTATGTCCTATGTTAAAAATAGGAATGATAATTTCTTGTGGAGTGTGATTACTATGTTGTATTTGAATGTTATTGTAGTAATAATCTAAGTATTGTTCATCATCAAAATGATAATAACATGGTGTGCTAGCGATAATTGCTTCATATTTTGGATTTGACATTTTTGAATTGTTATTTATAAGATTGATTATGATTTTACCCTTTGAAAATATCCTTATTGTATACATACAGTGTTGTGGAGGCTCTTTTTGCTAGAAAACCTATTTTAAGAATGCTTATTTGTGTAGAATGATTTTGACTCTAAAAATTAAGATATTTCTCTTTCTATAACATGTCTTGTGTATCTAGATGTTTTTCCTTGATAAAATGTATCCATGAATGATGTACCTTAGGATTTTAAATGAATCCCAAACCCTATTGACCAATATTATCAACTACTAGAATACAAGTGATGCCTTGGGCCTATTTACCCAAACCTTGACCATGATAATCAAACCATTATAGATATTTTTGACCAAAATTATACCATATTTAATGTTGATCCTCCTTTTTTGATAAGTAGATTTGTTTGATTTATTTGTGTTTGTTGTATGATTTCTTGATTTGATTGTGGTTTTTGAGCCTTGTGTTGTTTTGAGTTATGCTTTGGTAACCATTTTTGTATTATTTCTAAATTTGACCCTTTTGGTAAATGTGTTATTATATGTTATGTGGATGATGTGTCACTATGTGATTCATATGTATCCATCATATATTGTATTTTACTTTTCAATGTTAAACATGAATTTGTGTGGTGCCCATGCATTCTATGATATATACACAAATATCTAGATCTCCTTATTGTGTATAGAGGAGGTAGGTTGATCAAATTATATTTAATCATGTCCCTTAGTATCTCATTGGAGATCTTATTTTACCCTTGAATTATTTTTTAATCACTAGTTATAAATGTACTTTGTTGTGATTTATGATTTGTATATGTAACATTGTTTTCCATAAATTGACTAGGTGAAAATGTACACACATGATTTAAACTATTGTTCCCTCAATTCCTTTATCTTGTAAATTAATTTTCCAATATTGTAATATTTTCATGTAATAGTTGATTTTGATTTTTAAAGCTAAAATTATCTTGCTCATACTAATAATTTAATCATGTAGAGTCTCAAAAGTGAAAACCCTAGATGTTTCTAATTTAACATGTAGGCACACATCCTATAAGGAACAAATGTGAACAAGCTGAGTATGGAGATTAGTGATATTAGTATAGGCTACTTCATCTCATGGATGAATGATAGTATGTACCTGGTTAGATGGAAAGTAGCTATCACCCACATGGAGATGAGGATAAGGAGATTTTTCTTGTGCATAAGATTAACATTTAAACTTGAAACACAATTATTAGCTTATGTGCTAAATGTTTTATGTGTATACAAGTTTGTGTGTTAATGGAATTACACATAGGAGAAAGATAGCATGCTATGAGATATGACATATATTTAAATTGATATAAAATATCATTTATACACATGTTTATGTCTTTTTGAGTTCATTCTTAATTAAAAGGAATAAACATGTAAATGGAAGTATTAAACTTTACAACAAAAAGTGATTAATTTATTCTTTCAATATGATCATGATGATATGAAATAAAAATAGTAAGATGTATGGATCTAAAATTTGAGTATTAATAGAAAAGGGATACAAACCCTAAGTTTTTCTAAGGTTAGTTTTTTTTTAATATAAGGTTTCTTTGCAACAATTTAAATTATGTTTAAAATAATTTAAAACCCTAATATGTAATTGATTTAATTAGCTAGGTTGTCTAAAAAATAGAAAATTAGAATTATGAAGCCCTAATTTGTTACACAAAAATTTATATTAATGAAATCTAGGGTTTGAATCAATATTTTTAGTAAGTCAAGTTCACCAAATGATTTAACCTTTTAGGGTTTTACACAAGTAATTCCTATATTTGGTTAAATGTTCAAGATGTCTAAATCAGTTAAATAAATTACAATAATTAAGCATTGATCTATTGTGACCTTTTACCTCTTTTGAATTTATAAAAATATCAATAAATAGGCATAAATATGGACTTATCTAAAAAGTGATTGCCATGGATGAACTGGGTTCTAAAAATTGAGTTCTAGATAGTTTTGAGTGTCATGAATATGATTCTGATGTTTGTTTGCTTAGTGGATAGTAGCACCCCATATGGACAATAGTGTCGTGCTTGTGTAGTGTCTTCAATGTAGTGATAATTTCCCTTTTTTAGGACTAATCCCATTTTTTGGGAATACCTATACCTATGTTTTTAGGTCCTACTCTTGCATGAATGAAACCTAGAGATCTATGTCGTGCCTGGAAAACCTGATTTAATGTGTAAACCTTAATTCTCCTTGAAAGTATGGCATGCATAATAATTATGTTTTCATTATTAGGATAGGCTAAAAATCCTCAACACCACATTGTGAAGAGATTTTCCTACATACCAATACTCTGAACTGGATCAAGCCCGATGTAGTTCTCCCACCTAATGCTTGACATAAGTACAAGTGAATGATAGAATGAGAGTGGACTTGGATGCCTTGAATGTGCTTAAGTATTTGAATATTTGAAAAATTATTCTAGGGATACTATAGATGGTAGTATGTAGAAGTAGGTTAGAATAGGAATCAAATACCTTAATTATTCTCAACTTGTCTTTAGTTTGAATGTGTTTTTGTATATATTTTAAATATAGTGAATAGAGGTGACTTAGACTTATATTTATAGATATTTTTAGATTGTGCAAATAATAAAATATGTTTAGGCCAAATTTAAGAGGGGAAAACATTTGAATATATAGAATCAGGGTAGAATAAGGATCAAGTACCTTAATTTTTCTCAACTTGTCTTTTGGTTTGAATGTTTTTTTGCATATATTTTCCATCTAGTGAATAGAGGTGAATTACACTTGTATTTATAGATATTTATAACTTATATGGATAATAAGATATGCTAGGCTGACCTTAGGAGGGGTACACATTTGAAAAAGTATCCATTGGGAAGAGCTAGGGATAAGGATAATAGTACTTAGTTGGGGACACTAACACCATGTGGTTGTAGCATCCCAAATGTGGCACTATTGTCCTATTCACACAGTACTAAGAAAGTTGGGTTGGGATCTGAGAAGATAGTTCTAAAACTATGTTTTGGTTGACTATGGGTGATTTTGGTCTACTCAATGATTGTAAAGGTGTCTCTAAGGATCTAGGATAAGTCTAAGGCTAGGCTAGGGATATGTTAACTCAAGTTACATTTTTAACATCTAATTAACACTTTTAGGCGATTATAGAGTGTTACTATGTATGTAATGGTTGTGACATCATGTGTGAGACTTTTCCTCTACTTTCTATATGTGGATTAAATCTAAGATTATTTGTTGAGCTCATTTTTATTGTTAACAAAATGTTATATGACATGCATTCTTCTTTTTATATATTTTCTATGATATATATATATATATATATATATATATATATATATATATATATATATATATATATATATATATATATATATATATATATATATATATATATATATATATACATCATGCACTTTTTCATGTAGTTATGACTTAGTTTAAGGATGATCATTGTTAAATATATATTCACTACATTTATCATTGATAAATCTATCTTGACATGATACTTGTATGCTTGTGATACATGTCTCATAAATAATTAGATGATTTCTTATTATTTGTATGACATATTATCCACATGTTATTATATGTTTTACATTACTTACATATTTTATATATAACATAATGCATTTAACTACTATTTTTTGAGATTTAATTCATATGATTTGTTCCTCACCTAAAAAGGTTGGCTTGCATAATGGATTGTCTTATAAATTAAGCCTTAATTGACATATAAAATTCAAATTTTGGTGATAGATTACTTTAGAATGGCATATAATACTTTATATTGGTACAATTTTACTTCATATTATTAAAATATTTACATAGATTATGATACAGTTGACTCAAATTGGGGTCATATGTAATATGTTTCATAGGATTATAAGAGATTTCATAGATGTTATGAGATTATTACATAAGTTATAGGACTTAGTTTGCACAAATTATTTCAATGAGGGCATATATGTAACATATATTCATATTTTCAAAAATATTATGATATATTGGAATAGGTTATTTGATTTAAGTTTTTAGATGGAATCAAAACTCATGTCATATATTGTTAACTATTACTCAAATTTATTTCAAAAATAATTTATTTCTAAGAATTAATTTTCATTATTTAGATAATCATATGATTTTTCTATATTAGATGGTTCTTAAATTTTATGTATAATCTAAGGCGTTACTTAGAAATTTATTAGATTTATTGAAACCCTTAGTGGATTCTATTTAATAATATTTATTATAGTTATGTGGGGTTGAATCTATGCATAACATAACTTCTAGGAACTTTTCCAATTAAAATGAGGGTTGGGTCATATTCATCTCAGCCCATATTTATACTCAGGCATCTCCAATGGAACATGATCACACTATTATCCATTATCTCTAAAATATAAGTGTATATAATACAAGCTTGGCTCACATACATAAATGTGTATTCATTCCTTAGCCTTTCATTTCATATGTGTTCATATTTTTTACTTTTAATTTTACTTCATAAGTAATAACTTATTTATACATATTTCATTATAAAATTGCATGGGTCAAGCCATAACACATAGTACCTACTTGATCACACCCATCATGGTTATCCTAAGGTTTCAACTTATATCATATGTAATATAGTAATTCCATTACTAGAATAAAAGTGGGGAAAATTTAGACACTAATATTTGGTATCAGACACTTAAAAATGTGTAATATGACCAAACCTTAACCTACTTGAATTATGTTCACATACATGACTCTTATTCAACATTCCTCATATATATTCTCTTTTAAATGGGCATGACCTTCCCAAATTACCATCACTATTACATAATATATTCATACTCTCTACCCAATTATATTAATACAATTAAAATAGTATCTCCATTCCTCAAGTCACTATTCTTATTTTATAGATAGGTTTTTGCTATTGAGACAAATCTATTATTTTGGACTTATCTCTTGGGGCTGACTTGTCCATGTGCCCTTTAATGGCTAGTATCCAAAATTATAAATGCTCAGAAGGTTTTGATATTAAGTTTGGCATGTCTATTTAGAGGAAATTTTCCAAAGAGTCAACTATATAATCAAATCAGTCCTAAAACTTTTCCTATTACTCACTTATTTATCTCCTATCGTGAAATTTATCACATATATATATATATATATATATATATATATATATATATATATATATATATACCTAGCGCGCGCGCGCGCGCGCGCGTGTGTGTATTCCAAATATGAGTCCAATAAAAGAATAAATACTTAAGTTGAGTCTAAATAACATTTTCAAGGTCAAGTCATAGGTTTTAAAGTGCTTAATCCATACACATTATTCAAAATATATTACCATTACACATGATTACAGACACTCAACTAAGTGGGAAAAATACATATGGTATGATTCCATATTCAATGCATTGTACATGTATGTAACACTTATTTGGAAGGGTGTCTAAGGTTAGTTCAACCTTTAAATTTAATGCGTTTACAATTTTTCTATAGTGCATAACTAGGTTTTCAAACAAAGACAATGCAAACAAAGATATTTATGTAGAATTTTTAGATGCATAAATTTTGATATAGGTAATTTAAAATGATAATTATTGAAACATATTAAACCACATGACTTATGCATAAATACATGAATCTTATTATCTATTCCTCTATTCTTTTTGTCCACATGCTATCTTTACTCTTTATTTATAATTAATGTTACATATAACTCTCTAAAATTAAAATTATTAAGCTACTTATAATCACTCTCATGCTATCTCTAGTTTAAAATAAGTCCACCCTAAGTAGTTATGAAGACTATCCCACTTTTATCCACTTCCTTTGATCATGTTTGACACCAAATAACTAGTTTTTTAAATTTGAATCATTTGTTTGAGGTTTCCCATATGTTTCATAAGATCAGATATATAAAATTATCAAAAGGTTAACCTATTCAAACATGTAAAAGGTCATTCATTTTGGCCATTTGGTATTAAATTCTTTCAATATGAAAAACTATTTTACATTGATCAAAGTTGTCTTATTACTTCTAAATTAAATATCATTCAAAATATCAACCATAAGCCAAGTTAACAAGATTTAAAAGTAATTCAAGAGATACAATTTTAAATTATAAAATATATTATATATATTCATGCACATATTCAATGATAAAATTTTCACAAATCACTTTATGTGGGATTGATATACATCCTTGGAGTATTTGATAAATAGGAAACAACCAATCATCAATTGGTGAATGGGGTCATCTCATTCCATCACAATCTCTTTTTTTGAGGTTTTCAAGATATCAAATTACCCTTAGGAATTAAAAGATAAGATAATAAAAATAAAAATAAATTATGCAACATAATATAAAGTGTGGTATTTAATATTGGAAGCACATGTGCAAGAGGTGCAATCATCAAATTTTAATCAGAGTCAAATGGGACAAGTTCATAGTCAACATAACAATAGACATACACTATTGTCCACTTGTAATATTCATGTCAAATAATATCATTTGATTATAAATTTTATATTTCATAGTAAAATTCATACTTTATTTTCTCATCCTTTGTTAGTCAACTATCACCGTCAACTCAAACAAGTTTATGGTCAACAAATAGAATCAACCTACATTTATGTCCACTTATAATGGACATATCTAGAAGAATTTTATTATTTTTTTCTTAATATTAATTACGAAAAATCACCTCTTCTAAAAATTTCCACTTTCAAGCACTCATAATAGTTATAAAAAATCCTAGTTTGAGATAAGTTTTGTAATTCTTAGTGTTTTCAAGAAAATAACAATTTGCCATATTTGACATTTGTCAAAATAATTTTTTTTTGATTATTTTATATATTTATAATTCTAATATACCCTAGTTTTACACCTATAATCACTTAATTTTTTGTGTTTTTATCAAAAATAGGGTAAATCGTATTGGTGAACACACTAGAAATTTTAATATACTATGGTGTTGTTCAATTTACATATACATATACAAATAATGACCAAATCATCATTATGAAATTATAGGACTAAAAATTTGAATCAATCTCGATTATGATTACAAAAAATATTGGTACGACATTCATGACAACATAGGACCTACAAGAAATATCCCATCTCAGTTAGTGGTTTAACATAGAATTCAGATGGTGATTACATATGTTATTAAATAACTTCATGGGAATGTCATGTGCACCAAGTTATTTGTTAACCCTACTTTAATTTTCACTTACATAAATTCATCCTATCTACTTATCCTTTTCTCTTCTTCTATTATTATACCCATTGGCTTTGTTTCATCTAGTTTTTTAATTTTGATGCTCTACCTTGATCCAAAGATCCTTGGCATTCATTCAATGGTGAACATATTTCATGATATGTTATTTCAATAATATCTAGTATAAATTATACACACAAACTTTGATATTTCATGATTACACACTATTACATACTACATGAGAATAAATTTATTATTTCCCACTACATGCACACAAACTATTATCTCCACATAAAATATTGAGCCCCATTATTGTGAAATGCATATATTATATGGGGCATATTACCTGTCTTGATGTTTTCCACATGGCCATGATATCACATATAGTTCACATTATGCCTTGACACATGTTGCATATGGTTCAGTTCTTTCACTCTTCTATTTTTAAAGCCTTATTACTAATATTTTACACATATAGCAAACATCAAACACATTCAAAAATAATAAAAATGAAAAACTAAAATATTTGAAAAATATTAAAAAAATAAAAATATAAAAATAAAGACCCAATTTTAGGGATGTAGTTTAAAAAATAATAAAATAATACCAAATTTGTATACTAAATAATAAAAAATAAGGATGTATTCATGAATAATCACTAAATGATTAATATGAAACCAAATTAAAATTATATAATAACAATGATGAGAAACAAGATGAATAGTAACAAACTATAAATTAGATGAATCCATAAAATTAAATATTATTCAAATAATGGATTATTTTCTCTTTCTTCTACACTTGCCTATATAGGGATTTCAACTTCTGTAACTTCTCTTCTTCTCACATGATTCTTTGACTTAATTTTTGACATAATTACATGTACTTTCTCTTTTATTACAAATAAACCTTTTCTAACACTCAGCTAGACAAAATTATGTCTCATCCGAAGACACTTAGGCCTTATTTAATCAAGTTTTTATAACTTTACTTCATTATCATGCATTTAAGTTAACTACCTACCTAATCCTAACTAAATTCATCAACTTCCAATGAAAAAACTCCATGCTATACTATAGTTAATAATCTCATCCATATTATTTGACTTCTTCTATTACTATCTAACAAGTCTCAGTCAAAATTAATGGACCTCCTTTGCTCTCTAACTAGTATCAACCACAATTTTTAGACCTCTTTTTACCTAATTTAATTAGCCTCTCATGCTAGATCTCCATGCTTTTCTAAAACTAAATAGCTAATAAAACCTAAAAATAAATTTTATAATTTTATAAAATCATAAATACTTTTACTTTGTTTTTGACTTATATAAATATATAATTCTTCCAATTGAAATAAGAAAAACTATAATATCAATCAAGGTCCTACTATGCTTTCAAAATGTTGACCTACTTGGTAAAAATTATGGAATTCCTCTAAAATGTTAATCTCCATATTCTCATAAACCATCCTCTATTTCTAGATCATTATTTTACTAACACTTCATCATTCCCAAAAATTTCATGTTCATTACCATCTTGTTCACATTCAAAAACTCCTCTCAGATAACATGTGTAATTTATTTTGGAGAAGTAAATTGATAGATATGATTACAATAACATCATCCTGGATATATTCAATGGGCACTCCACACACACCTCTTGAAAATAAGAACCTCATACTATTTATACTTATAATCAAGACAAAATATGGTGGGATCTCCATCATTTTTCACCTACCAATGATCACCCATTTTTATTACTAGTGAAGTACCTTTCCTCAAAATTATACTCATTTTTTTGGCTAGGCATTATGGCTTTGCCACAATCTCATGATACATAAATATAAGTACCTTATTTACATCCATCTACCACAATCATACCCTACTCAACCCTCATATGATGAATTATTCACCATGCTATCTTCCCTTCGATTTTGGTATACATGCAACCTCCTTAGAGATAATATGTGCATCAATACCATGTTCCCTTAACTTTATAATATATTTATATAATTTCTCAATAAAGCCAATAGTATACCCATCAAGATAATAATACCCATTAATGAAGATATGTACTCAAATTATTTTCAAATTATTCATAGTTGAACCTTTCAAAATCAACTTCAATTTTTATGTTGGTTATTTTCCATCAAACATACGACCTTCATTTTCTAAGATAGCCATAACCTTACACATTGAATTTAATTACTTTTGAGAACATATGACCTTGTGACATATATTATATGAATCTATTTAATTTATCTAGTGAATGGTCTAAATAAGTCAAAATAAAAAATAAAACTCCTAAAAGTTTTGTAGAGGTCTCAAATTTGATACCACCTTTCTAGCTCTTCCATAAATAACTGTCATTTTGAGAAGCTATAATATAGATACATATTCATCTAAATTTGGCCAACTAAATGCATAATTATCCAATTAGAAATTTTTGATGTAACATGTAGTATTTTAAATAATAAGTTTATGTCATAATCAAAGATAATGCACACTAACTTATGATACACTAAACTTATTGGAAATAAATTGAATAATCAACTAACCCACTAGAAATATATCCCATTTCCATCTACATGAGACTAATTAATATGCCACAATGTCCACCTAATATAATAAAGAGCATCTAATTTTAAAATTATCAAAATTTGAATATCTTTAGGAAATACATCATCAAATCATACTAAGGATATAAGTTCATTTAAAAATTAGTTTCATTGGAAAAGAATAAAATAAAATGACTTATATTCTCTATTACTTCCTCCTTTCTCATTATTAATAACCTTATCTAATAATACATTATTTTAATTATAATGCATTAATTTCAATACCTTATTTACCATGATTCTAAACAAGATAAAATGAAATAATAATGACTACAAGTAAAATTATTACTTGATGCCAAATACGTAGCCATGAATCCCAACTATCAAAAAGAAAGGGACCCTCATAAGAGTGCATTGTCCCTCAAAAAATGGATACAACATGCATGGAAATGTCATAGTAAATATAATAATAAAACAAACTTAATATGCTTATTATTATTAAGTGTAAGTCTAAGCTCGAATATCCTAGCAATGAACAACATTTTTAGGGTTGTAGTTTAAAACAATAATAATACAATACTAGATTTACATACTAAACAATAAAAAATAAGGATGTAATCATGAAAAATCACAAATTGATAAAGATGAAACCAAATTTAAATGATATAATGACAATGATGGGAAATAAGATGAAGAATACCAACTATAATCTAGATGAATCCATAAAATCAAATCTTATTCAAATAATGGCTTATTTTCCCCTTCTCTTACACTCTCCTATATAGGATTTTCAACTTATTAAAATTATCTTCTTCTCATGTGACTCTCTGACTTCATTTTTGATATTATTACATTTATTTTCTCTTTTTATTACAAATAAGGACAAGTCTATACCCTTGCTAACATGTGATCATAACATGAGTTGTTTGTTTACTTATTTAAACATGTTATTTGTCACATATTATAGTAGAAAGCATATTATTTTTCAAAATAACATGAATTTTATGATGTATGTGAGTGTAATGAAGGATCTAAATTATACATGGTCTCTTATATGATGGATTCTCTTCTACCTAATGGCCATGCCTATGCTAGTAGCATCTAATTATACGGGTTACATTATAACAAGTTATATCTTTATATGGCCTCAAATTTCATGTAAAGCTACATATATTACATGATTTTTTCTATTTGTTCATATTTTAATTTTTTTTACATGGATATGCTACTTTTATATAATAAGATATTGATACATATGGCTGGAATAAACTATCTTTCACTTGGTTTATGCTCCTTCACTATTGTGTACATTGTTTGCATGATAGGAGATACATCATTTTATTGTTTTGGCCCTTGTGTGAAAAGTTATTTGAACATATCTATGATATTTGTTCCTTGTATGTGAAAATTTTGAATATGTATATTATTTTAGGCCCTCGACCCTATTTTTTGTGTGACATTTGATCATTTTCCTTATTTTTTTCATTCTTAATATATTTTATGATATGCCCTTAGATTATTTTGTGGTGACATATTCATGTCCATTATATGCAATCATTGATCTTATTGTTAAGCATGAAATATACTGAGAGGGGGGTGAATCAGTATATTATATATCTTATAAAACTTTCCCTTTATCAAATTCCACTTAATCAAACATTCAAGATATGAAATAAAACTAAAACAACAAACATCACACAAGATAGAGAGAGACACCAGATATAACATGGAAACCCAATGTGGGAAAAACCACAGAGAATCAATCTCAAATATATTCATGAGAACAAACACACAGGAGCACCATACCCCTTTGCCAAGTACAAACCTCAGCTACAATTTGTGAGCACCAACCCACAGGAGCTTCAAACCCCTTTACTGAGCACCAACCCAGCACCTATTCGTGAGCACCAACCCACAAGAGCACCAAACCCTTTGCTAAGCACCAACCCAAAAACAATTCATGTGCACCAACCCACAGGAGCACCAACCCCTTTGTGTATACCACACACCTATCTCTCAATGTTGCTATCTCAACAAATGATAGATCAATACAACATCTCCTTCCTCTCTCTCACCTTTGCTCTTCTAAGATAGATATAACAAATACAAATCATATTCATCTCTCACAATTGCTCTTCTAAGCTAGATATCACAATATCAAATCAACCTCTCACACACATATTATAAATGGCTACTCAAGCCTTTATTTATAGCTTTCAAAATGACCTTTGGCCTTCCCCCTTTGTGACCCTTCAATCCTCATGAAAAATGGCACCAATCTTGGATGACCCTTCATATCCAAGCATTTGAAAAGTCATGTGGTGACCCTTCATGACCAAAAACGTCTTTCCCACTTTTGTCCTTATCTTTGGTGAATTTTTGTATTCCTCAAAGTGTCTTTTCATGATAAATTTACCCATTACTCTTTTGTCTTCACTTGGTGACTCTTGGTATTCCCCAAGATGACTCTTCATGGGAAAATGCATCCCATCCTTCTTTTGTCTTTATCCCATGACTCTTTGACTTCTCCATGGGCCCTTATTTTGTCTCATATGCAACCAAAAATATATTCATTAATATTAAATAAATATTAACTCATATTAGTCAAGATAAATAACATTAAATGCAATGGGCCTTTATCACCAATAATACTAAACCTTTGACATCAATGACAATATTTCTAACAATCTCCCCCTTTGTCATTGATGGCAACCTCAATCCTAAAATTGCCACATCCTATCACTTGCACATACCATCATTTGAAAACATACAGTAACTCCCCCTTACTATAGCAACCTATACCTATTCCCTATACCTATTTTTTGCACCTATACCTATACCTGTTATTCTCCCCCTTGACATCAATGGCAAAGGGCCTACCTAGAGCTAACACTTAGCTCCTCCTCACTTGATAATGAACATCAATGGTAGGAAGTAACAGAAATTACTCCCAACTCCTCTTGCTAATCTTTGAATGTATCCTTTGATCATGCCTTTGAAAAGATATCTGACAGAACATATACATTGCTCCCTATCCTTTGAGCATTTGCAATTAACTCATTTGAATCTTTTCTTCTAATCTCACAACCTTTAGCATGAAACCTTAATGTGTATCCTTGATCAAAAATTTGACTAACACTCAATAGATTATGCTTAAGACCTTCTACATAAAAAACATTCTTAGTCTTAGTTCTACCATAATCCAAACTCAAAGTACCTTTTCTGGCTATCTTGGCAGTGGTTTTATCTCTGAACCTCACTATACCACCATTTATCTTCTTTAGAGAAATGAAATTTCTTTTATCACCTGTCATATGCCTCAAACATCCGCTATTAATTAACCATGGCTGATCTTTACCTCTCACATGCAGAGCTGTCTGCACCATCATAGAATCTTTAGGTTGTTTCTTCTACCATGAACATGTCTGAAACTTCTCCCTGACGAATGAAGATTTGAAACTTTGATCCTTCTTCTTGATGAATGGAGCTTTGAACCTCTGATCCTTCTTTCCTGACTTGAACATACTTCTGCAATAACAAGCTATGTGTCTGAAGTTGTTGCACTTGTAGCATACTATGGTCTCTTCATCAAAGCTTGATAGAGGAGCAAAAGAGTTGTGGCTTCTTCTTGACTCTACTTGACTTTTCTTCTCCTTATTTTTGAAAGTGTTAGCTCTTTTTCTACATTCTAATTTCTTGTGACCATATCCATTACAATAAAAACAATAGCCATAGAAATAAGACCTATTTGTATATCTCTGACCTGATTGCCTTTTGTAGCTTTGTTCCTTCTAGCCTTCTCTATTTGGAATGTTCTCTGTATTCTTCACTTCTCCCCTTTTTGTTTCCTCTTCTGTAAGAGCTTCAACATAGCTCTTTTTCTTTTCAAAACCAATCCTTGTCTTATCTGAATATGCTTTTTGACTTTCCAATATCTTATTCAGCATGTTAGTGTTATCCTCAAATTTTGAATCACTAGCTACTTTTTCATTGACTGCTTTCTGAATATCTTCTTTTAAAGAGGCAATTTCAATAACATACCTTTCACAATATTTTCTTGTTATTTCCAACTATGCTTTGAGATCTTCTTCATTCTTCTTGGCTTCTTCAAAGTGTTCTTGTAGATCTTCAACCATTTCCTTTGACTCTTGTTAATTTTTCTTGATTTGGTGCTTTGACCTTTGATTCTTCTTCTGAACAGCTTCTAACTCTTCTAGGGCACAATTGAGTTCTCCTTCCATGTCTACTTCAGTTTCCTCCTCTTCTTCTTCTTGATCATCATCATGTATGGCCATGAATATAATCTCTTCTTCTTCTAAATTACTGACTCCACTATCTTTAACTAAGCTAGGATCTTTAGAATACAGGCTTTTCTTCTCAAATCCCTTCTTAGATTTGCCTTTGAAATTCTTCTTGTATGTAGGCTTTTCTTCTTCATCATCATTAACCTTATCTAGGCATCTAGCTAAAAATGTCCAATCTTTCCATAATTAAAACATTTAAAAGGTAATTTTCCTTGATATTTATCTATTCCTCTTTTCGGCCTATGTATGAAAAGTGCTTCATTGTCATCTTCATCATCACTAGAACTATCACTTGATTCTAGAATCTTAGATTTCTCCTTCTTTGATGTCTTTAAAGCTGCTTCTCTCTTTGAGGGTTTATCTTGTTCTGTCCTCATCTCATATGCCATGAGAATACCATGAATCTCATCCATCTTTAACTTGGCTAAATTCTTCATCTCCTCAATTGTCAAAACCTTTACATCATATCTCATTGGTAGAGATCTCAAAACCTTTTGCACCACCATTGACTCATCCAATGTTTCTCCAAGACCTTGAATCTGATTTATGACTTGATCAACCCACAAAAGAGAACTTGTTATATCTTCTTCTTCTTCCATCTTCAAACTTTCAAACTGCCTTCTAAAAGTCTGCAACTTAGCTTATTGAACCTTTCCATTACCTTTGTAAATATTCTCAAGTTTTACCCAAGTTTCATGAGTAGATTTACATTGCATAACTTTAACAAATTTAGATTCACATAAACCACATAAAATAGCATTTAAAGCTTTAGCATTACATTCACTTGCCTTCTTTTTTGTTGGAGTAATTGTAGATGTTTGTGGCTCTTCATATTCCTCCACCACTGATTTCCATATGTCGAATCCAAGGGCCATCAAATAAACCTTCATTCTCATGCTCCAAAAAGCATAATTCTTCCCATCAAACAAAGGTGCCTTATTTGTAGAAAATCCTTCTTGTGACCCAGCCATCGTGCTTTTCCCGATCTACCTTTAAGCTGTAAAACTTTTCAAAAAGGAACCTACTCTAATACCAATTGTTAAGCACAGAATATACTGAGAGGGGGGTGAATCAGTATATTATATATCTTATAAAACTTTCCCTTTATCAAATTCCACTTAATCAAACATTCAAGATATGAAATAAAACTCAAACAATAAACATCACACAAGATAGAGAGAGACACCAGATATAACGTGGAAACTCAATGTGGGAAAAACCATAAAGAATCAATCTCAAATATATTCATGAGAACAAACCCACAGGAGCACCATACCCCTTTTCCAAGTATAAACCTCAACTATAATTCATGAGCACCAACCCACAAGAGCTTCAAACCCATTTGCTGAGTACCAACCTAGCACCTATTCATGAGCACCAACCCACAGGAGCACCAACCCCTTTGTGTATACCACACACCTATCTCTCAATGTTGCTATCTCAACAAATGATAGATCAATACAACATCTCCTTCCTCTCTCTCTCACCTTTGCTCTTTTAAGATAGATATAACAAATACAAATCATATTCATCTCTCACAATTGCTCTTCTAAGCTAGATATCACAATATCAAATCAACTTTTCACACACATATTACAAATGGCTACTCAAGCCTTTATTTATAGCTTCCCAAATGACCTTTGGCCTTCCCCCTTTGTGACCCTTCAATCCTCATGGAAAATGGCACCAATCTTGGATGACCCTTCATATCCAAGCATTTGAAAAGTCATGTGGTGACCCTTCGTGACAAAAAAACATCTTTCCCACTTTTGTCCTTATCTTTGGTGACTTTTCGTATTCCTCAAAGTGTCCTTTCATGAAAAATTCTCTCTTTACTCTTTTATCTTCACTTGGTGACTCCTGGTATTCCCCAAGATGACTCTTCATGGGGAAATGCATCCCATCCTTCTTTTGTCTTTATCCCATGACTCTTCGACTTCTCCATGGACCCTTATTTTGTCTCATGTAACCAAAAATATATTTGTTAATATTAAATAAATATTAACTCATATTAGTCAAGATAAATAACATTAAATGCAATGGGGCCTTTATCACCAATAATACTAAACCTTTGACATCAATGACAATATTTCCAACACTTATTATGTTGAGTTTCATAAACTTATACTTGTGCTTACTAAGATTGATTATTGGTGTCATGATACATACCATGCACTTTTATTATGTACTCTAATTAATATATGATTACTTCACGATGTTCTTCATTGTTAAATATATCTAAGATTGACACTTGTATGCATTACATTTAGTATGTTACATACATGATTCAACATAAAATACAATTCTATAATGACATACTCTCCAACATGATGATGGAATTAACACACACACACACACACACACACACACACATCCATTGCATGATATAATTAACTCTTTTTTGAGATGAATAACTCATAGGATACATCCCTCATCTCAAAATGGATGCATCACCATGTGATTGTATTATAGATTCAATAATTTATGAATATAAAAATATCCAATTTAGGGATAGATTATAAGCTTAAAAAATATAGAATAATTGATTTCAAATATTCAAATAAACTCATAAAGTAAATGAATGAAATTTTTGGCACATAAATGCAAATGTACATAGACTCAAAATAAACTAACTACAAATCCATGTATATATAATACATAAATGCATTTTGTCAAGGATACCAAGTGATTTGTGTCTTATATATATATATATATATATATATATATACACATACATACATACATACATACATACATACATACATACATACATACATACATATATATATGTATGTATGTATGTATGTATGTATGTATGTATGTATGTATGTGACTCCATATGTAAAATACAGAATAAGAATGTCTTGTAACTCTGTATTGGATGCCTCCAATATAGGACTAAGTATTTTATAACCCTATGTAATGCTTCTTGTAACAATCTAATATTATTATGTATCATTGTGTAATTTAATCATAATAAGTGGATCATATTTTCCCCTTTTGTGGTGTGGGATACATGTGTATTTAACATCTCAAAATAAAAGAATTAAGCATACCATGTGTAAAATAGGAATTCATGGGAAGTTATAAACATTTAAAATATATTTATTAGACATTTATTTATAGTCATAAAAATATATCATCATTGGATCTCAAGTAATATAATATTTTATATACTAATAAAAATATATTATCATTAACATTGAAATGTTTATTAATGGATCGCAACATATGTAGATCCACTTTAATTAATGAAACATTATGTTTCCCTTGTATGGAAAAGGATTTATAAATATAATAAAAAAATAAATGTATTACATTTGATTAATAAAATATAATTAATATGAATGCCAAAAATAATATACCCCATTATATATGAGATGTAGAGAATGAAGTGTGGCCACTGCATACCCAAATATACATGATGTATAATCTAGTTCTACAAGTGTATCATGCTCATCATGAATGATTTTTAATATGTTAAAATCATGATGGTGATATTATTTTTCCATATTTAGATAAATATATAATTAACATTAATGTTTGGTCATAATATAATCAATACGATGGTATAGATAAATTACTCCAAGGGGAGCAATGTAGTATTGACATTATCATCTAATTATATGGCATGAGTAGAAAGTAAGTAAATATTAGGTAGGGGAACACTTTAAAAGGTAAAAATTTCCCAAAGAGATAATGGAAACAATATATTAATTTATCATCAATATAGTAGTGTATATAAAAGTTATGATTATAATAAGGTGTTATTTCATTTAGCATGTAAGCATGTGTTGCATTAATCAATAATAATTATGATAAAATAAATTAATAAAGAAAAGTTATAATTTTTTAGGGAATATAAAGTGGGATTCAAGCCAAAAATAGAAAAACAAATCATTTTCACTTGATGACTTGGTTATTTTAATTATGGGAGAGAAATATGGTAGCATGACTAAACACATTTCCACAAAGACTAGTAGCTATATGAAAGGTAGTCATGGTTATCATTTACATAGAGTTATTAAGTGTTATAAACCTCTAATGTTTTATAATTTTTATGAAATTTAGAAATAAATTTAAATAGTAGTAAGTATTTTCATCCAAGTTTTATGTATGCTCTTGGAATTTAGAGTATTCTTTTGGAATGATTTTGTATGTTATTCACAAGACTCAATAGTAAGATAGAGTATTGCTTAGAAAGAAAGGGTACACTCTTATTAGGATAGTATACATTCTTATTAAAAAGTAGGGTTTATATATATATATATATATATATATATATATATATATATATATATATATATAAATATAATAGTTATTTTGTATCTATCATAATTTAATTAACCATTTACCCTCTATTTTTATTTTTTTATGATGTAAAATAATATGCACATTCATGAGTTCTAAAATGGTATAGTAGCAGAGTCTATTCAGGATCTACAATTGAATCTAAAGGATTAGGTTCATATTTATTCCATTTGATTAGGACTATCAAGGTAGTTATAGATCATGCATTATGATATATCCTTGTTGAAGGCACTAGCATAGAGATTAAACAATAAAAATTACACATTTTAGTTATCAATTGGAGAGATAATTGTGAAATTAGAGGTTCTATGGAATATATTATATATCCTAATAATGGGAAAGGGAGTGGTGATGGAGGATAAAAATTAGAATATTCAATAGGATACTAATATTTATAACATGGGAGATTCTTAATGATTGAAGAGGGATATATATATATATATATATATATATATATATATATATATATATATATATATATATATATATATATATATATATATATATATAGTATTGTGTTTAGAGGTATATTTTTAGGTGATGTGCCATAATTACACACATATTTGATTATAATATTATCTTAATTCATGGTCATGGACACGAGTGGTTTGAAATGTGAATATGAGATGGAATCCATCATTTGATACCTAGAGTATAATTTAACTATGTATTCTTAGGGGTTGTGAATGTTGAACCACTTATATATGGATATATATATTTAATACTGTGGGGTATAATTATAAAATAGTTATAATCACACTATTAAAACCATTGGTATAAAAGTATTTTCCATTGACCATACTTATTTTTTTACTTTTGGATGGATTGAAGAGAGATATCACTTATGATAATATATGTGTTATATCATTTATAAGGAGGTCCAATGAGTAGATAGTACTTGTTGTAAGGGAATGATTGATAGATTATAAGAGAGTAATATTATATTAAAAAAACTATCAAGAACATCCTTATTTTCCTAAGGATGTGAACATAGATTCTAGATTTTATTTAGTCATTGGTATCGATATTATTTCACATGTGTAGTGGAGATATCTTGGTATGAGATGGTGACATGTAAATTTGATGTATGAAAGGATAGACACCAACCATATTCTCATGGAGAAGATCATGGATATGTTGTTAGAAGCTAGGGGAGAGAAAACCAATATTATATACAAATCTAATAGATACTAATGAGGATAACAAAAATTATTTACACCTTGACCCTAGTGTAGATGATGTAAAGATGAAAAAAGATTGGAAAATATGGTGGGAAAGGGTCCATCCAACATAAGTATTTCAATTAAGGGTGATAGACCTATATGATTACATGCTAGAGGATGTGCCTCCCATGGGATGTGGAGGTATACTAGGTTAGGATACTATAATATCCATAGTAATAGAAGCATGAAGAGTGGATGAGTTAATTGATGACCTATTAACATGTATATTATTTTCATATGTCATGTTTAAAATGGTATTTTTCATTTAGTTTATATGGAAACTTACATATGTTTTGTATGATAGTGTCTACCTATTGAGTAATGATGATTTATACCTTAGTATGATGACCAACATGAGATATAGTTGAAGGTGTACCTAGCTTACTTGAGAGAGTGGGTTAAGAGGAAACTATCTATGCACCCATATTAGATCATATGAGTTGATTTAGAGTGCCATATATAATGACATATATTATAATATATTATTTATAGTTTAAGGTGGCTTATAAGAGGTATAACTAACAACATTCATGCCCCAATGAAAATTGATGGAATGTTTCATGTGATATCGACCTAGTATGTGGATCTATAGTATATATATATATATATATATATATATATATATATATATATATATATATATATATATATATATATATATATATATATATATATATATAGAGAGAGAGAGAGAGAGAGAGAGAGAGAGGCTACGGTGGATCTCAAAAGACTTCAAGAGAGAGAACATATCTCATTCAAGATAGATATCATATATTAGGGTATCCATGTATACAACATATGTTTCCTTCAATTATAGTAGATCAAGGTGAGGGGATCACTCCCCTTGATGCATGTATGATTTATATGGGTTGAGATACCCAAAAAATTCAATGTATGATGTAAAAAATATACCATTTAATTTCTAAGTTATAGTTTATGTTTCAATTTATATATGTCATGTTTTCCATATGGGTTGACATGTTTAAATTATATTGACTAAGACATTTTTAAAATATATATGAATGTTTAAAAATTATGATGTTGAATGTAAGATGACTAAAAAATAACATAATTAAATAAATGGAAATATGTTATAAATACAAATTATGTTAGCATTACCAACCTATAATATGAGAATGATTTTTAGAATCATAATAAGATACACATATAGAATTCTATGACTTTTCTATATAAGGTGAATCTATTAATTCATTATTATATTGAATATATTTCTATCGATATGTATGATGATGTATGGTTGTTTCATTTCAATAATTTGGTGTATATTAATATTTATTAGAATTTTTTTATTGAGTATCAATTTAATATTTTTGTGAATATTGGTGTATTATTCCTAATTTAGTTAAGGATCTAAGTTTATTAAATTAGTAAAATATATTCCAATAAATTGAATACTAATTTATATAGTTTATTTGACTTTTGTAGCTTTATAAAAAAAGTAATAAAAGAGGAGAAATGTAGCTTCAATTAAAACTATGCTAATACAATTGAGACAGAGGCTAATACTGATTGTACAAGACTAGGATAGTGTTGTGAACTAAAATCTAGCCTTCATTTGGTGAAAGGAAAGGAGCATAAAAAGTATGACACTTTTAGGTCTATTGTTATAGTCTAAATCCTATCACTATTTTCCAAACTGGTCATAGAGATCTGATTTTTCTACGTTTTGTCTATTGTCCCTGTATTAGTCCACTTGTGAAATTTTTAATCTTGATTGTCGATGAAGCTTCTTGTATATCTAATTTAATCTCTAACCTTGTATCTTCCTTATACTTGAACTTAAATGAAAACTTTGAGAAAAATATGGGGTTAGTTTGTGTAAGATACACTAAATGTGTATCCACACCCCTTGTATGGGTACACTGCCTACATACCAATAATTCAAAGAAGGATCAAGACATATGTATTTCTCCCACTTTATGTGCTTTATGAAATAGTGTTATACAAATATAAAAATCCTAAATTGGGTGTGCTTGAGGTGGCTAGGGACTAGTGTGAGGTTTGAATAGGTTGGTAGAAATAATGGATTGTTGTACATAGAGAATAGGGAAAATTACCTTAGTGGTTTTGCTTGTATTCTTATTTACTTTTGATATAATTACCAACACCTTCTAAATGAGTTTTGAATGGGATTTGATAGGGATATATTGGTCATGGGTTAGATACATTCACATGAGTTTGACATAGTGCATAAGAGAAAATGGGAGGAAATGGTCACCTAGGCTTAAAATGTGATTGGACAAGAGCACTAGAAATGGGACACCCTAGGTTCTAGTGCTATAGTCAAACCCCAACACTCCTATCCTATAGGCTCAAGACCTAGGGGGATGGAATAAGCATGGAAAGTGAAGCTTGATTAAGATAGAATGAGATTTTAGAAGTCTACAAATGACTAAGTATCAATGAAAAGGTGGATATAAGGGTCATGAGAGCATACAAGAGGGACCTATGGGTTGGGTGTCACAAGCCACACTCAAGCTACCAAATTTGACATTTTATGTGACTACATTTTCACCCCTTTACTCTAGTGATAGAACAAAGTGAAATACGAGGGTAAAGGAAAAATAGGAAGTGTACCTAAACTTACCTACAAGGGCAAATCCAATGAAGCTATGTGATTTTAGATGTGCATAAAGAGAGCACATCATGAAGTGTAAATTTGAAAGAGAAATCAAAAGTAGATCAGTTCTTACTAAATACACTATATCTAAAACAAGAATGTATATAAAGTTGGGTAAGAAAGAGAGAAGAGAAAGGAGTGAATACACCTCATCAAGCACATGGACCAATATAAAACTTATTATTATCTTGAGTGATGCTAGATATGTGTTAGGTATATGCTATACCAAAATTAATATTTTGAATGGAGATAAGTGCTCAATTACTTAAGAGTAGCTAAAGAATGCAAATGTTGGCCCTTTGGCTCCATCATCTCCCACTAAGTGAAGCTAGGTGGTCATGCATGTGTTAATAAATGTTTGGACTATGTGTCCAATCCCTATGAGTAGGTGGATCAAGAATACAAAGTCTAGATAGTCATTTGGCTCCATTATTGCCCCATGAAGTGAAGCTATAAACTGATATTGGTATGAATGTGTGATGTATGAGAAGGCTCCTGAAGCCCATGAATGATCTAAAATCTAAAAATATGGAATGGATAGTTGAATGTGTACTAGAAACTGGGCAAAACTTGGCCAACTCTAGAAGGAGGAGATTAGGCTTGTATAAAAGCCACTCCAAAACTCAGCCATAGGCTTATGTGGAAGCCACTTAGAAATGTGGAGGTTAGTCTTGTATGAAATCCATTATAAAATTATTTAAACCACCTGTAGATGGAGTAAGGAATGCAAATACTAATAATGCTTGGGTAATATACTGAACTCAAAAAGAAAAGAAGTCAAATGTGTCATGCACATTTCACCCAATCACAGGTGTCTGTAACATGGATTCTGATCTAGAAGTTATACCAATTACCCAATCTAAAAATGGAAGTGAAATCCATCATGCCATGCATGACACTCCCTGTATCTAGATTATATAAGAAAAACTATACTAAAATTGTTGAATCTAAATCGGCTTGTATGTGCAAAACTATATCCAAGCTTACCTTTCTACCTATTTCTAAAAAATCTAGGTTCTTTGATGTTTGGATAGGATCACCAAAAATAGGACACCCTAGTATCTGACATTATTGTCCATGTCTAATGTTGTTATCCTTTATTGAAACTGATGACTGATCTATAATCATCACTATTTTTTTGGTTTGTTTTGTCTAGTTTGACCTTTAATTATTATTATGATTGTTTTAAAAATTAATTTTTTGACTCGTAGGAGCTCTAATCTCTATGACAAAACCCATGTTTATTACCCCCTCTTCTAAGGGTAGGAATGAAGAACTTGTAGTGACTAGTCTTATAAGGAAGATCCCTACAAGTGTGTTATGTTATAAAATACATGATATAGCGGTGATCATTCAAATGATGTCTCAAGATATAACATAGTTTGTATTTTAGATTTTTAGATCAATAGGGGTATGCTTAGATATATATAAAAATTTAATAGCATGTGTAACATATTAAATTTGAACTAGAAATGTTAGATGTTAGTTATTAGTTGTTAGTTTTCAAGGAGGTATGAAGCATGATGTCTATCATGACATCCAATAAATCAAGATAATGCATGATGTGAATCATGGCATTGAAAATAGTTGAGAAGTAAATAATTCAGAGGTCAATTTATAAAAGGTCCTAAATAATATAAAACCATACACCATTATTTATATCCCACTAAGACCTTTCTAATGGTATTTAGAACGTATAAAATGGAGCTTATATACTCCTTGTGCAGCCAGTCAAAGTTCCAGTCACATTGGTCAACGTTGGTCAAACTATAAAAAATGACCATTATGGATTGATTTTATAATAGTTCCATGGCAAAGATCTCATCTTGATATTTTTTATTCATTTTACAATTTATGAAATAGAGTCTATATGCAAAAGATATAGCTAGTCAAAGTTGTTGTCAAACTCGGTCAACAGGATGACATGACAAATCTGGAATAGTAAGAACGTGAAACATGGCATACTGTGCAAGAAAATTGTGGTTTAAATAATTTATATATGAATTTTTGATATTCAAATGTAAATCAAATGAAATTGGTGTAAAAAATTTGAAGGTTTTGGATGTCGATAAGCGACAAGAGAACAATAATTGATGAATGTCAACAAGTGCCAAAGGGAGATTGGTATACGTGGTGGGTCCTCAAGCCAGCACATGGATTGTAACCATTCAATAATGTAAATTTTTTTAATTTTATATATTTTAATTAAATTCCATGCCAATCCCATCAAAAATACTTTACATTCCACATGTTTTCCATGTATTTCTCATGGTCCACACCAAGTTTCCACGTGGTTCCAACACTTTACCACCACATACCACAAACTTTCCCCAAGTCACCACATATTTACATGTCAAACCATGTCATAACCATAGACAAATCTAAATGTGGAGAATGTGGACTAAGCCATGAAGCTTAAGGAAAAGATAAGGATTATTAAAAGCCTTAGATAAAGTCAAACCCATTGAATGTGGGATAAATGATAAGTCTTGCCCACCAAAAGCGTTGGGATGAGTTTTGAACTCCTATCCTATCATGAAAAATGGATAAGGACCAAAGGAGTGGGATATAAAGTTGAACCACTATATAAATTGTGCTAACTTGTATTCGGATTCATTTAAAAATGCTTAGCAACAATTGTTAAAGGTTATAGCTTAAGAGATTGTGTGGCTAGCAGTAGGAACTCAAAGCAAAATTGGAAAAAGTCCAAAAAGGGGCCCATATTATTTTTTTCCAATGAAAAACTTTGTAGTTATTTATTTTTCATTATGAAAACATTTATAAATATTTTTTAAACATTTTTTCTAATTTATCAGCTGATATTGGACTCAGAGACATAGGCCTTCGTGCTGAACTCTGTTATCAAATTATTATTGAATGTTGTGAATTATTTTGTTAAATTCATGATTGTAAGTCATTTTTTAAAATTATTTCATAAAATTATAATGTAGATCAAAATGAAATTATGAAATCATAATATTGCATAAGTGTATGGATCAGTTTGGTATCAGAGTAGTTAGTGTGCTAGGTTAACCTCTATGTAAACATTATTCTAAAATATCAAGTTTGATATAAAAACTAAATTTTCAAGTAAATTAGTAATTTTTTTATTTAACTAAAATTAGTTATTTTAGAATGATGGATCCAATGCTAGCTCATAATTAGTTTCTAATAAATTCCATTATCACTATGATAATGCAATTCCTACAAGCCCAAGAGCAAAATTGGCAAACAAAAAAGAAATGATAAGAGGAATAAATAGATCAAGAGGCTTCAATAGAGCATTGATGCACTATGATAAAAAATATAATAATATCATTGATAGAAGAAGAGGATGCATGGAGATTCAAAGATTTGTGGACATTATGCTTGATGAGGACATATTGTTGAGTATTGCTAGATCCTTCACCCCAGTCAAGCTCCAAAATGGTTTAGAAGGTGAAATGAGGAAAGAGGTAAGGCACAAGCCATGTCTAATAATAGTCAATCCATCTAACCAATAGTACCTCATCAAGCAACTCTATAATCTCTAATGCAATAGTTATTTCCAACAAAAGTACCAAATATTATGATATGCTCTAAGGAAAGTCAATGATAGAAATGCACTACCACTGCTGAAGGAAAGTTCATGTAGATCTATTTGAACTAGATTTCTAGAGACAATTATATTACTAAAGCCCTTTTATGATGTCTAAAGCTAAGCATTCTTCTAGTACCTCACACTAAGACAGTCAAAGGATTTGATGGCATAGTACAAAGACATGAAACTCATTATGTCATTTAGCATTTTGGCATTGGAGGGCTATTCTTTGATCAAGTAAATATTGATAGAATTATAAGACAAGCTAAGGAGATAACATTGGGTAATTATTATCTTATATCTTAGTATGTCAAAAACACTACATCAAGTGAAGGAATCCAACTAAAAACCAATCATACCTATGAGATTCAATTTGAAACAAGTCATACTACAAAGGTACATTCTGGTTATAGCAGTGATTCTTCTAATTCATATACTCCTACTAGTCCTATCAATGAAAATAACCTTGTAAATTTGTAAGAAAATAATGCTCTGATTATTGATGCATCTTTTGATGTAAATTTTGAGGAAGAAAGTAATGAAATAAATTATTATATTGACAAAGTTAAGGATATTAAATATACTAACCCTAAACATTTATTGAAGTCATTTGAAAAGAACATGAATGGAATATGTTCTAAGATATTAGAAAAAATGGGATTCGAAGGAAAAGGCCTTAGTATTAATGGTCAAGGAATTTTTTAGCCTATTTATGTGACAAAGAGACCACTTTAAGCAAAATTAGGATATGGAGGTGAAGGATGAATGTCCTAAGAAACTAAGTTGAAGGACTACTCAAGAAACAATCTAAAACATCCTAAAGAGCAAGAAGAAGTACTCTTCAAAAACATGATAGTCACATTGCATGAAGAATATTCAAATTATTTATCAAAGTATGCAAATAAGAAATACTCAAATGTATTTTTTTATTATGCACAAGAGAGTCCTAAAAGGAAGTTTAAGAAAACTATCAAACCAAAGTTTCCTAATGAAGATATGAAGTTAGGATTTTACTTCAATGCGAAGGGGTAAATGTTGAAATAAGATTAAAAAAATCATCCATAGGCAAATGTTATAACTACATCTTTAGTCAAGCAAAATATAGAGCCTCCTCAAATAGAATCTAGTCAGTTAGAACTTGAAACAACATCAGCAAGGGAGATGGTAGTCAATGAGAAGCTAAAAATTTAGAATTTGTCACCTTGGAAAGATAAGAAACATTTATTAAAAATAATAATTTCTAAGCATTTTAAAATAGATGTTATTTTTGATAAAAATTTATCAAAGTAATTTGGTATCTGAAGATGTTGTAGAAGCCCTAGATTTGGAAACTAGGCCATATTTCTAATCCTATTCTCTAGATATAATAGATGATGATAAAAATGTATACATAAGTAAAACATGTAAATTAGGGTTTTTAATTACTAACAAATTCTTAGATGAAGTTGAATTAGATGTGTTTCCACTTCAATTTGGTGTTATTATCCTGGGTAAACCATACCGGTCTTTGAGAAAGGTAACATTTTCCAAGAAGGAAAATCAATATAACATTGTAAAAGATGGGATAGAATATCTCATACAAACACATCAGTAGTAACCATTACAGGTAAATGATCTCTTTAGTGTTATTTTATTCATTTGTGTTTTAGATAGGAACACTATAGGGTAACAAAAATATGTCCTCATGAAAAGCATTAGAAATAGCTTGGAAAATAGGTTATATATTTTACTCTATATGAGTGTGAAAACATGCATATATTTGCTTTATAAGACCCTATGGGAAATGTTTGTAATCATTATGTCTATGTTTGTAAAATACCCAAGAAGGGCAATGTTTGTAAACTACGTTTCTAGGTAAAAACCCTAACAGGATAATTGTAAATGGTGATTATTATAACATCAGATGTCTTGTAATATTTTTACAATATCAGCTCTAAAAGACCCATCAAAGTACCTCCAAACCTAATTGATAATCAAGTTGGTATCTAACATTTAAGAGATGATTCAAGCTAGAGCTGTGAAAAGATCCTCACATGAAGTACCAAGTCTAGTACTAGCTTTTTGAGGATAAAAAGTCTTCTTAGTGGGGAGGATTGATCCAAAGGTCAATTTATAAAAGGTATTGAATAAGATGAAACCCTACATCATTGCATATATCTTGATAAAACCTTTATAATAGCATGTAGAACGTATAAAATGGAGTTTGTATGCTCCTTGTGTAGCCAGTCAAAGTTTTAGTCAAATTGGTCAAATTTGGTTAAAGTTGATCAAACTAAAGAAAATTACCATTATGGAATGATTTTAGAATAGTTCCATGGTAAATAGCTCATCATAATATTTTTGACACATTTTTTAGTTTGTAAAACAGAGTCCATATGCAAAAGATATAGCCAATCAAAGTTGTGGTCAAACTCGGTCAATAAGATTATGTGGCAAATATGGACTAATAAGAATGTGACATGTGGCATGAGGTGCAATAAAATTATGGTTCAAATCATTTATATTTGAATCATTGATATTTTAATGTAAATAAAATGCAACAGGTGTAAAAAATTTAGAGGTTTTGGATGTCAACAAGCGGCGAGAGAATAATAGTCGATGAATTGTCAACAAGTGGCAAAGGGAGATTGGTCCATGTGGTGGGTCCTCAAGCCACCACATGGCTTGTAACCATTCACTATGGTCAAATTTTGAAATTTTATATATTTTAATTAAATTCCATGTCAATCCCCTCAAAAATCCTTTACATTCCACATGTTTTCCATGTATTTCCCATGGTCCACACCAAGTTTCCACATGGTTCCAACACTTTACCACCACATACCTCAAAGTTTCCCCAAGTCATCACATATTTACACATACAACCATGTCATAACCATGGACAAAGCTAAAGGTGGAGAACATGGACTAATCCATAAAGATTAAGGAAAAGATAAGGCTTATTAAAAGCCTTAGATAAAGTCAAACCCACTAAATGTGGGATAAATGATAAGTCTTGCCCACTAAAAGCATTGGGATGAGTTTCAAACTCCTATCCTATCATGAAAAATGGATAAGGACCAACCAAGTGGGAACGGAATTGAAACAATATATAAAGCATGGAAAATCATATTTGGATTCATTTGAAAATGCTTAATAGCCATTTCTAAATGTTATAGCTTAAGAGCTTGTGTGGCCATCAGAAAGAGCTCAGAGTAGAATTGGGAAAAAGTTTGAAAAGGGACTTATATATTTTTTTTCCAACGAACAACTTTTTAGTTGTTTATTTTTCATTATGGAAATGTTTGTAAGTAATTTTAAAATGTTTTTCCTAATTTATCAGTCGATAATGGACCCAAAGATGTAGGCCTTCATGCCAAACGCTATTATCAAATTACTGTTGAATGTTGTGAATTATTTTGTTAAATTCATGATTTTAAGCCATTTTTTTAAATTAGTTCATAAAATGATATTGTAAATCAAAATTAAATTATGCAATCATAATATTTCTAAAGTTTACAGATTGACAAACAAATAATAAACACATAAGGCAAGAATCAAGAAGCATATAAGAGTAGCCAAGGGGCCAAGCAAACAAGGGACATGGGCACATGTCACTCAAATTGAAAAGAAATCATATAAGGCATGTTCAAACACCACATACACATACAATTGAAAACAAACAAGGTTAGTACGAGGGCCACAATCACATAAAAGAATATAGACAAAGATCATTCGTAAATGTCCTAAGGCACACACAAGAATATAAGTAAAGGACATTGGTAAATTTCCTAAGGCACATACAAGAGAAAAAAAGAACTAAGAAATGAAATCATATCTAGCTATACAAAGCAAGAAAGGAAAGCATGTAATATGTTTAAAATACAATTGCATCTAACTAATCAGAGCAAGAAGTGAAACTATGCAAGACATACAATACAGGACTAGGCATATGATAAAAATACACAAGTGGTATATATTAGTGAATGTTGATAGATTAATATATGTAAGCTAGTATGTAATGCACATCATCATGATAACTAGAGTCTATGATGTAGGAATGGTATAACCTAGATGGTGTAGTCATGTATAAGATGCCCTCGTTGGGTAGATATATCAATGTATGTCTTGAATGTAAAAGTATGATGCCCCCTTAATGGGTAGAGTGAAGCAATCAAGGATTTGGGTGTCATTACATAAAATCAAAGAAGATCAAGTGAATCATGGTAATATAGATAAATTGACAAACAATAACATAGAATAACAAAATATAAGTCTATCATGGTAGTAGAAATGTAAAGCATGAAGAATGCACACAATTAAAATGTTTTTATGTTTTTGAATTATTTAAATGTTTTTGGATTTTGAAATTTTGTATTATTTTTGGTATTTTGACATATTTGAATGTTTTTGGATTTTGAAATAAGCTATGTACAATTAATCTAAAAAGAAACTATGTATAGGTAAGGTTGAGGAGAAATCATACTAATCGATGAGTCTCATAAGATACTCCATATCATGGTGTCTTATATCAAAGAGAGGAAGCGTGCATGATCATGGAGCATGATAGAAGGGTTGAGACTATGACTCTAAAATCTATGTATGTTTTAAACACTCTAAAATATCTATAGTATAAATTGACTATGGGGTACCCCTATAACTCTGAGAAGAGGATGCAACTATAGGGATCTTTGGAACCCATCTAGTAGTAGGAGAATCCCTTGAACATGTGCTTTTTGAGTAGAGACATGAGACCTCAATGATACTACCCTGGGTGTGAAATATATAGATAAAAACTATCTAGATTCTTGAAACTATGGTTTCTCTAAAAAATTCCTTTGTGGAAGTGTATGAACTCTTTGTGTTGGTGAGGAATGTCCCGATTGTGGCTGAATCTAAACTAAAGGAAGAATTGTAACTAGTGGAGAATTTGAAACTAGTGACTAAAAAGTAGGAGATGGATCTAAAGTGTGGAGTGGTAACTCATATGGAACTCCACCAACTATAACAACCTTATTAGTGTGATTGAATTTCATGCATCTATGAACTGTGGAAAGTACTACTCAAAGTTTCTAAATCTATGGTCAACCAAGTAACATATCAAAAAATCCTAAACTGGGAATAATAGTAAATGGTGTGGCCACATGTTGTGGACCAACTTGTAGAGGAAGTACAATCTCACCCAATAAACTTTGTATGTTCCCATTAAATCCACTGATAAGTGTGTCCATTATGGTAATATACTAATTTAAATATTAGGTTCACCAAATGATTTAATAGTTTTGGGAATATTGGTGTATTATTTCTAATTTAGTTAAGGGTCTGATTTGACTAAATCAGTAAAATATATTACAATAATAGAGTACTAATTTGTATAGTTTATTTGAATTTCATAGCTTGTTAAAAATAGTATTAAAAGAGGGAAAATGTAACTTAGCTTAAAACTATGCTAATACGACTAAGATAAAGCTTGATATCAATTGTGAAGGATTGGGATAGTGTCATGAACTATGATCTAGCCTTTATTTGATAAAAGGATAGGAACACCAAAAATAGGACACTTTGGGGTCTCATGTTATAGTCCAAGGCCTACCACTTTTATCCAAACTAGTCATAGAGATCTACATTTTTTGAGTTTTGTCCACTATCCCTGTATTAGTCCACCTATGAAATTTCAAGTCTTGACTATTGACAAAGCTCCTTGTCGAGCTGATTTAATCTCCAACCCTAGATCTTTCTTATACTTTAACTTAAATTAAAAATTTGAGAAAAAGCAGTGGTTAGTGTGTGTAATATGTATTGAACATGTATCAACACTCCTTATGTGGGCACATTACCTACATACCAGTACTCCAAAGAGGGATCAAGTGATATGTAATTCTTCTACTTGATGTGCTTTGTGCAATAGTGTTATGTAGATGTAAAAATGATAAACTAGGTGTGTTTGAGGTAGTTATGGATTGGTCTTAGGGTTTGAATAAGATGGTAGATGTATTGGATGGATATATGCAGAGAATAGGGAAAATTACCTTAGTGTTTTTTCTTGTGTTCTTGTTTTTTTTTGAAATAATTTCCAACCCCTTCTAAATGATATTTGAATGGGATTTTATAGAGATATATTGGTCATGGGTTAGATGCATTCATTCTAGGTTGACACAAGGAATAAGAGAAAACAAGAGTAAATGGTCACTTAGACACAAAATATGATTGGATAAGAGTGCTAAAAATGGGACACCCTAGGGTATAGTGCTATATTCCAACCACAACACTCCTATTCTATAGGGTCAGGAATAAGGGGGATGGAATAAGCATGGAAAATGGATCCTGACTAAGTTGGAATGAGGTTTATAAAGTATATATATGATTGGGAATCAACAAAAGGGTAGATAGAAGGGTCATGAGAGCATGCAAGAGGGACCTATGGGTTAGGTGTCACAAGCCACAATCAAGCTACCAATTTTGACATTTTATATGACTAAAAGTATCCATTTGAGGTATTTTTTAGATTTTGTTTTATTCATCTTTGAAATTATATGGTGTTTTATTAACCATGTTCTATCTCACATAATTATAAAAATATGGCCTTTGTTTTCAAATATGACACATTGGTGTACATGATTTGGTATTGCTTGTATTTGATATATACATGGACTTATTGATATAAATTTATAAATTAGTGAATATTATAGCACATAAAATTTGTAATAATGTCCTTTTATCCTACTTAGATATCTATCTAGATAAATCTTAAAGTTTAAGGTCTAAGATTCCCATACCTGGGAAGAGATAAGGGTATGCGAGTTAGTTAACTAGATGATAACTAAGAGTATAAATGAATTTATTTAGACATGGATATTATCAAACACTTCTATTAATAAAAATTATCTCTTTCTTTTCCCTTTATTAATATATTAACTAATGAATATCCCTAGATAATATTCATTTGGTTTATTATCTTGAAAAAATATTATTGGAATATTTTGATGACTAGATTAGTCTATCATACATGTATTGTAAGATTAGATATTATGAATTGGTATTTATATTACCTTGTAAAATATAATATCATTTCAACTGATTACATATTATATTTTATGTTTTAAAAAGAGACATCTATATGTTGAATTATTTTAAACTCTATGATAATCAAAATATGCATGTATATCAAAGTGTCTTGTTAATGCTTTATACACATCAAATAAGCCACTGGGTGCTAGAGTAATCATGATAATATCAAGTAGATTATTAACTATTCTATTTGGGATATTTATATGTTTATGAAATTCTCTATGTTCTTTTATAAGAGTTATAAATTTATTTTATGGTTGATTTATACTATTATCCAATTTCTTAGTATCATTTGTGTAAAACACATAATTATGTTTTGGAAAATTGAGACGATAATCATTTTGTATGGCATAGTATTGTAATTTTTTTACCTCATATGTAATCACATTTTATATTCAAGTGTCTTATACCTACAAATACCTTTTTTGAAATATGTCTAGTCATAGAAAACTAGTGTATCTTAAAGATATTGTAGGAGGATATTATAAAACATGCATAATAGCATATCTTCTAGTGGGTAATCAATAAAACTATATATATTGGTGTTAAATATAATCACATAGTTATCAATGGTTTTATGTTTGGATTAATTTATCTGTGTTATTTTTTTGAGATTGATCCTAGGTCCCTCATAAATTAAAAAGTGTGATAATAAAATTCTCATTTGTAGACACCTAACATAGGAATAAGACACTTATTCCTAGTGTCATATCCCTAATTTAACATTTTAGGTAAACATGTACTTTTAATAATATTTTTAGGATAATTATAGCCTCAAATAGGTTTACAATTGGTCCATTGAGCCTATTATAAAAATAATTTATATATTTGTTATTAATCCTAGGTGTTTAGATTAGGTATTTAGCTTTTGTATTATTCAATAATTTATTCATTTCCATAGGAATAGGAAATTTCAGTTTTGGGAATGCGAAGTGAATAGACTTCTTAGATTATTTATTATATTGTTTGTTCTTTTTTCAAATTGAATCATGAAATAGAGTTTCATGTGCATTATAAATAGAATGTGGCCTATCATTATTATAATAGCCTTGAAAGTTTGATTTTCATTTGTTCTCTTCTCCTTATTTCAAGCCATATGGCTTGCATTGTTTGTTTCTCAATCAATAATTTGTTTTTGATAATGAAGTGAATTATCTATAAGAGAAAGGAACATTTTATTTATTTTTAGGATATTTATAGATAAAATATCAATCTGAACATAACACACTAATATTGGTCAGAGGTTTGTGAAGATGTTTTGCCTTATCATTGCATTTTCCTATTTGGGAGAAATTTTTTAGTTTTCTTGGATAGTGTGATAATCACATAATTATTTTCAAATTAAATGGTGTTATAGCTATGAAGAGGGAATTATAACATGTTGAAGTCATTCTACACTACTCTCAGGAATTTTGATGTCATCTTAATAAGTTAATCCTATTGTTCATATAATGTACTACTTCCCACCTAAAGCATTATACCTATTGTACTACCTACATGGTTGAGATGTATTAATTATTTAAAAAGTATGATAGTTTGAAGCTATTTTTAACAAAATTATACCTTTTTTGATATTGTGGAGAATTTTTACCTATCATTGGATTTTATTTTGTATATTTTGACTGCATTCTAGATTTTTAGACTATGTTTTATAGCCTTGGGCTATGTATTGATATGTGAGAAGTCTTCAATAGTACAAGATGCTCTTATAAGTCCATTTGGTGAGGTATTATGACATGATTTTACTGACTACCACAAGAAAGAATTAAAATTCAAATAGGTTATATTTTTTTATCCATTTCAATATTGGAATTAAAATTAACCAAATAAAAGTACAAAAGGTATTTTAGGTCTTTTTATTCAAAAAGTAGAATTTCATTTTCATTTAAATGCTATTTTTTAAAAATTTAGAAATCATTTAAATTTGGTACATTTTTTTCATTTAAAATTACCTTTAGCAAGTTACTCTCAACAAATTTGGTAAACAAAAAATAAATTTTGAAAATTAAAAGAGAAATAAAGACTTTGAATTAAAGAGAGCTACTTTTTTACCCATTCATCACTATCAAAAAAATATAAATCCATAAATTAATAAAAATTGAGTGTATTGATATATGAGGTTTTATTTTTAAAATGGTTTTAATGATAGGGAGAATAATTTTAAAATTGCCACCTAGGTACCATGTACCACTTTGTTTTCATATGTCTTAAGGCCTCTTTCATGTAATGCTAAGAATATCAAAAGTGTTAACTTCTTCCACATATTGATAGGTATATAACAAGGATGGATATATCAATAGGTTTGGTATATTTATCTAGTGGCATATAGAAAAGGGGACCATTTTGGAGTGATAATAAACTAATTGTGGTTAACAAAAACTATAAAATCTAAACTCAATACTAAAAACTAAAAAACCGTGCATTCCATCAAATCTATTATTGGCACAACATTGACTAGTAAAGATAGTTGTCTAGAATGGTCTTAAATAGTGGAGAACACACTCATCTTCAATGATATATGGTTCAATATTTTTGATGGGGAAAAACATCCAATTGAACTAACAAGGAATGAAAAGGATATTTAGGCATGAAAGTAGAAGACTATAAGAGGGAATTAGTGGATAGAGATGTGTTTAATCATATAAAGGGGTGAAATACACCATGGAAAACATTTCACAAACTAGAAAATATATATGATTCCCACTTAGAGTTGGAATTCATGTAATTATAGTTAAATCTATTCAACTTTGAGTTGAAATATGGTGATGTTATGAGATTGGCTTTAGAGATACGTGCCATCAAACATGATGTATAAGAAATGGGTGTCAAAATTGACATATATATAACTTATTTCATAAAATCCCTTATTCTAAAATATTTAACCTACTTGGATTCTTTAAAAACAAGTAATCAATTAAAGAATCTCACATTTGACCAATTGGTTGAGAAGATGGAAAAAAGATAAAAGGATTTTGGAATAAAAATTGAATACACAATCGGTGAAATTGTGTGTTATGTCAAATTAAATTCTTTCAAATCATCAAAAAATGCCATGTATTCCAAAAATGAAGGTAGTAATAATTACAAAAACAAGTACAATGGAAAAGGTGGAAAAAATGAAAATCATGGTAGCCAAAATAAAAAACAAGATGATAAATAAAACCTCTACTACAAATGATGTGATAGAAATAGAAGCCATGAGACTCATGAATGTATGAATCGATAGGAGAAAATTTAAGCATACTATAAGAAGAAAGAGTAAAAATGAAAGAATTAATTGAAAGAGTCAAACTCAGCCTAATTCACTAGTGAATGTGTGTTTTCCAGTATAGATGATGAAGTAAACAATGTCTTGATCGGTTCTTCATGGTTTGATGTGTGGATTATTGATATTGGTGTCACTCAACATATGAATTATTGAAAATATTTATATAAAGAGTAGAGTGAATAAATTTATGGATCTATATACCTCATAGATAGATCAATTCTACAACCATATGAAAGAGGTGCAATTTGACTCAAGTGTCTAGGGATTCAAGACTACAAACTTTAGAATGTTCTCTATCTTCCTCAGTTGAAACAAGACTTGTTATCCCTAGGGATCATAAGGAAATAAGTCCATTCCATTCTATTGGATAATAGTAATGTCATAATTAGGAGAACAAGTGACAATGTAGTCATCTTGATTGGAAATGAGGAAGGAAAACTACTCAAACTCAAGGGTGAGCCATCAAATTCAAGGAATTATGCTCATATCTTGGAAGATGGAATGTCTCAAAACATGTTATGGCATGTTATATTTGATCACACTCATTATAACAACATTATTGTATTGAAAATTAATGGTGTTTTTGGCATGCCTACATTCCCTATAAAATAATATGAAAAGTGTGAAGCTTGCATCTTGGATAAATAAGCAAGAGAACCATTCTAAAAGTCATTATGGTAAGCTAACATAAAGTTAGAACTAGTTCACTCATACTTTTTTTCTCTTATGATACTCTCTATTGGTGTCCATAAGTACTTCATGTTATTCATTGATCACTACTTTAGGATGACTTGGATATAATACTTATCAAGCCTTCAATTCTTTCCAAAAATTTTGAAACATGTTTGAAAAATGAAGCTCAAACCCACATTGAGATACTCAGGATAGAAAATGGTGGTTAATTTACTTCAAATAAATTTTAATCCTATCTTGATAAAAATGGGATCAAACACCATCTCATAGTTCCATACAATCTATAACATAATGTATTTGTAGAAAGAATGAACAAAACTATGATGAATATGGTTCATGTAATGTTATATTTTAAAGGGGTAAATTTGCACTTTTAGGCTAAATAAATTAAAATATTAGTATACCTCCACAACATATCACCATAACTAGCCCTATAATCCAAAAATCCATATGAGATGTGGTATGGTCATCTTCCTTCAATGCGACATATTCATATTTTTGAATCCACTTATTATGCATTGATTCTAATAGAGAAAATAAATAATTTGGACTATAGGAGTCAAAAATTCAACCATTGGGGATATTATAAATCCTCTAAGGCATATAGGCTACACAATGAGAAAGAAAAGAAGTTTTTAGTCACAAGATAAATTATATTTTGTGAGTCTATAAAGGTTGAAGAGCATATTGATCGGCAAATAAGTCAACTTGACAAGTATGCAAAGTTTTACATCTATAGAGAGAGTGATTTGAATGTTAAATATAATGATTGGGGGACACAGTGGGAATCTATTGATTTTATATTGTCTCTTATACATGATAATGAAACTCCTCCTAAAGGAGAGAGTCAAACTTTAATAGATATTAAATAAGGGTCACCAGAACAAAGGATAAGAAGTGATGGAACTTCAAAGGATAAACTTGAATCACATAAAAAATAGAAATAAATTCTTAATTATGCCACTAAAACATTGAAAAATGTGAAACCAAATGAATTTGTAAAAATAGGCACAAGAAGTGCACATGCAGTTGCATCACAATTAGACAAGTCCATTGAAGAAATTCAGGATATAATTGAAAAACTCACCTTGAATGATTATTTATAATAAAAACTCAATGTTTCATTGGATTTATAACCAACATCTTTTAAACAAGAAGATATCCTTGAATCTTGGATAAAAACCATGAAAGATGAGTACAATGCATTGGTCAAAATGGGATTTGGAAATTATTTTATCCTCTATATGTCTATAAACTGATTGGCTATAAGTTGGTCTATCATAACAAATATAATGCTGATGGCTCACTTAAAAATCAAAAATCAAGACTTGTCACAAATGGGTATGCTTAAAAAGAAGGAATTGACTAGAGTGAAACCATTGCACCTACAACAAAATGGACTACCATTTGAACCATGTTGGATTTGGTAGCTCATAATGAATGGAAAGCTCACCAAGTGGATGTCAAAAATTCATTCCTTAATGGTGACCTCAAGTAAAATATGTACATGAAATAAATTTAAGGTTTTATAGTAAACATACATGAGCACAAAGTGTACAAACTCAAAAAATTGATGTATGGTTTGAAATAAGCCCCTTGAACATGGTATGACAAACTAGATGAACACCTCATGAACATGAACTTCAAATGTTTTGATTTTGAAGATACAAATATTTTCATCAAAATAGTTTATAAAATAGTTGTATTTATGGTGGTGTATGTTTATGATTTGTCATCATATGGAATAATGAATGTTACATTAAAAAATTCAAATTAGAGTTGATGAAAAGCTTTAAATTGATTGATTTGGTTTATCTTCATTTCTATTTGGGTATTGAAGTATTCAAAACTGAAATTATTTATTCATAACTTGGTATAAGTACATTTGTTAAATTCTAATAAAGTTCAAAACGGAATATTGTAAGCCTCTCATCATGCCCATGGAATATAATCATAATTTGACATATTAAGATTTAATAGATTTGGTTGATGACACTAAATAGAGATAACTCATTAGAAGTCTAATTTATGTGACCAAAACTCAATAAGATATATCATTTGAAATTTGTTTCCTCTCAAGATTCATGTAACAACCTAGTGATAGTGATTGGGTAGTAGAAAAAAGGGTCCTTAGATATCTCAAAAGAACATAAAATTTTGGGCTCTAATACTGTAAGCCAGGAGACTTCAAACTAGTTATATATTTAGATTTTGACTATATTAGTGTTCATGAAGATAGAAATTACACCTCGTGTTTTCTAATGAATTTGGGAACAAATTATTATTTGAAAATTTAAGTAATTAGTGCCATCAATTTCTTCAGTATAAGAAGAATAAATGATCACTTTAGAGGCAATTAGAGAGATCTTGTGGCTCAAAAGGGTTCCTTCAAATTTGCAGGAGCAATATGTTTAGTCAACACCTCTCATGGTTGAAAAAGATTCTATAATATAGATGTTAAATAATATATTATTTCATGACTACACCAAACATATTAATACAAAATTTCATCTGATTTAGCACTATGTAAAATATGATAGTGTCAAGTTTAACATGGCCTAATAGTAGAGAAACCATCAGACATCCTGACAAAAGTGCTTGGCTGAGAAAATTTTAAAAAGTTCAGATTAATTTTTGGTCTAAAAAATACCCCTACATATTAAGGTGGGATGTAAAAATATTGTATATATATGTTATTAATCCCAGTTGTCTAGTTTAGGTGTCTAGTTTTTTTCTTATTCAATAAGTTATCCATTCTTGAAGAATTAGGAAAGGTTAGTTTTGGGAATGTGAAGTGAAAAACCTTCTTGGATTATTTATTTTATTATTTTCTCTCTTTTCAAATTAAATCATGAAATATAATTTCATGTGAATTCTGAATAAAATCTGACCTATCACCTAAAAATCACCTCAACACTTATAAAATAGGTGTTTATTAACACATTTGGATAATCACTCACCTATTAGCCATCCCTACCTCAAAAAAATCCTAACTCTTATCTAGGATAAAACCTAACACTCTCTGAGTTTCTTCCATTTAAATGTGTGGGATTGTTTGGACTTTTTTATTTATCATACACTTTTAAATTTTCCTTTCTATATTTTTATATTAAATTATCCTGTATACATTATCCTAGATTGACCTTTATATACAAGATATTGTCAAATTTTTGTAGAAGTGGAAAATAAAAAGAGAATTTTTGATAATTTGGATGCTCAATCCAAATTTCAACCCCCATAGTCCAAACAATACTCATAGGTCCCTCCAAGAGTATGTGAGACTTCCTAAATCTTGCCATGATCTTCAACTGGTCTTTTAGGCCTTTTAAGCAGTATTCAAAGTTTCACTATATATACTATGGGTTTATTGAAGAGATCATCATGTTATTCATGTTTTGAGTATCTGAATGATGTTTTATGTCTTAATAGTCTATCTTTGGGTGATTGGAATGGTGTCAAGTGACTTTTGAATCCTATAAAATGGTTTAAACCTTGTTTGACAAAGTTAAGGTACTTTATCATAAATTAAGGTATTTAGAAAAGTTAAGGTTTCTTGTTCTCATAGTATTTGTGCTTTTTTATCCACTTATAAAGTATAGACCTTGTTAAAAATATGAAAATGGTGTCCAAGTCTTGTTTAAGTCTTAAAATGAGGTCCAAAGTTGTATCCAAGGTTGCCGTCCATGGTTTCCTTATTCAAAAATATTTCAAGCTCCAATTATCCCTCCATGTCATCAAATGCCCCTTCAAACATGTCATGTGAGTCAACCTCCATATTATAAACCTTTGAAGAAGATATTTTTTGATGTCACATTGAAGTGAGGAGCCTTAATGGGTCTCATTATCATTCCTAGTCACGGCAAGATGTTTTTATATGAAAAAGAGGTCTCTTTAGGGTTCAAATTCCTTTTATTTACCACAAAAGTCCCCAAACTCTTGAAAGTGAAATTTAAACTTCCACAAATATTTATATATTGTTTTAAAAGATTAATTTATTGCTCTTTTCCCTCCTCTTTCCCATTAATATCCTCTCAAGGTCTTAATCATGAAAGCTTAAAGGAAAAGGAGTTTTATATGTGTTTTCACTCTTGTATAGACTTGTATAGTTAGAGCATAGTCATATAAGGTAATCTATATTTATGGGGAAATCATATCTGTCATTAGAGAATAAAATCCATGAGTTTCATATTCAAACACACCAAAAATTGGGCCCTTCTCTCCATCACTCTTCTTGGTAGCCTTGGATAGCCATTTAGGTTTATGCTCAGTCAATATAAAAGAGAGAAAATGTGATCTAATATTTTGGGTAGAATAAGGGTGTCTCATTTTTTTCCATTATTGGCATTAATTTTTATATTTTTAACCCATTCTTTATGAACAAGGGTTTAGAACCTAGGCATTCAAACTAGTCTCTTGCATTTACAAAAGGTAATATTTTAAGTAGTTTCAATGCATTTCTAGTTTTATTGATTAAATAAATGTTTGTATGTGTCTTATATAGGTCATAAAAATAAATATAATACATTATCCACCCCTAGTTCACATGTGTGAGCTCATGGGAGTAATAAACCCTCATGCTATCACAAATTATAGGTTGTAGGTACTGATTTCTTGATGTTGTAGAGCCTTCAATGTATAAATTTAAGAATGAGTAATGGTTTTAGGTTGGATGGTGTGTTTATTAGATTAAATTAAATTTTTTACTTATATAAAAACACAACTGAGTTATCAAATCAAGAAGTAACTCTTTTAGAGTCCTAATTTCAACACGACTGTCATGCATAGTGCAAATCTTCTTTGTAAGTTGTGAGCAAAGTGTTTTATGTTTGATGATTTTTAAGGATAATTAAGATAATATATAAAATGTATAGGTATCCATATGGTGATTATCATTTGTGAATTAATCTTGTATGCATCATTCATGCTAACAACTCATTCTAAAGCTTAGAAAATAGTCTCTCATATGGGCACTTACACCTATTATGCAAACTAAGTAAATTAAGTGTTGGTTATTTGGATGGGGTATAGAAAGAATTGAGTAATGGGGAGTAATAGGTACCTATTAATAATCATGGGAGAATAAGAGAGTAGGGTAAAATAAATACAAACACCATCAACTCACCCCGAGAAGATAAACTCAGTCAAGGTTTCAATATATACAAGACTTTAGCTACAAAGTTGAAGAAACATTGATAGTGTAAAGAGATTAATAAGGTTAATAGGGTTATAAGTAATAATTAATGTTAAAAAATGATTATGTAATTAAATGAAATAATGAATCATCAAATAATAATATCACCTCTTAAATGGGCTCACATAGTCATGAACCAAGCTATATCCTATATACTAGTCATGCAGATCAAGGTGATTGAGTTGAGAGTGCTTGGAAATGTTTTAGAGGTATATGAGGATGATAACCATAGTAATTTTTTCTTATAATAATAATTATAACCTCAATATGTTAGCAGAGGAAGAAAACCACACTTACTCGGTCAAGACCCAGAGCTACCATATATAGGCCAATCATTAGGAAGCAAGGTGGCTAAGTGGAATATGGTCTATATAGGAGATTTATAGGGCTTGTGTAAAGATTTAGGTCATATTAATCATGTTATGATATTCAAATAAAATTGAAATTTATAAGAAAGGAAAGAATTTCATACTCACATTCTAGGTAGGTTTGAGAACACCTATATGCAAGATCTTTAGGTAGGAAGGTGAAAGCATGAGGAACCATGCATAGAGGTGACGTTTATAAGTGAAAAAAAGTCTTATATATTGTTTTATAAAGGCTCTTAGTCTAAATTTAATGTTATAGTCCTCTAAAGTAAAGGAGATCATTGGCATGCTAATTAGGCCTAATAGGCCTAAACATGTAGTTACAGGCTTATAAATGAGAAACAAAGGGCATTTAGATGTTTATAGAGTGTTTTAGGTTTGAAAATATTAGAGGAGGATGTGATAATCCATAACATGGGTTTTAATTATTATCATAGCCTCAAATTGAGGAATCTAGACACTAAGCTAGTCCATTAGGGTTACACAAGTTTGATTGCATTCAAACCCTCAAAGTGTGAAACCAAGTTATGAGACCATTGGGAGAGTGAGTCAAATTGGATGATAAATTTCATACATTGGTAATGATAAGATAATTATGATATCACTCATACCTCATATCAAGCATCAATAAAAGATCTTCAATCTAACACTCTCTCTCATCACACATAAAATCCATGCTTGAGAGGTAGCCTTAAGAAGCTTAGAACTCCTTGGAGGATTTACATGGGATTAGATGGGTATTTTAGGTGTTGTAGGGGGTATAATACCCCAAAATATTTACCTTTATTCTTAGTTTCATCCCTACACCTATATGAAAAATCTTTAAGATTGAATACCACCTCAAAATCATGTTATGCATTATGAAGAGCCCAAGGAGCTACTTTCTCACACTCATAACATCAATAAGGCTTTATGGGATCACAAGGAATTTTAAAAAGGTGATTAGGGTTGTCAAATTCATATTAATAGAATGGTTTATCTCATCAAAACTTATAACTCTATGAATCATCATTAAGACATCCAACTACCTAAGATACACTATTTACACTATTTGGAGCTCGAAGAAGACATATTTTTGTTTGGTAATTGTAGGATTAGTTCTATGGGATTGAATGGAATTTTTTGGTGATGTATTAGGTTATTTATTGAGTGTTTTTGGTTTTTTTTTGTCTGTTATGACTCCTAACTCTATGAATCATTGTTAATATTAGTGGTCACTCTAAACCCTATCAAAACCCAACTAGTGACTTGATGAAAGAGTTTTTCCATCAAATGCATTCAAATGAGATAGTTGAGTCTTGAAATGGTTTTTATGGTCTTCTAAATTATCATGAGAAACTAAATGAGCCATTATTTCACATGTGTGATCTGACTATTATATGGACCAGGGTTGGGAATGATTGTTACAGACCTAGAAAGGGTAGATTTTGAAGGTTTCTTAAGAATTTGAGGTGGGTGAATCCTATTATGGAATAATGGATCTACTTAGACATGAAGATATCAGAATATAATATCTATAAGACTTAATAGGAAGGTTTTTAATTGATCAAATGTCTCCATAGGATTTCCATAGTCATCACCTTGGCTAAAAGTTGATTTTACTATGGTGGCTGCTCATGAAAGCCTAGTTACAAAACTTGGATGGGTCACATAAAGATTTGGAGTATCTTTTAAATAACCAAGGTTTATTTATAATTATATTTATAACATCATGTACCCTTTAACATATTAAAATAGGTGACTAATATAGGCTTGAGTGAGAGATGTCAGTGTATCATTGAAAGACAGTGAGGGAGATGGTGAATGGGTTATGATGATTACTACCACAAAGACATGGGAGCCTACATAAATGCAAGGTTTTAATAATAAATTTAGAGAGTATATCAAGGTGAAGGTGATCATAAATAATGCCACTTATCATCTCTAGGAAATCAAGAAGATAGTTTCAAAGAGATTAAATGAACCACTAGGATAATCAAGTCCAATTAAGCCTCTTCTACACCACTCTCTTAGAGACTATGATATAATGAAGTGTTATACATCATTTGAGGAGTTACTAACACTAATTCTAGACCCCTTTTCTTGTTATAACTATTTCATTCAAGTTACAAGTGTCCTTGAATATTCTCTAATTTATTTTATCATATTCTCTATCAAATCCTATATAAATGTAGCCTCTTTTGGCTTGTAATGTAATCTTTGATGGAATATGGTGAAGCCCTGAACTACCAAACACTTCTCTTTACCTCTAAAAAATGAACATATGTTATTTCTAGACTTCTCATTTTCTTGAAAATAGTTAAAAGTGATTGTGTTTGATGTGTGTTAGTGGTATCAAGTAGACTCCCTTTATTTGTTCCATTTCCTTAACTAGTTATAGGTTGGTTCATTATCTTGGTAGGTCATATGAAGTGTGTTCATGGCCTTATATTGGATTAATGTGGAGGCTAATTCATCAAGTGTCTCTAAACAGACCTATTGATCACTGCCTCTTGGTCCTTATTTGGCTGTCACCTCCATATTGAAATACTAATGCCTAGAAGCCATTGTGAGTTAGTGCATTAGTTTATCTTATGTTCATGTTCATAGTGTAGGATATGTAAGTGGAAGTTTTGTATATTAGTGCATCACATCCATTATATTAGGTTACTTACATTTTTTTCTCTCCCTTTTCACCCTAACAAATTAGTAGGCTTAAAAATTTGAGCATGGATGATGCATCAAGGGAGATTTGTTGAGGCAAACATACCCCTAGTTTTGAAAATTAGGGCCACTGAGATGTTTTAGAACCTTGTCATTAAAATCCTTTTTGTGATCCTTGATTTTTTAGAATTTAACGATCATCCACTCTAATAAGGTAGTATATTTTTTTTATAATTATGTTCTGGTATGCCTAATGTTGTTTATGGTTTTCCCTTGTTGGTGAGAAATGTAGGTTTCATGGAGAAAGCAATAGCATTTATTGGGTAAGATATCCACCACTTTATCCTACTTAATTTTGGTCTATGAAAATGAGATCTTAGCCCCCCTTCAGTAAAGCCTTGAGCCTAAAACCCTTTGGTTCAAATTCAAAATTTGGTGGGAGCAATTTGGCAGGAAGGCTTGACCCACTTTAGACTTAAGTCTAATTTTATATTAAGGGTTGGTCACATTTATTAACAAAACCAAAACATAATATAAAATTATACATAAGTCATTGCATTTTTTCCCTTTAGCATTCTTGCTTATTCTAACCTCACCTAGAAATGGTTTTTTAGGGACCTTTTTATTTCTTAACTAGGTCCCCTATAATTAAAGATTAGCCTAGTTTTAATCATAAGACCCCCCTCATGTTTGTTAATAAAAATAGGACCCTATAGTTAAAGGTTAGCCTAAGTCTTTATTAATCTTAGATCCTAACTTAACATTCTTACTTGATTGAATATCTAACAATCCTTGATTCATCATAGGATCCAATCTAATGGCATGAGATAAACCAAAGATATTGGGAAGCCCCATGAAGACTTAACATAATGAACCTTAGTATTAATTTTATCATGTTTATTAATAAAATAAACTTAGGATTAACCATCTATCTATTTCTTTATATGATCCATAGGATTGACTTAAAATCTATGTACCTTGTAGGATCTAATCATCCTCGTTTCATCATGGGATCTAATCCAATGGAGTGAGTTGAAGGTTGAGAATTCAAAGCCCTGATAAGGTGCCATATGGAAATCACTTATGCCAAAATTCATTATAAGAGGGTCCCATATATTAATAGAGACAATCATGTGTGACTGATTAGATCACCATCTAATAGTTCTCACTTTTCATGATCTAATGGGGTGAATTGAATACAAAATTTTGGGAAGATCTATGAGGGTGTCACATGGCATCCTCACATTTTGACGATAGGAACTTCATGGATTTAAATTTGACTCTCTTGCTCACATCATTTGATGATCGTAAGGACACCTATAAAATTAGTGAGATCATCAAGTTTAGCATAATCTAACTTTTTGCCTAGATGAAGGGGGCATGTTTTACATATTTTAATAAGGGTTCCTTTGATATTTCAACCAAGACTTAGAATAAACTAATTTATCCAAAGGTTCTTCATATTTATTAACATGAGATGGACTCTAACCAAGCATTTAACATAAGTCCTAAACTTATAGCTCAGGACTGAATTAAACTCCATGCATCTTGTAGGATCCTCTCACTCTCACTTAGTCATACAAACTTGATCCAATAGAGTGAGATCCTCAAGTAGAAACCATTAGAATTAAGAGTGTAACACATGTAAGGAACATTAGAATTAGAGCTTGATAGGTGAGAGAATAGGCTAAGTAGCATAACAATGGAGCTTGGTACTTGTAAAAGGTAATGAAGTGAAAGACCTATGATAATGATCAATGGTTCATGCTAAATCTTTGGATCTTAATCCAACAAAACAAAACTAAAGGAAAAGTTTAAAGGCTAATTGCTAGTTATCCTTGATGCATTTATGAAAATGCTATGAAAAAATGCCAAATAGATGCCACATAGGATCCATGTGAGTAAAAGGTGACAAAACTTAGATTATGTCCATCTAAAAATGCAAATGTATAAAAGCACAAGTCTTAATCAGATCTAAAGACATTAATGATCCCAAGTCTGAATGACCTCCACCATTAAAGCTCTATAAAAACCTAAAACCTAACATAAAATAAGAAAATTATGATCAATCAAATCATAGTCAAGCCAAAGTAATTTTAAGTGTAAAGAAAGACAAGATGGAGACTTTTATGAAGTTGGTGCTAAATATTCTAAAATTTTAAGAAGCAATGGATGTAGGTAGGCAATAATGGAGGGAGAAAATAGAGATTTACTTATCTATGGACCACCTAGGTAGGGTTATCAAAGACATATAGTTAGATGTTGTAACATTGAATAATGGGTGAAAATTTTGGTTTAAAATCTTATTTTTCATAGATGAGATGTATCCCCTCACTCAGAATGAAATTAGAATTAAAGTAATTAACACCAACTACAATGACCTAGTCACTGTTCAAGTAACTAGCCTTCATCATGTAGCTGTTAAACCCAAAGTACTCCATTGTATCTATGTACTTGATCCTCTTTTCATAGAATATAGAATAGATGATGACTAGATTGTGCATGATGGAACATCTAGAAGGATTGAATATGTTTCCCCTATAACCTTTAAAGGTTACTACAAACTCCCATGGTCCCATGTAGATTTGACTTCAATAAAGAATTAGAATACCCAAAATGAACTTGACACTATCCTCAAATCATGTCTCAACCAGGGAAATCATGTGTTTAGAGACTACCAAGGAAGAATCCCCATTGCGCAATTTAGGGAAGGAATTAGGGTTGTCATGAAATTATTGAATAGGATTTTTTGAGCTATAATAACCACATATGTTGATCCCACCTGGGTCTCCTATGTGCATTTCTTGGTAAATCAACAACTCACTCCTATAAGAAACATGATAAGAATTCATTTAGGGTGCCAATTTCCCACCATTTAAAAAATACCAACAAATAGTTCTTTATGATGTCATATCTACTTGATGCTTTACTTGCTTCCACCTAATTTCCTAACATCTAAAACTAGTCTCCTAGAAGTAGAATCATCGTATCCCATCATTACTCAAAGATACATATCTTTAAATATAAGAACCATATGTAATTCATATGTGATTGAATTTATTCCACTTTAGTGGAATCTATCATTGGATCCCCTATGCCTAGAATGTACCCCCTGATCAAAAGGTATGTGGAGATGATGGGGGATATATGGTATTATCCTAACTGCACTATAATTAGAACTGAGAGAACCATGTCCTCACCATTTAGATTGCTTGTATATGTGCCAATCAATTTAATTGAACAAGAAATCACCTCCTAGCTCATCAATGGAGTTGATGGAGTATGTAAGGAAAATAATAAGGATCTCCTCCACCCATTTCCCTGATAATAAGAAGGACCACATTGTAAGACTAGAAAGAATTAGATGTCATGTATAGGTAGAGGGGAGCCTTTTTTTTCCAGATGGATGAATTCAAGATGTGGGTTCCTAGGGAGGAAGTAAATAACCACTTAAAGGAAAAGAATTTTCTTGAACTAGTGTATGAACATAGGCCTGAGGTTTATGATCATGTATACACCAAGGAAAGTATATTTGAGGAAGTGCTATCTAGACTCAAGGAGTGCAGTGCCAAGTTAGAACACAAACTAAAAAATGAATGAAAACTAGTAGAGGACATTTGGAAAATTCACCCTCTCCAATATCATTTGATTCTTTCAAACTCTATAACACCTCAAGGACCCCCTTAGATAAAATTACCACCACCCTAGGACCTTGGTAACAAAAAATTAGAATAAAGACCAAGTGAGGCAAGCTCATCTTTAGGAACTCCACAAATATAACCATCTCTAGAGTAATATGTGGACATGGTGGATCTTGAGCCAAATGAGATAGTTGAGGGTGTCTTCAAAGTGATTACAAAGACCACATGGTTAGAAAATATCACCACAAAAAAGGTTGTGGTGGGTATAAAAGAGTTCACCTTTCAAAAGGTGGAGCCATTTGTTAGTCTAACCCTAGTAAGAAGACAAGAATTGGGAGAGAATCCAATCCATCAACATGTAGAGAGCCTATTAGGGCTCAATAATCATAAGCCATAGTAGGAATAAGAGGGATGAAATAAAGGATTTTCAACTTGGAAATGGAGAAGCATATCCTAGAAAACACAAGCTATCCTCTATATGCCTAATGAGATGATAAAGATGTTGAATGAATCATTTTAAAACATTTTTAAGGCCCTAAAGGCTATGAAAATTAGGTAGAGTGCCTTGACATAACAAGATAAAGAGACTAAACCCTTTATCATCCAATGGAAAACTTTATAAGATCAAATTATTGAACTTATTAATATGTAGATAAGAAGATAGATCTCAAGCTTTAAAACTATTAGCCTAGGACACTTGAGCATAGTCTTAGCAATTTTTATGGACAAAGTAGAAGACTTGAGCACATGGAACAATAATGTCAATAAAATTATGAAGGAAGATGAGATTCTAATGAATAGAATTGAGAAACTCTTGGGGGCCATGCTAATAGAGCCTTCATAGCCCATTTCCATTAGGTTGATAGATGATGAAGAATTCAAAAAAAGAACCACTGTAAACATTTAAGAAATCAAAGGAGCCAAGGCTAATATATTAGAAAGAATCATAAGATATTGGACATCATATTTAATTTAGGGGAATGGATTGTAGAGACTAGAATCATCAAGGAATCCATGGTTAGAAATGATAAAGTGTTCAATGAACTGGCAGATCAAGAGGATGGGTGTTTAATGAATCCTACAGTAGATTTGGAGTTGATCAATGAAAAACACACTAAGGCCAAAGACATCCTCTAAAAAAAGAAGCTATAATTAACACCACCATCTTAATGGAATATTATATTGATTATAATTTTAAAATACACTTGTAAAACATGATATTCTATTGTATAAGTATATGTTAGTTTGTTAGCATATACATTTCTATGCCAGTCCAATGTAGAAGGTCATGTGTATTCTAAAATTTTCATTTAAGGATGACTATCCTTATTTTTCACATATGTATCATGAAATATGGATTGGTACACCACCTATGCTCTCTATAAATAGGTAGTGTTACCATTTTTTAAGGGGAGAGATTTGGAGTAAAAAATTATATACTTAGAGTAATTAATATAGCTAAGGAATTCTACAAGAATTGCCCTTCTTGTTATGTTAATAGTCACTATGTTTTATCTCAATTTCTTATCTATATCTTAAATTTCAATGGTCAATCTAAATTTTAAATGACATTTTTTTTACAAGGTTGCTAATCTATGCTACTCTAGATTAGTTGAAAAGATCATAAGTTGCTTCATTCTAATTTGTTCTACATCAAAGATGTGCATTAGCTATTTAGGTGTAGTAGCAAGACATTAAAGCATTATTGGTTCCTACTTATAATTTAAATTTATCCTAAAAATTTACTTGATTTGTTATGAAAATTGAGCACTAGCTATTTTACATTACATATTGGTTTAGATGCATGTTCAGGAAATTAAGACCTTGTCATGATTTTTGCGATAAATATTAGCAATAAAATTTGTTTATTTTCTACCTTACTCTCTATTTTTACTCTTTTTTCAAATAATTCACTATATCTTAAATCTTCTTGTCAATATCCACTTATATTAGGGTAGTTTAGAACTTTGGTCAGGATTCATCAAAATTCATAAAGGTTGGACCAAGGTGGCTCCCAACCACCAAATCATATAAATATTTTGGAACAACCTACTCTATTTTACTACTATTTCACCATAGGTACTATAATTTCCAACTACCTAAAACTCATGCTCTTAATTCTCAAAATTCTAAAATGATAAGTATTCTCTAAGCATTGAGAGTACATGTGGTACACTTAGGGACATCATCAGGAGCTAGTTTCATAACCTATAGGTTTAGTTTTCCTATAGGTAACTCAAATCCTTAGACTAATCCCATATTAATCCAAATTTGTATATTTTTAAACAATCTTCTCCTAGGGTTCATGTTTGGTGGTTACCGATTCTGACATGCTTGGTGGGACCAAAATTTAAGGAGCTTGGAGCATACATTCCATCATTAAATAACCTTAAGGGGATAAAATAATTATGGTATCAGATTAGTGTTGGAATAAAAATGAATAAGAAGGGGGTGCATCATTATTCAAAATTTTCTTATCAATTTCACTTGAGAAATTATGAACCATTCAAACAAACATATAGATTTAACATGTATAAACACCTATCCATAGAAGCGTGAAACAAAAGAACACATAAAATATGTGTTTAAATTTCAAGGGTAATAAAAACCATTGATATCTAAAAATTTAATATAGTCATATTGTTGACCAATTTTTGCCCACAAGCAAAAATCTTGGTCACCCTCTTCACTTGCTTTGAAATGCTAGTCTATTTTAGGTTGCGCTTGGTTCATCCATCTTCAAGTTCTTTGGCTTTGGTTCAATGGATGATTCAAGCAGAAAGGACCCAATGAACTTTGCCAAGGATGGTGACAGGCCTGTGAATGTCAATTTTAAGCCAGTAAAAAGGGCTGTTGGTTTTTAATGCCCGAGTGCCAACCATGGAATGAGCCCAAGATATGCAACAACCTACTAAAAGCTTACCCCAGGGGCCAAATGAGTCAGATAGGACAAATGGACAAGTGACAGGCAGGTGATGAGTGAGCAGTTAAGTCCAACTGGCACAAATTGGAGAAGTGACTTTGGTAGGTGAAATAGTGCCAACAAATTGATCATTTGGAATGATAGCAGCCAGCAACGCAACTGCTTTCTCTATTTCACATTAAATTGGAATGCAAATCGTGTAAGTCACCCAAGTAAGAAATGTAGATTTTGAGCATACAAATAAATAACTCATTAATATTTTGAGCAACTTGTTTCTTTTCATGAAGGGACATGTATGCCACTTGTAAAAGAAGGAGCACCAAATGGGCCTCTTTGCTTCTCATATATATTGTAGACTTATTCATTTGTAATCATCTTCCACATTTGTAAGGCATAGCCCTGGAAAAATTTCACCTAAATTAAATAAACACAATTTTTTACCTCCATTTGGATAGATATTGCAGAGTATGTCTTGAGTGTTTGTCTGTGTCCAGTCATTATTTCTTGATGCTCTCATAGGTTCAACACTAGTAGACCTGTTATCTACAAGGTGCCATTTCTGCAATTGAAAGGAGAAGAGCTAACATTTGAGAAGACTAAAACAAAAGGAGTTACTTACAGTGTGCATTTCACAGTGCCTTAGTGATTTTCTATTTCCTGTGTTTTCATGAAATCCTCCCTACCAGTCTTTTGCATCCTGGTCCTTCTGCCAAGTGTGTAGTGTATGTATGTATTTGTCTAATTCTGAGAATGGATGTGTGAAGGTCAACTTATTTTGGTGCATCGCCTCTTTTAGAGTAGGTTTGTTTTTCCTACATCTCTCTACCTTTTCATCCCCCCTTTTATTATATCTATATATATGTGTTTTACACTTGCTAGAAACAACACGATGCATCAAAGGGAGCTAGCCCTTATCTAGAGATTCTCCCCTCCAACTTTGCCAGTCCCACAAGTGAGAGGGGAGTTTCCATTGTTACGTGAAGAAGGTAGGAGCTCAGCCTCCTACCAAAGGTGCAATCTTCTATGTCAATAGTTTTTGGCATGCCCGGTGGGACCCAAGTTTTCAATGTAGTAAAGTTTTAGGATTGATGCTGGTCCTATTATAGCAAATCAAGTTTCTTCAGTATCTAGGGACTCTAAGTTAAATCTGCTAGTTAAGCAGTCTGGTGCCATCAAAAAATCATTTCTTGTATGTATACTTCTTTTGCACAAAATCATGGGTTTTGTTTTCCTTCATGTGAATATAATCAGACTCAAAATATTTATGGAATCCCCTCAAGTAGCTCTCCTAGTTACCCTACAACTATAAGGGAGGTGGCATTGGAATTTGAGAGGTGGACAATGGAAATTAACATGCTAGAAGTGCAGTACAGATATCAGCAGGAGCTAACGTATAAAGAGGAGTGCTTGTTTAGGCAAGCGCAAACCCCTTATTTTGTGCCAAATCCTTTTTATCAGATTGCACTTGCTTACTCTAGCTTATCAAATGCACCTGCTCCTAGTCCAGTGCACTTGGCTTTCCAACATCAGATGACATCAAAACAACCTCCGATGGAAATGAACTTTCTAAACTCTTTAGATTGTGATTTTTCCACTCGGGGGAATGCCACAAACTAGCACATCTCTTTCAAAGCTCATCCTACTCAATAGGATGATGTTGGTCACCTCTAAGAAAGACTCTTTTAGGACAACCTAGCCAAGAAAATTGAAGATTTAGAGGGTAGGATAAAGCTACTTCTTGAAGAAGAGATGAAATTTTCAAACCTTGTGGAGGAGCCTCAAGACCTTGTAGAAAACAGAGTTGCTGCCTGTTCACATGGGCAAAATTTTAATTCAAAGATCCTAAACTAGAAAAAAATAATTAAATCATGGGGCAGAAAAGAAGAAGAAAAGAAAGGTTTTTTTCAAAACCTTGAAGAAGCTGAAGTTGTGCCTGCTTATGATGATGTTGGCAACCTCCAAGAAAATCTTTTCCAAGATCTGGCCAAGAGAATTGTAGAGTTGGAATCCAAAGAAAATTTCCTCAGCCAATGTGTGATGGATGGTTCAGACCAAACAACACATTCTATGTCTGAACACACCCCACCTACACATTTCCAAGAGAGTTATCAAGCTGTACCTGATATTGTTGAAGTGCTGATCAAGTGGAGAGAGGAGAATCATTCAATTCTAGCTCAAGGACTGCCTCCTCTTCCACATGTTTTCTCCATTTCACCACTTCTCAAGGAAGAACCTATTCTATAGGAGGTGAATGAGGAGCAGAAGATCCAATCTGTAGCTCTTCAAGAAGTTGGCATGAACGACAATGAAGAAGAAATCATCATTGATGCTCCTTTTGAAGACTTTATTAGCAATGGAGAAGATGTAGGTCTTGCATATATGTAGATGTTCTAGCAATTTGAAGAGGAACAAATGCATGGTAAGCTCTCTTCTCCTCTGTTTGATGAACTTCCTTGCTATTTTGATGATGAGGTCAACTACATTGAAGAGCCTGAGTTAGAAGAAAATCAAGAGGATATTTTTGAAAATCTAGAGGTCCTAATTTTTGAGGAGGAAAAGGAGAGGCCTGCCTTCCTAGAGGAATGCCTTGAAGAAGTTAATTTTAAATAGAGAAGTGAATTTCTATGGGATGAGCAGTCATTTTTTGAGTCCATTTCAGACATCACCACAGTCCCCCTTCTTTAAGAAGCCCAAAAGGAAGTAGAGGATGAGTCTGATAGATTTTTTAGTGAGGCAGAAGGAAACAAATCAGACCATAATACATTATAGAGGAATTGCACAGGTTAAGGGGCTTATGGTGATGAGTCAGAAGCCATTGATTTCTTGGTGAGGAGCACCTATATCAAGAACCAGAATTTAATAGGCTTTTAAGGACAAAATAATTACATATATGTCAGAGGCATGTTCGATTTTGATCTGCTCAGACTCCAACCAACTTAGGTGACAGGCAAGAGGAGTAAGTCACCAAATCTCATTTTCTTTTAGCTACTTACCTGCCACCATAAGTCTTCTCACTAGGAAGGGGACTTAATAAATTTTCCCTTCAATCTAGGAGGGAGGTGAGCATTCCTGGTTAGCTGTAAATAGTAGTTTGTTTTCAGTTTCTTTTCCTGCTTTCCCTAAGTGCAGTTGCACAGGTAGTGTTTTTTAGCCTTGTGTGTTTCCCTTTGCGTGTGGGGTAAAGCTTTATGTTTTATTCTCAGATCTTTTGGGGCCGTTGCTAACTTTCATTATAGCTACAATTTGACTATGTGCCCAATGGACTACAAGGCAACTAGCTTCTAAGCATAGCAGGCATGCTTCCCCTATGAGTCGCCAATCTGTTGACCAATTTTTGCCCACAAAAAAAAATCTTGGTCACCCTCTTCACTTACTTTGAAATGCCAGTCTCTTTCAAGTTGTGCTTGGTTCATCCATCTTCAAGTTCTTCAGCTTTGGTTCAATGGATGATTCAGGCAGAAAGGACCCGATGAACTTTGCCAAGGATAGTGACAGGCCCACGAACGTCAATTTTAAGCCAGTAAAAAGGGTTGTTGGTTTTTAATGCCCATGTGCCAACCATGGAATGAGCCCAAGATATGCATCAACCTACTAAAATTTCACCCCAGGGGTCAAATGAGTCAGATAGGACAAATGGGCAAGCGACAGGCAGGTGATGAGTGAGCAGTTAAATCCAACTGGCACAAATTGGAGAAGCAACTTTGGTAAGTGAAATAGTGTCAGTGAATTGATCATTTGGAATGATAGCAGCTAGTAGTGTAACCACTTTATATATTTCACATTAAATTGGAAGGCAAATCATGTAAGTCACCCAAGTAAGAAATGCAAATTTTGAGCAGATAAATGAACAGCTCATTAATATTTTGAGCGACTTGTTTCTTTTCATGAAGGGACATGTATGCCACTTGTAAAATAAGGAGCACCAAATGGGCCTCTTTTCTTCTCATATATATTATAGACTTGTTCATTTGTAATCATCTTCCACATTTGTAAGGCATAGCCCTGGCAAAATTTCACCTGAATCAAATAAACACAAATTTTTACCTCCATTTGGATAGATATTTCAGAGTATGTCTTGAGTGTTTATCTGTGTCCAGTCATTGTTTCTTGATTCTCTCAAAGGTTCAACACCAACAAACATGTTATCTACAAGGCATGATTTTTGTAGCTGAAAGGAAAAGAGCTGACATTTGAGAAGACTAGAATAGAAGGAGTTACTTACAGTGTGCATTTCACAACACCTCAGTGATTTTCTATTTTTTGTGTTTTCATGAAAGCCTCCCTACCAGTCTTTTGCAGCCTGGTCCTTCTACCAAGTGTGTAGTGTATGTATTTGTCTAATTCTGAGAGTGGATGTGTGAAGGTCGACTTATTTTGGTGCATCACCTCTTTTAGAGTAGGTTTGTTTTTCCTGCATCTCTCTCCCTTTTCATCCCCCCTTTTATTATATCTATATATATGTGTTTTGCACTTGCTGGAAACAACACGATGGATCAAAGGGAGCTAGCCCTTATCTAGAGACTCTCCCCTCAAGCTTCACCAGTCCCATAGGTGAGAGGGGAGTTTCCATTGTTGTGTGAAGAAGGTAGGAGCTCGGCCTCTTGCCAAGGATGCAATATTCTGCATCAACACATATAAGACAAATAGCAGATTTATTAAAGCACCAACTTTACATGGAACACCAACCCCAACTAACTAAACACCAACTCAGCTAGGCTTTAACAAGCATAAAATTTTAAGGAAGCACCAACCCCTAGATAATTAAAAACAAACTCAAAAACATAATTTTATTTATCACCTTCATAATAATTTTTTACTCAACCAACTAATGATGACCACCTCTTCACACTCTTATCCTTCCCAAACTGCCTTCTAGGCCTTTTCACTCAATTATGTCTCTTTAAGACTAATTAGGTCATATGCCCTTGATTTTAACATGCAAAACCTATATAAAATATTCATAATTTATCTTATACACTCATTTTATTATATAAATTACCTTTTTCTACTCACCAATATACTATTTTATTTGCTTATACTCTACTCAAACAAATAAGCCTAAAACTACCTTTTATATATACAAATCTCTTGGTCATATACTTCTTAGTTATACATATATAATTTCACACAAGGATTATCCTTAAAATATGTATCAATTTTTTTTTCATAAATTAATATATCATTACAATAGGTTAGTCATAGCATATAGGACCAAAACATCTTTTAGGCCTTAAGGAGACCTAATTCAATTAGTCCTTCATTAGCACACATCACCCTTTAAAATCCTTGGAAATTTTTTAAAATAATAATATAGAAGTAAAATATAATATTTCACTCAATTATAACCATGGTAATCTCATATTATGTCAATGGCACTTTATATCTCCAACCACCACTTGAAGCACAACATTAATATTGTTCACAATAAGGCAAGTGAACCTTTATAAATTCTGTCTTAAATAATTGAAGCATAAAAAAAAATTTAAAAAAAATAAAAAAAATCACATATTTATAATCATAATTACCTTATGGTAATTAAAAACTTCATTAGATACTTCAACTTAGGGTATATAGGCTCAAACTCTTCTCTACAAAATTCTCACTCTGAACTATCAACTAACCTCAAAACACAGTCATGGAAAATCAAAATTATTACAAAATTAATAACACAATAAAGTAATTAAAATTATCCTAAAACATACTAAAAACAACCTCCAATAAAAATCTAATAATCTATAATGCCAACTATTAGTCTTGTAGACCAATTTGTTGACCTTCTCTCTCACAGACCTCACTCAACCAGATAAGCCATTTTGACTTCAAAATTTTCACTAATTTTACTAAATAAAAAACATTATAAAAATTATTAAAAAAACATAAAATTTACAAAAAAAACACCATGTGAATTATACATTTCCACTTAGATCATAGAGCCTCAAACTCATCACTATAACTTGCTTACCAAGATCTATCAATTTCCATTAAATCAAAGTCATGGTGACAATGACCTTCAACACCTATATTACCAATTTAAAATATTTAAAATTTATATATATTATCTTATGACATAATTATAAAATTATTATAAATAATTATAACATGTTTGGTCTTGCATACCAATCTAATGACCTTACATCCCACTATCGCATCTGTACTAGATAAGTCAACTTGTGAGAAACTTTTTCACTATAACTACTAACCCCAAAAATTATACCAAAAATCATTAGGTCTTAAAATTCTCTAAAAACACCACCATGCATTTTTATTTATCCCTATTCCATGATAACACATTCCTAAACCTCTTCTCACTGATGCTTATATTTCTAATTATTTCCACCATTAGCCCTATTAGCAACTAGCCAATTTGGATGATCATTTTATCACAAATTATGGATACAAATTTTTAAAAAACATTAATGGAAAAAATAAAAGTTTAAAACTTTTTAATCAATCCATTTAACAACTTTGAATTGGTAAATTTTGATTACTACAATAAATCTATGAGAAACAAGGCCTTTTTTATAGGGTCCACTCACTCACCTAAAGACTCAATCATACTTGGAGATGATTTGGAGAGTTTAATATAACATAAAACCACTAAAATATCCATACCAACCCATTTTTATCACTTTATAACAACTTATTTCATATTGGATCACTATTAGGGTTCTTTGATGGTTCAAACCATCTTCCACTATTAACAATCATTCATAAATCTTAGCCCCTCATTCCAAAAAAAAAATGATTAGAATTTTGAGATACTACCCATTAAAATATACCATAAATATATAAGTTTCCCATGTAGAGGCTACATGTGCCAATGAACACCTTAAAGTCCTTCTCGGGTTTCCATGCTTTCATTCTATGTACTCGAGAGACCTCAAAACCACTTTTAATGTGTTTTATTTCAAACCATAACCTAAAATTTGTAAAAATTATTGAAAAAATATCATAAATTAAAAAAATATAACCTATCCATACTTTCATTTTAAACATAACTTCATACCCCAATAGGCCATACTCTCTCTCTTTGCTTGCTTATTCCTTCACTTGTAAACCACATTAGGCCTTGAAACTGACCTTAAAGCCTCTTTTAAGATATCAAAACCTCATATACATGTCATAAAACCTATTAACATGATCATATAATACCATAAATATTTCATGTGTCCTGATAATAGATCATGATGCCTCATTAGGCTAGACAAGGTCTAGGAGTGGTCTAGGTATAGACTTGATCTATAGGTCCTACCCTTCTAGGATTACTCTGAGACTCACATGAGTGATCCAAAAACTCATATAAAATTTAAATAAATTCATAAAACCTCTTATGCCTTTATGAGTCCATCTAACCAAACCACCATTCTCAAACTTTCTCACTAGAGCTTTACATGCTATGACAAGTGTCATGACTAGGCTTCTCAAGCACTTAAAACTTGGTAATTGATCTTGAAACACTATTTGATTCTTATACACCTTGATAACATGTCTTACATGATCCTCAAAATAATTTCATACCTCTATATAGACCAATTCATTCTCACCATGCACATGATCATAGTATGACTATGTTTGTTATGACTAGGCTTCTCAGGACATCTTGTACTCAAGGACAAGTACTCAAACATGCTTACCTCAATGATGTTATAAAACAAGAAAATTCATTATAAAAAAATATTACACCAATAAAATAACCTTTACAATAACCAACATAAGAATCATTAGGCTGTATTCAAATTATCTCTCAATAAAAAGACATTAGGTTGCCTTCTTGTCACATGGATTTCTTATCACATCAAATAAAAGAGCTCGTATCTCACAGAACACTCACCATGCATCTTAAATAGATGTAGCTTAACATTAATGAAATCAACCTTGACATGAAATTTTACATCATTAAAAATAATTCTCAACAATCCCCCTCTTTGTCATTAATGGCAAAACATCCTTCAATCTGATCACTCTCATCTCCCCCAATTTGGTTAGTATCCCTTTTTGAACATTCTCCCCCTTTGACATTAATGACAAAGGTTCTTCCACAAATTTCCATCTAGAATCACACATTCTTATAATAGAGTCTCAACACATAGAATATGAAGCATTACAAGAACATGCTCCCCCTTATTCCATACATACCTCCTTAAAATGAACTTAGACTATAAGTCCACTTTTCAGCATAGATCAAACTTAGTCAACACCCTGAATAGCTCCCCCATAAACTAAACATCCACCATGCTTTTACTAACTAAAGAGTGTATCCATTAATCCTAATGGGGTCACCTATTTCCATACATCACTAAAATAACACAAGCTCAATAGATTCCCATATCTCCATGTTCTCACAAGATTGAATATCCTTTAGTATCCTTTTAGGATTGATTGGCACTATAGGCTTGACCTCTTCATCAACCATTTAATCATCAATATGAGCTAAAAACATACATTACTTACTTTATTTCACATTTGAAGTATGATCTACCATAGAAAGTAGTCCATTTGACCTTGTATACTAATCATGACTTACCTTTATTGTCTTTGGTTTCCACACATTCATTTGCCTTCTCTCTTACACTCCAAGAGCTTCAAACATCTTTTTTTGACTTGATGACCTTTTGAATATATTAGAAAAAATCTTTAAATGTGTCCAACATTATGAAAACTTTATAAAACCACCTTATTTATACCTCTTTATGATTGTTCCTTTCATATCCAATGCATACTCATTTTTAGATGGTCTTCTACACTCTCTTGCTCAATGAACAAATTGATTTCATGTATAATAGTAACCATTGAATCAATTAGAATACCTTATAGTATTAATATATTTGATTTGTATCTTTACATTGACTTTATTGTATCTAATATTCTCCTTCTTGACTTGAGATTACTCATTTTGGTCTTATTTGAAACCAATACCTATCTTATCACTTGCATAATTTTGACTAATTTATATATTATCTAGAACAGTAGTACTCTTTTAAAACTTCAAAAATGTCTTCAAATTTTTATATGCTTAATCTAACTTAGATTTCAAGGATTATACTTTAGTTTCATACTTGGTTCATTATTCCTCTTTAGATTTTAAGATAGTAGTGACTATCTCCATCTGTGCTTCAATCTAATTGATGATCTCATCATACTCCTTGGATGTGTTATTCAATCTCTCCTTAAACAAACAAATTTACTCTTCATATTCCTTAACTAATGATCTTAGTTTATGATTATTCTTTATTTGTAACTTCAACTCTTCTACATAACTCACTAATTCCACCTCAAGGTTTACTTTATCTTCTTCTTCATCTAATTCTTCATCAACCATAAAGCCCTTCCCATTTGAGCAACCCTCATTGTCTATTTCAATGGATATGAATAAGGTTTCATTATTTTTATGTTTAGGTTCATTACTACCATCATCATTATCATATTTATTTGTGTCACTTACATTAGATGTTTTATCTTCTTTGGTATATAAACTTATCTTATTCTTGAATGACCCTTTCTTACCTTCATACTTCTTGAAATCCTTCTTATTTTTGTCAAGCTTATTGACCTTCTTATCATCTCCATGATGTTAATTATGTTATTCATCATGATTATCCTTATAATTATTAGGAAACTTATATGTAAAATGACCAATATTACCACAATTAAAACATTTAAAGGAAAACATACCCTTGTAATTACCAGATCCAAATTTCAAATTCCTAGCAAACATGGCTATTAGTTCAACATCATCAACATATAAACATACCTCGTCCTTTACCTTCTTGTAATTTTTCCTATTCTCAACTTTGAAATATTTTTCCTTATTGGGAGGTCTTCCATTTTTTCTCATCTAATAAGAATTCAAGAGCCATGAAGCCCATCCATCTCTAGCTTATCTAAATCTTTCATTTCTTATACTACAAACACCTTAAAGTCAAACTTATGATTTATATATCTCAACACCTTTTGACTAACTATCTTTCACTTCTTCTCCTAATCCTCTAATTATATTGATAACTTCATCAACCTTCAATAGGTAAGATGCAATGGTTTCATTTTCATTTATCTTTAAACTTTCAAACTATCCCTAGTGAGTCTACAACTTGTCCATCTTCATCTTGGTGTCTCTTTCATAGATAGTATTCAATTTTTATCATATCATCTTGGCTGACTCATAGTGAATCACCTTCATAAATTATAAATTTAATAGTCCACATAGAATGCTATTCATTGCCTTATAATTTCTCTCACTTTCCTTCTTACTTGTTATATCATTTTGTGTTGTAGGTGGTGGAGTGTATCCATCCATAATTTATTTCCATATGTCATGGCCTATTAAAATTAGATATTTCCTCATTTTTATTCTCTAAAAATCACAACTAGTTCCATTGAAGAACAAAGCCTTACTAGTAGAGAAACCAATTTAAGCTTGTTAACTAGCCATCATTGCTTCTAGGATCTTTAGGTTGTTATACCTAATTTAAGGACAATATATAATAATAATTTTTTGACTAAAAATGATTAATATTATGGGGAGGGGGGGTGAATCAATCTTCAAAACTTTTTTTATCCATTTCACTTAAGCAATCATGAACCATTCAAACAAACACATAGATTTAGCATGCATAAACACCTATCCATATAAGCATGAAACACAAGAACACATAACATATGTGGGAAAAAATTAAGGGAAATAAAACCCACCTATATCTAAAAATTTAATATAAAACTATGATACAAACACCAAATTTAGTGAAGCACCAACTTGATATGGGGCACCAACCCCAACTAGCTAAGCAAAAACTCAGTTAGGATTTAGCAAAAACCAACTTGCAAGAAGGTACCAACCCACTAAATGACTTAGAACCAACTCAAACACTTGATTTATTTTATCACCTTAATAACACCTTATTTCTCAACCAATTGATGATAACCACTTCTTCATCTCTTCACACCTTTATCCTTCTCAAACTGCCTTCTAAACCTTTTTGCTCAATTAGATCTCTTCAAGATTGATTAGGTCATTTGAACTTTATTTTGAAACACAAAACATAAATAAAATATTCATCATATATCCTCCACACTCATATAATGGAATATAATACCCTATTATTCTCACTAATGTACTATTTTATTTTCTTGCTCTCTATTCACACAAATAGGCCTAAAACTACCTTATATATACAAGCCTCTTACTCATATAGTCAACCATATACAATTGAAAACATGTATTATAATTAAAATAGTTATAATAATACATTTCATACATTAATAAATCATTATAATATGTAAATTATAGCATATAAGACCAAAACCTCTTCTAGGCCTTAAAGAGACCTAATTTAATTAAGCCTTCATTAGCACTTGTTACCCTTTAAAATCATTGTATAACTTTAAAATTCATAATATGTAAATAAAATATCATATTTAACTCAAATATACTCCTTATAATTTCATATTAGGTCAATTAAAATTTTTGTCTCCAACCACCACTTGAAGCAAACCATTAGCACTGTTCACAATTAGGCTTGTGAACCTATATAAAGTTTATCTTGAAAAACTGATTAATAAACACAATTTTTTAAAATAAGATAAATAATAAATAACATATTAATAATCCTGATGAAATTATGGTCATAAAAAACTTCATTATATACTTAAAATCAAGGTATATAGGCTCAAACTCTTTTCTACAAAATACTCACTCTAAATTGCTAACTAGCATCAAAACATAGTCATAGAAAATTGAAGTTATTACACCTAAATTAAAAAATAAAAGAAATAAAATTCATGAGAATGATCCTAAAAAATCCGTATAATAACATAAAACAAAAATATAATAATATATAATGGCAACTATTGGTCTTGTAAACTAATTTGTTGACCTTGTCTCTCACAGACCTTACTTAGCCAAACAAGTCATTTTGAATTTAACATTTTCACTAATTTTAATAACTAAAAAACTTTATAAAAAAATAATAACACATAAAATTAAAAAAAAATAACACCATGTGAATTATATACTTACTCTTAGAGCATAGAGCCTCAAAATCATCACTATAACTTGCTTACCTAGATCTACTAGTTTCCCTTAAAGCACAATCATGGTGACAATGACCTTCAACATATATATGACTATTTTCAAAGAATTATAATGAATTTATAAGATATTATGAGATAATTATAAAATTATTAAAAAAAATATTACATGGTTTAATATAAAATAATTGTCTTGTAGACCAATCTCATGACCTTACATCTCAGTCTTTGTACCAGATAGGTCAACTTGTGAGCAACGTTTTCACTATAATTACTAACCTAAAAAAATTATACCAAACATTTAAATTTATTAAAATTCATAAAAAAAACACCATGCATTTTTATTCATCCCTATTTTATGATATCACATTCTTAAACCTCTTTTCACTGCTACCTAAATTTCTCATTATTTCCACCATTAGGCCTTTTAGCAACTAGTCATATTGGATAACTGGTTTATTAAAAATGAGGGATATAATTTGTAAAAAAAATATCATTAAACAAAATAAAATTTTAAAACTCTATCCTCCATCCATTTATGAATTTTGACCCTATCAACTCTAACTACTGCAATCAATCTCTAAGAAATAAGGCCCTTCTTATAGCATCCACTCACTCACTTGAAGACTCAATCACACCTATAGACTATTTGGAGAGTTAAATACAAACTAAATTCACTAAAATATCCATACCAACCCATTCTTATCACTTTATAACATCTTCTTTCATATTGGGTCACTATTAGGGTTCTTTGAGGGTTTAAACCATCTTCCGCTATTAACAATCATTCATAAAGCTTAGCCATTCATTACAAAAAAACTATATTGTAAATTTGATATAATACCCTTACATATATACCATAAATATATTAATATTCCATGTATAGGTTACACATGCTAATGAACACCTAAAAGTCCTCAGGTTTGCATGCCTTCATTCTGTGTACTCAAGAGACCTCAAAACCACTTTTCATGCCTTTTTTTTTCAAACCATGCCCTAAAATTTTGTGAAAAATATTTAAATAAATATAATACATTTTAAAACATTAATATATCCATAATTTCCTTGGAAATATAACTTCATACCCCAATAATTCATACTCTCTCTCTCCTTGCTTAGTCCTTGATCTGTAAACCATATTAGGCATTGAAACTGACCTTCAATCCTCTTTAAAAAATATAAAAAATTAATATATGTGCCATAAAACCTTTTACATGATCATCCATTACCATAAATATTTCATGTGTCTTTAAAAAAGATAATGATACCTCATTAGGCTAGATAGGGTCTAAGAGTGGTCTAGGTGCAAACTTGATCTATAGGTCTTACCTATGTAGGATAACCTTGAAAATCACATGAGTGTTATAATTACTCATATAAATTATAAATAAAACTCATAAAACCTATTATTCCTCTATGAATCCATCTAAACAATACACCATGATTAAACCTTCTCACTATAACTTTACATGTTATGACAAGTGTTATGACTAGGCTTCTCAAGCACTTGAAACTTGCCAACTAATATTGAAAAACTATTTGATAATTATACACATTTATCTCATGCCTTAAATTATCATAAAAATAATATCATACCTCTAATCAAATATCTTCATGCTCACCATGCACATGCTCATGATATGACTATGGTTATTATGACTAGGCTTCTCAAGACACCTTATACTCAAGGACTAGTAATCAAACATGATTACCTCAACAATGATATAAAACAATAAAATAAATTATAAATAAATATTACACCACTATAAAAAACTTGATAATAAACAATATAGGAATCATTAGGTTACTTTTAAATTCTTTCTCAATAGAAATACATTAGGTTGCCTTCTTATCACATGGTGTTCTTGTCATATCAAGAACACAAGCTTATATCTCATAGACCACTCACCATTCATCTTCACCATATGTACCTTAACATTAATGACATAAACCTTGACATAAATTACAATACTTATCAATAAATATCACTTAATATCTCATGTCAAGGGTCATCATAAGGTCTTCACCCAAGGGTAAGAACAACTATTGTTGATATTTTATTATTCTCTATTTTCCTCATAATATTTGTTGGATGGATATATAGTATATGTGTGTTATAAAATTCCTTATCATCCCTATGATGACCCATACCATCCTCACCATAAGACTTATCAATCATATATTGACCCATGTCAATAACATGATGGCTCACATCAGTCTTATGGTACTCCTTACCATCCCCCTTGGCATTCCAATGACATACCTTAGTATCCTTATGAACCTTTTCATCCCCCTTAATTCCAATAACATCACCATTAACCTCATTGTGATTCATAATATCCTCCTTGGTAGCCTTATTATCACAAGTAATACCCCTCCTTCCTTCCCCAACCACCCTTTCAATCTACACCTAGTTTCTTCGATATAATGGAGGAGTTAAAAATCATGAGTAAAATCATTACTCATGATATATTGGCCTTGAAGGAGCATAAATATCAATGTAACCAATATTATGAGCCTCCACCTCCTTCTTCCCCATGTCAATATCCTTATACCACTAATCCCATGCCAAACCCAAACCAAAAAGAGAGAAAGGTTGTAGAGGTTACACCAAGGATATTATAAAGCCTCTAAATCCCCTCATTACTTCCTCAAACTAAAGTTGTCCATTGATTTTTATCTATGCAAAGAGAGAATGAGATTGTGAGTAATAAGCCTAGGAAGTTCCCAAGATTTTATATAACCTCCTCACCCCCTAAACTCACTCAAAATCAACTTACAAATCCTTATTTTCCTATTCCACTAGTTGAACATTATTTCCCTCCCACCATATCCATATTTAAAGGAGGATCTATGGATTGGAGTGTAGATGAAAAGCATATAAATGAAGATGAGTGTATAGAGGCTAGTTCAAGATATCTTTCAAGTTTTTAAATTTTTCCATCTATTCTTCATACTGAATTCATTCATGATAATCAAGATGTTCATAAGTTTGACGTAAAAATTGACGTGTGGAAAAGGAATAATTTAGTGCCTTCAACTAATTATCTTTTTCTATCTCTTTAACAATATAATGACCAACCTGGGAATCTTAAGGATCCAATTTGGGAGAATCTAATTACATTGAAGGTAGAATAGGAGCATTTAGATTTAATAGGTTACCTAATAAATAACATTGAAAAGGTGATATTTCTTCAAGAGATTGATCATGTTTAATTTTTAGTTGGGTTCCAAGAACACATTAAAAAGGATAATTCAAGAATCTATGATGAGAAATAACTATTGAAACTCCTATTCACCCCATAATATCATATTTTGAGATTAAAGGGAAGTTTAATGATGTAGATCAAACACAATGGCATGACCTTGAGGTGGATAAAACAAAAGAAACTTTTCCTTTAGGAGACAGTCATGGAAATAGATCTCATGAACCCATTATTGAAGCTAAGATTACTTCAACTAATTTGGATGATCCTTGGTAGTAATTGTACCATGAATACTTATATGATATTGAATAACTCAACATGATCGATTTGAATAATGGAATGGTACAATAGGTTAAGGTCTCAAGTGAAGGTAGAACTAATGTTTTAGAATTTGGAGAGGACAATTTAAATTTAGAATCAAAAAATCAAGATGAACAACAAGAATAATTCATACCAATTATCCAAGGATAAGTTGTTTAGATTATAGTCATTACATAACAAAGAGATAGCCTTCAATAATTTTGAAGTGTTCAAGAGGAGGTATGTATTGACATTGAGACACCTAGTTTCATTGAACTTGAATAACTCATTCCTTTTTTCCAAGAGATGCTTTATAATGAACATGAGGTCACAATAATAAATGAAATACTAAAGCAATCATGATCACATGGACACTATTGAATAATATTATGGAACCCTATGGTTGTATTACTAGAAGATTTGTGATGAATATGAGACTCTTCAAAGACTTACACCTCCTATGGGGCATATTTATATTGTTTCAACTATTGACCTTGTCAAGTTTCATTCACAAGAGGAACAAGATCAAGATGATGAAGATAAATTTGAAATGGTTACTATAGTAATGCCTCAAGTTGATAGTCCTAAACATGATCCAAGTGAAGATACATTAAACTTTAGTGTGCCACATGAGGCTCAAGATGAAAACCATGAAGACCTTGACAAGTCACCAATTCAAATAGATCTTGAAAAATGACTTCTTAAGCCTAGAGTGAAGTGTGAAAGTAGAGTTGCAATGATAGATGGAGTTATTTAAGATGATCTTACTATAATGACTTAATAAGATATCCTAGTTGTATATAATCCTATAGAGATAGTAGATTACCAATATGATGGAGTTATAAATCACAATGGCTTTCTTAAAATGATTATGAGAAAATAGGACCAGTAAGGGGTGAAATTTGGAACACCAAGTGAATATATATTCCTAGGTGATTTAATTAGTGTTATCATATCACTTGAGAACAAGTTAAATTTAATTGACCAAAAATAAGACTTATACATCAAGAATCACATCTATGGAGAAACGTTTTTCATGTCATTACCTATCTCATGGAATTAGAGTTAATATAAACTTCCCCTTTGGTCTAGAAAGAGGACATGTTGAATTAGTTATTTATAATAGGTTATTTTTATTTTGTTTTCAATAAGTACTTAACATCATAAGTGAGGTGTGTTTGTTTATATTTTTATGGTGTTTTGTCCTTTTTTTTGTGTGTGTGTTTTTTTAGGAAAGTTATCTATTCTTATTTATTCAAGGTCATTACATCCATAGTAAAGTTCTTGATCAAAGGATGAGATAGTTGATTCTCATGAACAACAGGCAGGTCAACCCCTTTAAATTACCAAGAATGTTGATAATTTGGCCTCTTAGGCCAAATTTGAACCCCCATAATCCAAATAATTATCATAGGTCCCTCAAATAGTACACAAGGCTTCTTAAATCTTGTCATGATCTTCAAATGGTCTTTTAAGCCTTCTAAGCATTGTTCAAAGATTCACTATATGTATTATGGGTTGTTTGAAGAGATCATCATGTGATAGCATGTTTTGAGTCTTTGGATGATGTGTTAGGTATTCATAGGTTATCCTTGGGTGAGTGGAAAGGTGTCAAGTTTATTTTGAAGCCTATATAATGGTCTAAACCTTGTTTTATAAAGTTAGAATACTTTAGCATAAATTAAGGTATTTGGAGAAGTTAAGGTTTCTTTTTCTCAAATTATTTTTACCTATTTTAGCCACTTATTAAGGAGAGACTTTTTCAATAAGATGAAAATATTGTCCATGTATTTTTAACTCTTAAAATGAGGTATAAATGTGTATCCAAGGTTGTCTTTTATGGTCTACTTATTCAAGACTGATTCAAGCTCTAATTAGCCCTCCAAGTCATCAAATACCATTTCAAACATGTCATTTGAGTCAACATCCATATTATAAAACTTTTAAGTAGAATTTTTTTATGTCACATTTAATTGAGGATACTTAATGGCTCTTATAACCATTCCAAATCATGGAAAGATGATTTTATATGCAAAAGAGATATTTTTAGGGGTCAAATACCATTTATTTACCATAAAAGGCCCCATACACTTGAAAGTGACCTTTAAGGTCATCCCCCATCTCTACCACTTTGGTTTTAAAGAGTATTTTATTTATATTTTCCCTCATCTTGTGCACCAATATCCTCTTAAGATCTTAATCATGAAAAATGTATGCAAAGGGGGTTTTGTAGGTGTTTTCACTCTTGTACAGACTTGTATGGTTAGAGAAGAGTTATATAAGGTCAATTATATTCAAGGGGAAATCATATAATTAATTAAATAATAAAATAAATTATTTTATAATTCAAACATATAAAAAATGAACCCTTTCTCTCCATCACTCTTCTTGGCATCCTTGGATATCCATTCAAGGTTATGCTCAATCCGTATAGGAGAGAGAAAATGGTGATATAATATTTTGGGAAGGGGAAGTGGTATCATTAAATTTCCATTATTGGTATAATTTTTTAGATTTATGGCACATGATTTGTTAAAAATAGTTAATAACCTACGAATTCAAACTGGTTTCTTGCATCTACATAGGGTTATATGTTGACCAGTTTCAATGCATTTGTAGTTTGATTGATGCAATAAATATTTGTATGTGTCTTATATATTTCATCATGGTATTTATAATTAATTATCCACCCTTAATTATTGTGTGTTTATTTTAGTCCATTAAATTATTTTATTCCCTAAAAACATAGTTTATTCATCAAATAAAGAAGAAACTCCTTCAGAGTCCCGATTTCAACATTACTGCCATTCATAGTGCAAATCTTTGTTGTAAGTTGAATAAAGTGTTTCATAGTGGATGGTTGTTGAGGATTATTAGGAAATTATAAAACATGGATATGTATCCATATAGTTATTATATCCTATTAGTGAATATTTTATGCCTCAATCCTCTTACAAACAACTCATTCCATATCCTAGAGAGATAGTCTCTCATTTAGGCACCTACACCTATTATACAAAATGAGCAAATGAAGTGTTGGCTATTAGATATGGTATAAAATGAATTGAGGAGTCATGTGGAGTCATAATGACCTATTAATATTCATGGGATATGGAAATATCAGGTTAAATAAAATATCAACACAAGCAAATCACCCTACGAATATAAACTTAGTCAAGGTTTCAATACACACAAGATTGTAGCTATAGAGTTGGACAAACATTAATTGTGTAATGAGATTAAAAATGTTAATAGATTTAAAATTAAAAATTAAGGGTCATAAAAATTATTATGTAATTAAATTAAATAATTAATTATCAAATAAGAATAATCTCACCTCTCAAATGGGTTCACACAATCAAGAACCAAACTATATCCTACAGACTAGTGATGGAGATCAAGGTGACTGAGTTGAGAGTGGTTGGAAAAAATTAAATATTTTGTGAGTATGATAACCCTGATATAATTTTATTTTAATTATTATTATGATCTTAAGATTTTATCAAAGGAATAAATACATACTTAGTCAAGACCTAGATCTACTATATACAAGCTAGTCATGAGGAAGTAAAGTTGATAAGTGGAAGATGGTCTATATAGGAGATTTATAGGGCCTATGTAAATATGGTAGTCATATGAATCATGTTATACTATTAAATAAACCTCAAATTTCTAATAAAGGAAATCAGTCCATACTCATAGTTTAGGCAAATCTAAGAACACCTACAAGTAGTATATTTAGGTACGAAGGTGAAATCATGAGGAACTATGCATAGAGGTGAAGTGAAAGAGTGAAAAAAAGGTATATAAATTGTTTTATAAAGTATATTTGTATAAATTTAATGATCTATTCCCCTAAGGAAAAGGAGATCCTTGATAATCTAGTTAGGCCTAGTTGGCCTAAATAGGCATGTACATGGTAAATGAAGGGAGTTTGTATGTTTGGGGAGTGTTTTAGGTTTGAAAAAATTAGAGGAGGATTTGAGAATATATAATATGGTTTACCATGATTATAAGAGCCTAAATTTGAGGAAATAAGATGCTAAACTAGGCCATTAGGACTACATATGTGTGAAAACCAAGTTGAAAGACCATTGGGAGAGTGAGGCTAGTTATATTATCACTTAAATACATTGGTTATAATAAAATAAATAGGATATAATTCATATTTCATATCAATAATCAAGACCACATCTTCAAGCTAACACTCTCTGTCATCACACACTCAGTCCTCCATGCTTGAGAGGTAATCTTAAGAAGCTAAGAATTAATTATAGGAATTGCATGGGAGAATATGGGTATTGTATGTGTTTGAGGGGACTCTTGACAAAAAATAATAACCTTGATTTTTATTTTCATCAATACACTTATATGAACAATATTTAAGATTGAAGACCACCTTAAAATCATGTTATGCATTGTGAAGAGCATGAGCAACTACTTTATCACAATTAGAACATCAATATGGATTTGCATGGGATCCCAAGGAGTTTTAAAAGGGTGGATAGGGTTGTAAAATTCATATTCATATAATTTATTTTCTCATTAAAACTCATAACTCTATGAATCATCATTAAGACCTATAACCATCTCAAAAAAAATGTGTGCATTATTTTATAACTTGAAGAGGACATAGTTTTGCTTTGTACTTGCAAGAGTAGTTGCATGGGACTCAATGGAATTTTTAGGTGATAGAGGTGGTTTTAAACTGATTATTATTAGAATATATTTTTTTTTAGGCATGCCAAATCTATGAATCATTATTGAGATCAGTGGTCCTTCTAAACCCTATCAAAACCCAACTAGTGACCTGATGAAATAGTTTTATCCTCAAATGCCTTAAAATGAGATAGTAAGTATTTAAATGGTTTCTATGGTCTTATTAGGTCTCATGGTCACCTAAATGAGCTACTATTTCACACATGTGAATTGACTGATGTATGGATTAGGCTTGGGAATGACTATTATAAACCTAAAAAGGGCATATTTTGAAGGTTTCTTGAGAATTTGAGTGAGGTCAATCCTAGTATGGACTAATGGAGCTACCTAGACATGAAGAGAGAATAAAGTAATGTATCTAAGACTTCATAGGAAGGTTTAAAATCACTCACATATCTCCATGGTCTCTTCATAGCCATTACCTTCACCAAAAGTTGACTATGTTATGGTTGTTTCTCATGGAAGGCTAGTTACAAACCTTATAGGGGTCACATAGATCTTGGGAGCCTCTTTGAAATCACTAAGATAATTTTTTTTATGATAGTTATAACCTCATGAATCCTTGAAATATTCAATAGATAACTCAGATAAGATTGAACAAGAGAGGTCAGTGTATCATTGAAATACATTAAGGGAGATAGTGAATGGGGTGTGATGATTAATACCAAAATCACATGGGATCCTCCATAAAATGAAAGGTGTCAAGTGTATGCAATGGGAAATAAAATATATATACAACTCAATCCTATCTCAGAGATGATAGATCCTATTTACACTTCTACTTGGTGATACATTGATAATCAGGGTCATGACCAATATGGATCTGCTAGATCTAATTAAGGGATTTATTACCACAATAATATCAATAGGGAGCATTATAAAGCCTATAGTCAGTCAAAAATTATGTAATAACCTTAATTAGGTCTTATGTTTTCATATTCATTAAACTAATAATAAATAAAAAAATCTAATCTAATGCTCAACAAAGCTTGTGACACAAAGTGGTAGGGGTAATAAACACTTAAAATAAATGTGAATATAAGAGATATACTCACATCAATGTATATATAATCCTAATTCATGGAAGAGAAGTGAAAATTTATATTTATCTATTATTACAAAGGTTGAACAAAGTTAGGAATACTTGCCTTCAAATATGAACCCATTGAGCCTCAATATTTCCCTTGGCCAAGGTGTTTCATAAGAGGTTGTTATGGTATGTAAGGATGATAAGGATAAATTAACTCTATTCTATAAAACCTATCTATGCATCTAAAAGACTTCTTCATAAGATAATATCCATATCTCTAAAGAAAGTTTGAAACCCTAATCTTGTTCCTCAAGTCTAATGGTGGATAAGTAGATGTGTAATATACGTTACTTATTTTCTCTTAAAAATGAAAAAATGAATGTGTTTATATAGGTGGATCTAACCTTAAACCTTTCTAAAATTTTAGGCCAACAAGGTTGACCTAGTCAACCTATTATTAAAATTGCCAAAAACTAATTAGGTTATGAACTATGTCTACCATGATTGACCTATTTCTTAGTTAGATTTGTAAATAACAATATAAGGTTGATATGGCTGACTATGTCATATAAATTATCAAAAAGGGGTTTAGGTTAGGGAAAGGGATAATGAAGATGGTAAATGACTAGACGAGGGTAAAAAATAGGAGGCAAAGATTAGGTGAATGATTTTTAAGATACAAGTGTGTAGATATAAAGTGGTAGAAAGGGACAAAAATCTTATGAAGTACCAATGGTATTCCCACCCCTTTCTCAATGCACCCCTTAGGGAATACACTCAGAGAGATTGAGACTTGATGGGTTCCTGCAAGATAGAGAGAGAATCAGTAATTGATAAAGTTTGAAAATATTATGTATATGTGTGTGTGTGTGTGTGTGTATACACACACACACACACACACACACACACACACACATATATATATATATATACATGCATATGTGTGTGTGTGTATATCCCACTCAAAGCTCAGTATGTGTCTTGTAGGTGTAATAGGGGATGATGCTTTAGGAAAAGAACATAGCAAAACATAACAATGAAGCTAAATAAAGTGTAGTAAAGAGAAAATCAAATAAATGAAAGGATAGAATCAAAAAATGCATATCTTTGCTTACCTTAATGTTTTAGATAAATAAGGTGATATGAGATATGTGAATGTGTCCAATGTGAGGAAAATTATGAAACCCCATAGAGATTATAAAAAAATAATTTTTTTTTGAAATATAGGAATATAATAGTGGAAAAAATTCTTTATGATGTTAGGATTCTAGAACATTTTATGGTTTAGAAAAATAATTAGTAGAGATAAGGATATAATCAAAATAAAAATCTAACACTAAATATTTGAAGGGTAAATAATTTTGAATAGTAAATATAAATAAGATGAAAAAGAATTCATTTGGTATTTTTTACTATTCTAAGAAAAATAGAGCTTTGAGAGACTTACTGAGAGCCTAAAGAGCCAAAATGGTGAGGAGACAATAGTTGAGATGGGGAGGATGCATAGAAATTATAGCAAGTAGAGCATAGGTAAGTAACTATAATTTCAAAATTTTGAGTACTTATATTTGAATTTGAGTGATTTGTATAAATTTGATAATTAGGCAAAATCTAGATACTGAAATGAAACCTACAAAAATTTTAGGGACACTAGGAGTCAAATAGGGTAATGAATAGCACCAAAATACCAACATAAAATAATGTTCACCACTCCATGGGGAATATTTTATTATCAGGTAATGATATTTAGACTTAAGAATGCTAGAGTTATATATCAAAGGGTCAGGACTGTCATATTCCATTATATGATACATTATATTATTAAAGACTATGTATACGTCATACTAGAAAAATCCAAAACTAGGGCTAACCATCTAGTAGTGTTGTATACGATATTTGAAAGATTATGGGAGTTAAAATTTAGACTTAATCCAAATAAATGTGTGTTTGATGTAACTTTAGGTAAACTACTTGGCTTCATCATGCCTTGTAGAGGTATTGAAGTCGATTTGGCTAAAGTCCATGCTATAACTAAGATGCCACCACTAACCAATTAAAGTAAATCTATATTTTTTAGGGTAAGATCTAGTCAATCTAATGCTTCATATCTCAATTAGCAGACAAGTGTCATCTATTTACACACCTTTTGAAGAAAGGAGTTGCATTTCATTGGGATGATCACCTCCAAATAGCTTTTCAAAAACTCAAAGACTATCTTATTAATCCACATGTTTTATTACCTCCTATGCTAGGAAATCCATTCTTGTTATACCTATTAGCTACCGACTATGCTCTGGGGGCTTTCTTGGCTCAACATGGTGACAATGGAAAAGATCATGCTTTATACCACATGGAAATGTATTTATGTGTGTGTGTGTGTGTGTGTGTGTGTGTGTGTGTGTGTGTGTGTGTGTGTGTGTGTGTGTGTGTGTGTGTGTGTGTGTGTGTGTGTGTGTGTGTGTGTGTGTGTGTGTGTGTGTGTCCCACTCAAAGCTCATTATGTGTCTTGTAGGTGTAATAGGGGATGATGCTTTAGGAAAAGAACATAGCAAAACATAACAATGAAGCTAAATAAAGTGTAGTAAAGAGAAAATCAAATAAATGAAAGGATAGAATTAAAAAATTCATATCTTTGCTTACCTTAATGTTTTAGATAAATAAGGTGATATGAGATATGTGAATGTGTCCAATGTGAGGAAAATTATGAAACCCCATAGAGATTATAAAAAAATCAATTTTTTTTGAAATATAGGAATATAATAGTGGAAAAGATTCTTTATGATGTTAGGATTCTAGAACATTTTATGGTTTAGAAAAATAATTAGTAGAGATAAGGATATAATCAAAATAAAAATCTAACACTAAATATTTGAAAGGTAAATAATTTTGAATAGTAAATACAAATAGGATGAAAAAGAATTCATTTGGTATTTTTTACTATTCTGAGAAAAATAGAGCTTTGAGAGACCTAGTGAGAGCCTAAAGAGCCAAAATGGTGAGGAGACAATAGTTGAGATGGGGAGGATGCATAGAAATTATAGCAAGTAGCGCATAGGTAAGTAACTATAAATTTCAAATTTTTGAGTACTTATATTTGAAATTGAGTGATTTGTATAAATTTAATAATTAGGCAAAATCTAGATACTGAAATGAAACCTACAAAAATTTTAGGGACACTAGGAGTCAAATAGGGTAATGAATAGCACCAAAATACCAACATAAAATAATGTTCACCACTCCATGGGGAATATTTTATTATCAGGTAATGATATTTAGACTTAAGAATGCTAGAGTTATATATCAAAGGGCCAGGACTGTCATATTCCATTATATGATACATGATATTATTGAAGACTATGTATACATCATACTAGAAAATTCCAAAACTAGAGTTGACCATCTAGTAGTGTTGCATAAGATATTTGAAAGATTATGGGAGTTAAAATTTAGACTTAATCGAAAGAAATGTGTGTTTGATGTAACTTTAGGTAAACTACTTGGCTTCATCATGCCTCGTAGAGGTATTGAAGTCGATCTGGCTAAAGTCCATGCTATAACTAAGATGCCACCACTAACCAATTAAAGTAAATCTATAGTTTTTAGGGTAAGATCTAGTCAATCTAATGCTTCATATCTCAATTAGCAGACAAGTGTCATCTATTTACACACCTTTTGAAGAAAGAAGTTGCATTTCACTGGGATGATCACTTCCAAATAGCTTTTCAAAAACTCAAAGACTATCTTGTTAATCCACATGTTTTATTACCTCCTATGCTAGGAAATCCATTCTTGTTATACCGATTAGCTACCGACTATGCTCTAGGGGCTTTCTTGGCTCAACATGGTGACAATGGAAAAGATCATGCTTTATACTACATGGAAATGTATTTGTTTGTGTGTGTGTGTGTGTGTGTGTGTGTGTGTGTGTGTGTGTGTGTGTGTGTGTGTGTGTGTGTGTGTGTGTGTGTGTGTGTGTGTGTATCCCACTCAAAGCTCAACATGTGTCTTGTAGGTGTAATAGAGGATGATGCTCTAGGAAAAGAACATAGAAAAACATAACAATGAAGCTAAATAAAGTGTAGTAAAGAGAAAATCAAATAAATGAAAGGATAGAATTAGAAAATGCATACCTTTGCTTACCTTAATGTTTTAGATAAATAAGGTGATATGAGATATGTGAATGTGTCCAATGTGAGGAACATTATGAAACCTTATAGAGATTATTAAAAAATCATTTTTTTTGAAATATAAGAATATAATAGTGGAAAAGATTCTTTATGATGTTAGGATTCTAGAAAATTTTATGGTTTAGAAAAATAATTAGTAGAGATAAGGATATAATCAAAATAAAAATCTAATGATAAATATTTGAAGGGTAAATAATTTTGAATAGTAAATATAAATAGGGTGAAAAAGAATTCATTTGGTATTATTTACTCTTCTGAGAAAAATAGAGCTTTGAGAGACCTAGTGAGAGCCTAAAGAGCCAAAATGGTGAGGAGACAATAGTTGAGATGTGGAGGATGCATAGAAATTGTAACAAGTAGAGCATAGGTAAGTAAATATCAATTTCAAAATTTTGAGTACTTATATTTGAAATTGAGTGATTTGTATAAATTTGATAATTAAGTAAAATCTAGATATCGAAATGAAACCTAGAGAATTTTTAGGGACACTAGGAGTTAAATAAGGTATTGAATAGGAAGGAGTCAAACCAATAAATACCTAAGACATTTATGGTAATTAGTTAAAAATTTATCATAATGAATAAACACGGTCGACTAGATTGACTTAATCAGTAGACTATAAAAAAATAGTGGGCTAACTTAGTTACTTAAGGAAGGGGATGATGTAGTACAAATGGGCCAACTTAGTTTTTAAGTGGATGGCTTAGTACTATAGAGGATGAAAGGGATTGATATAGTAGTAATGGGCTAACTTAGTATTTATATAAGTGGCCAACTTAGTAGTGTAGAGGCTGAAAGGGGCTGATATAGTACTTTTAAGCCACATAGTGGTTGATGTAGTACTATAGAGGCTAAAAGGGGCTGATATAATTTGTAATAGGTCAATTTCTTTATGACGTTAGGATTCAAGAACATTTTATGGTTTAGAAAAATAATTAGTAGAGATAAGGATATAATCAAAATAAAAATCTAACAATAAATATTTGAAGGGTAAATAATTTTGAATAGTAAATATAAATAGGGTGAGAAAGAATTCATTTGGTATTATTTACCATTCTGAGAAAAATAGAGCTTTGAGAGACCTAGTGAGAGCCTAAAGAGGAAAAATGGCGAGGAGACAATAGTTGAGATGGGGAGGATGCATAGAAATTGTAACAAGTAGAGCATAGGTAAGTAACTATAAATTTCAAATTTTTGAGTACTTATATTTGAAATTGAGTGATATGTATAAATTTGATAATTAGGCAAAATCTAGATACCAAAATGAAACCTAGAAAATTTTTAGGGACACTAGGAGTCAAATAGGGTATTGAATAGGAAGGAGTCAAACCAATAAATACCTAAGACATTTATGGTAATTAGTTAAAAATTTATCATAATGAATAAACAAGGTCAACTAGATTGACTTAGTCAGTAGACTATAAGAAAATAGTGGGCTAACTTAGTTACTTAAGGAGGGGATGATGTAGTACAAATGGGCCAACTTAGTTTTTAAGTGGATGACTTAGTACTATAGAGGATGAAAGGGATTGATATAGTAGTAATGGGCTAACTTAGTATTTATATAAGTGGCCAACTTAGTAGTGTAGAGGCTGAAAGGGGCTGATATAGTACTTTTAAGCCACATAGTGGTTGATGTAGTACTACAAAAGCTGAAAGGGGCTGATATAATTTGTAATAGTTCAATTTTGGTATAAAATGAATAAAATAAATCAAACCATCTTATTTTTTTGAATTTTATAAAAATATAGTTTGATTATGAGTGATATGGAGATCTAATACATCCTTTGTTATTTGATATTTTGTAGAGATGCTAGAGATTTTGGTGATTGATTTATGCCTCATAGTTACCCAATTGGACCCATTAATGTGGTGGTTTGAAAAATTCATTTATAATGGGTAGATTACTGTCATGTCCCCTTTTTCATGGACATTGACAGTCTTGGTGATTAGCCTATTATGCGACCTTCGTAGGCTAATAGGATGGATAGAGGGTCATAATGGAGCTTGGCTTGACTTTGATTCACAGGATTTCTACATTTGATTTTCATTCGGGCTCTTTCAGACACATTTGGTCTAAGCTCCTACTTTTTAGGGATATTTGATATGTAGCAGAGCACCTTTATTTTGGTATGGTCATGTGCAGAATCACTCCCTGATTCACTAGCTTCGATCAGTTCGAGGATCTGACATGTATTGAGGGAGATATTAATATTTGATTAATTTAATCAAATATTAATTATTTAGCCTATTTTTAATTAGAAACCCTAATTCTAATTTAAGAAACCCTAATTAGGGCAAGCATATCTTTTTAAGGGTATAAGGGTTTCTCATGGAGGCCATTGTTCATTATGTATGCATAGATTATTGATTATTGAAAATTGAAGAAATTCTTCTGTGAAGACTGAACCAAGGGTTCCAGGATTCTATTGCAGTGGAGAACGTTCCCTCTTCATTGTGTGTGATTTAGAGGCTATGAGATATCAGCTGATTTATTGCCAAATTGAGAGATAGCTTCATCCAGAAGTTATCACAGAGATACAGATCTGAGAGATAGCTTCATCCAGAAGTTATCACAGAATTCCAGGGTTGAGAGATAACTTCACTCAAAAGTTATCACAGTATTACAGGTATTTTGTTATTTAGTTTTTGATCCAATAAGTTATACAGAGATAGATTTTGGTGTTAGAATCTATATTCATGAGATCATTAGGTCCAACTATCAGGGGTTAAGAATAGATAGGTTGGTGGCCGTACCAAGTCCATACAGGTCCGTATAGATTCGCATCAGGAACCGACATCGGCAGAGAAAGCTTCCAGTGACCGACATCGGTCAACTGAAGACTGACGTCGACAGAAAGCCGACTGACAGAGACCGACGTCGGCGAGATATCGACCGACGATGGCGCCTGTGTGTCGACACAGAAAGGCTGAGACACTTCCAGATCCAGTGTTCACTTCCAGTTTGATAAGTCAAGGTTTTTAAGACCAAATTTTAATATTCTTTATTGTGTATAATAGAGACTCAATTGTGTAATCATCCAGAAGAACAAATAATGTGATCTTGATTTGCTATTGAGAGATTATACTGTGATTTGTTTATGCTTATTTGAATCTATTCTGCAAGTTTGTATCTGTGATCAGAGTTTTATGTGTTTTTATATGCCCTATTAGAAGGGGATATTACAGTGGTATCAGAGCATTTGTAGGAAAAAAGGAGCCCCTAAGTAAGGGACAATATAGTGGTATCAGAGCATTTGTAGGAAAAAAGGAGCCCCTAAGTAAGGGACATTACAGTGGTATCAGAGCTAAATTCCTGCCATCCTATTGGAAACATCAGAGCTAAATTCCTGCCATCCTGTTGGGCACATCAGAGCTAATGTCTTGCCATCCTGTTGGGTAGTTTGGGTAGATTGAATCAGCAAAGTATTATGATGCCTTCATATATTCAGAAACAGTGGGACAATGATATGAAGAAGCTGGAACACAGTTTGAAGCAGTTGGAAGCAACTCAGAGGAGGATGAATGAAATTATTTCATATCCTACATCCAAAAACAAACCCGCACGGTATATGACAGTGAATGATGAGTGGGACTTATTACCTCCTCATGTTTAAGAGAGGACAACCTTTGATCATTTTGTCAAGCTGAGGAGAGAGCACTACAGATCACTTGGATGAGAGAACAGCATGTCCCATAATTATTATGATTATGAGATAGGATATAGTGAAGATGAGGATGAGTTAGATGCTTGCACTCAGAGTGTATAGGTGTGCTCAGATGTTAGTGCACTGAGGGTTAATGATCTCTCAGCTATGGCAGTGGTTGTAGAAGAGTCCCAGGATCTGATTATTATAGATGATAATCAAGAGGATGCAGTGGACAGTTTTGAGGACTTAGTTTCACCAGTTGTTTCTCTCCGTATGGAAGAGTTAGACAGTGATGCTACAGTTGTTGATACTCCATCTATTGATATGAGATTTGGTGTCGATTTATAGAGTGTGGATGATCATTTGCATATTGAGGTGGTTGGTGATGAGTACCTTCCTGCAGTTGTTGCTGAGGAGCATGTTGTTGATGCTGATACACATGTTCAGGATTTGGGAGTACCTGATTCTGATGAGTTTGAGATACCCGTGGAGTCGAGTCTCCAGATTGATTATTCTCACACGGATGACAGTGTGGTACAGTTGGTTGTGCCACCTTTATAGAGAGATCAGTTGGGGTGTGTGGGGGAGTATGTTGATGCTTCCACATATAATTTCTACTGCACTGAACCATTCATGGAGTATTTGCTGGATAGTGCAAGTGTTCATCTGGACTCACATAAGATGACAGAAGGTGTTCTTGTCTGAGGTTCTAGTGCTATTAGTAGATTGGGTGAGGAGATTTTACGAACCCTTTCTACTATGTTACCTTATAGGGATGTTGAGGTATTGTTTGTTGAGCCGAGATTGGAGCCATCCATTGAGTCCCAATTTGGCAATAGTGTGCCAGTAGCAGAGTTTGGGGGTTCTTACCAACATCTTACGGTGAGGTATGCTCCTTATTTTTCTTTGCATTTAGAGATTAGTTTTGGTGTCAGTGACTCAGGGACCCATGATTGTCATATACATGGTCCAGTTGGATGTGAGTATTAGTTAGATAGGGACTTGAATTTTGATAGAGTTCATATTTTAGTTGGCTTGAGTCCCTCAGAGTGGTTTCTTCTACCGGCATCTACAGTTGGTCTTCAGATAGTTGTTTGGGTGTCGAGTGCAGTTTTTCAGTTGCTGATTTTGATACTGTTGATGCTATTGATGTTGATGATTTACTCACATGGGTTGATTTGTGACATGATGGATGTTACACAATTTTTTCCTTGGGATCCAGGTGGATCGAGTAGTTCATTGTTCCAAGATTGTTTGGGGACAAGCAATTTTCAGAGGGGCGGATTGTCATGTCCCCTTTTTCATGGACATTGACAGTCTTGGTGATTAGCCTATTATGTGACCTTCGTAGGCTAATAGGATAGATAGAGAGTCATAATGGAGCTTGGCTTGACTTTGATTCACAGGATTTCTACATTTGATTTTCATTCAGGCTCTTTCGAACACATTTGGTCTAAGCTCCTACTTTTTAGGGATATTTGATATGTAGCAGAGCACCTTTATTTTGGTATGGTCATGTGCGGAATCACTCCCTGATTCACTAGCTTCGATCGGTTCGAGGATCCGACATGTATTGAGGGAGATATTAATATTTGATTGATTTAATCAAATATTAATTATTTAGCCTATTTTTAATTAGAAACCCTAATTCTAATTTAAGAAACCCTAATTAGGGCAAGCATATCTTTTTGAGGGTATAAGGGTTTCTCATGGAGGCCATTGTTCATTATGTATGCATAGATTATTGATTATTGAAAATTGAAGAAATTCTTCTGTGAAGACTGAGCCAAGGGTTCTAGGATTCTATTACAGTGGAGAACATTCCCTCTTCATTGTGTGTGATTTAGAGGCTATGAGATATCAGCTGATTTATTGCCAAATTGAGAGATAACTTCATCTAGAAGTTATCACAGAGATACAGATCTGAGAGATAGCTTCATCCAAAAGTTATCACAGAATTCTAGGGTTGAGAGATAACTTCACTCAGAAGTTATCACAGTATTACAAGTATTTTGTTATTTAGTTTTTGATCCAATAAGTTATACAGAGATAGATTTTGGTGTTAGAATCTATATTCATGAGATCATTAGGTCCAGCTATCAGGGGTTAAGAACAGACAGGTTGGCAGCCGTACCAAGTCCGTACAGGTCCATACAGATCCGCATCAGGAACCGACATCGGCAGAGAAAGCTTCCAGTGACCGACATCGGTCGACTGAAGACCGACGTCGGCAGAAAGCCAATCGACAGAGACTGACGTCAGTGAGATATCGACCGACGACGACGCCTGTGTGTCGACACAGAAAGGCTGAGACCCTTCTAGATCCAGTGTTCACTTCCAGTTTGATAAGTCAGGGTTTTTAAGACCAGATTTTAATATTCTTTATTGTGTATAACAGAGACTCAATTGTGTAATCATCCAGAAGAACAAATAATGTGATCTTGATTTGCTATTGAGAGATTATACTGTGATTTGTTTATGCTTATTTGAATCTATTCTGCAAGTTTGTATCTGTGATCAGAGTTTTATGTGTTTCTATATGCCCTATTAGAAGGGGATATTACAGTGGTATTAGAGCATTTGTAGGAAAAAAGGAGCCCCTAAGTAAGGGACATTACAATTACCTTGCCTATATAATAAAAAATTTATATTGTAAGATATAATGAAAAAAGAAATGAGAAGAAGAAAGACTGTATTGGGTACTTGTCAGTTTCTCATTATATGAATAATATTTGTGAATTTTTTACCTTTTGGAGGTCTTCCCATGTATATCTATGTTATGGTATGTTCAAATTTTCTCTCATTCTTTCATGGTGAATGTCTTTGCTATTGATCTCACATCTAGATCTGGTGTTCATATGTAATCATATTGCTAATTGTGTCATGGTATCAAAGCTAGTTGATGCATGATTAAGTGGAAAGATTATAGATCAAAGTTTTTAAACTTGTTTTCAAGCCTATATTAATCCATTTTTAATGTGATGGTATTTTCATGAAAATTTTTAAGCTTCTCCTTCTGCAGGAAGTAAGTTAATCTACTTTTTCTTCTTTTAAAAGCCTAGAAATCTCAGATATATGCAATTTTTCATTTTTTAAGCCTATTTTCATGTCATATATCTAATTGAGAATCTTAAAATGGGATAACAATGTTTTTTTAAGCATTAAATTTTTTAATATTTTCTTATTTTTTGGACTAATAATCTCTATGAAGGTGGTTAAATATCTTTAGTTGTAGATCCAGCACTTTCAAGGAGTTGCAAACATTAAGAGAGCCAACAAGTGAATGAATCAATGCTTGGAAATTCTTTTATGTCCTTTGTATCAATTTATCTTATTAAAAAAATATTTTATACAGTAAATATCTATTCTACTCACTCCATTGGCTTAGTTTGACCATTTCCAAGCATTTTTTAACTTTATTTCACTTGATTTGGACTCTTGTAGCTCATTTCAAAAAACATTATCTCCTCCCAAATGTCATTTTTTAGCATGTGTGAGATAAAAATTAGTGAAATATTAGATTATGGGTAGTAAATCTCAATTTTGTTTTTTCATTTACTTAGTTTGGCCATTTTCAAGCAATTTTTATATTTACTTTATTTTATTTAGTCTCCTACATTTTTAATTTTTTTTTCTTTCCTCCCAAGCATCATGTTTTAGCTTGTATGGTCATAGAAGAAGGGGAAAAAATAAAAAAGCATTTATTCTTAGTCATTTTTTGAGATATAAAGGTTGATTTCATGTTTTCTACAATACTTAAGCCTATTGGAGCCATTTTCAGATGCTGAAAAGCATAAAAAAAATTATTATTTTTTTTACTTTTATCTGGGTGCCATAGTATGCCATAATAGTAGTAGGATCATTAAAATATTATTTTATAGTCAAAAATTCATAGATCTGGGTCTACTAGTAGCTTTAGATGGCAATTTTCAAGCTTTGAATTACTAAAAATGGATGTCTAAAGCTCATGTAATCCTCCCTTCGTCCATCTGCATCATGTTTATGTATAATGAGTGCCAAAACAAATATAAATGGGTGTGTATATAGTTTTATGAAAGTATTTAAAAAATCAAATATTTATTTACTTGATTTTATTCCACCCAAACACTAGACCTCACTTAAGTTTTTTAAAATCCTTTTTTTTTAATTTTAAATAAATGCTTTCATTTTAATATTTTAATGAAAGTATTTAATTATGATTTATTTATTTTTAAAAATAAAAATAAAAATTAGACCAGAAAAGGATTAAACATAAAACATAAGTTAGTGCTTAGTGGGTGAGTTGTAATTAGCCAATTTTCCATGTAAGCACATGTTGGGCCCATGTGTGTTGACTTGTATTTTCTAAAAAGATTAAAAAATATATTTAATTTTTTCTTTATAAAATCATGATATATTTATTTTTTATACATTTAATATTTTTATTTTTAAAAAAAATTAAAATTAATTAAATCACGTAGATTGCATGTGAAGTCTTGTATTGGACAAAAAAAAGTTTACTAGTATTTTTTGGAAAATATTTATAGATCCAAGGTCCTTAAAATAATATCAATATCAATATATTTTTTTAGTCAAAAATAATTATTTGATTTTAAAATAATTAGTTAAAAATTCTGGTTATTAGTCATGCAAAATCTCACGTGTGAATCTTGTAACACTTTCGACACTTTTGACACCCTTGACTTATCATATTCTTTGTCAAAGATGGTCATGTGACTAGTCTATATTTAGATTTTTCCACCTTTCATACATATTGAGATGGTATTTTATTTGATTTTAAACCTCCTACTATTTATTTTACAATAATTTATTCAAATAGTGTAATTTGTGACATTATTTATGATACATGTGACACTTGCAACTTTCACCCTTGTTACAATTATTTGTGTTTTTTAATTATTTTGCAATCAAATAGAGTGGATAGTGTTATTTACACACTAGAATATATGTATTTATTTCAAATTCAAGTATAAATCACATTAAAAAAAATTCTTTTCAAAACTTTTTTTTTCAGTTTAGTATAAAATGCAAACTTGTACTGTCAACTTTAAAAGGAAGAAACAATAGTCATGACTCAAATTATAATATAAATTATTCCTAATAAGATATGTAATTTTTAGTTAAATTATTATCAAATTATTTATGAATTCATTGTATATGCATCACATAATTTGCTCATTAAATTTAACATGTTTGATTGTAAGCTTACATATATTTCTATTGAAGGTTGTGTTAAAGCTTGATCCAAAAATTGTGTGCAATAAATATAACCATTATTTAAAAATATATTTTTAATATTTTAATTTATATAACCATTATTAAGATAGATATTTCATAATATGTGGGTGTTGCTTCTAGATTCATGTTGGATCTGTACTTGGATCATTGAAAATTAACAAAGTGAATACTTCAGTATATAAAAGAAATTGTAAACTTTGGTTTATATTATTTTTTATTTGAATATGATAATTTATTTGGTTATTTTGATGCTAAGAATACTATGATGAGTCTAATTTTGGATATGTGTTTATGTTTGGTGTAGATGCTATCGCTCGGAGCACTTCATGTGGAAGTTGCTAAAGAAGCCTTGTGGCTATGAAGGATGATAGAAGAACATCATGTAGAAGTTCCTCATTATACAAACCTTCTTGGTGATAGTCAAATTTTTATAAATTTGATAAAAAAAACTAATGCATCACCAGAAAATTAAATCTTATGTAATTTCACTCAATGCTAGACTTATCAAAGTTGTCATTGAGGGGAAGTGTGCATGGCAATGTCACTTCTTAAAAGTTATGTGGGTCGTGTGTTTATTTATATTTCTATATACTTATTATTATTTTAAATCATTATAATATATCACTTTATATATTTTTATTAAACTTCATATGGAAGTCTACATTGTACCAAACACATAGTAGCATGGAAGTCTTTACGTTATAAAAGACTCCAATATGTTTGGTTGATTATTCATGAGAATTTGGTGTGTGTATTCTCACTGTGGGATGTAGTCTCACATTCATGCTAGTCTAAACTCACTTTAAATGGTTTAAGATAACATAGTGTAATTCTTTTAAAGGTGCCTATGTGGACATAATGCAAAACTTTTAGGTATATATGGGTGTATAATGTAATACCTTTAAAGGTGACTATGTAATTGTGGTTACATAGTGTAATACTTTTGGGTATCTATAGTTGTATAGTGTAATTCCTTTAAAGGTGATTATGTGATTGTGATTAAATAGTGCAATACATTGTAATTCCTTCAAAGGTGATTATGTGATTATGATTAAATAGTGTAATACATTTGGGTGTCTATAGTTAAATAGTGTAATACCTTTGGGTGACTATGTTTACATAGCATAAATCCTTTAAAGTTGACTATGACATGATGAACAACAGTTCTTTCAATTAATACCTCCTAAAACTCATCATATATATGGTTCATAGAGTGTAAATTAGTTATGTTGTTACCTCCTAAAAATCAGCATGTATCTCAACTTAACATTAAGGGGGAGTCTTGAAACAGTTAATGGTTAAGTGGTACTATTTATGTACCCTTAATATATTAAATTTCATTGGTTAAATAATAATATATTTTATTATTTATCATGATTTTATCTTCATGTAAATAAATAGTAAAATATATTAAATTATGTTTAGAGAGGTCGGACCCATTAATGTGGTGGTTTAAAAAAGTCATTTATAATTGGTAGATTACCTTACCTATATAATAAAGAGTTTTTATTATAAGATGTAATGAAAAAAGAAGTGAGAGGAAAAAATATTGTATTGGGTACTTGTTAGTTTCTCATTATATGAATAATATTGCTGGGTTTTTTACCTCTTGAAGGATTTTATACATATATATGTGTTATGGTGTGTTCAAATTTACTCTCATTGTTTCATGGTGAATGTCTTTGTTATTGATCTCACATCTAGTTTGGTGTTCGTATATAATCATATTATTTCTTCTGTCAGTTGACTTAGTATTGTAGAGGATGAAAGGGGTTGATATAATTTTTAATAGGTCAATATTTGTAAAAAAATGAATAACCTAAATCAAACCAGTTTATTTTTTTGAATTTTGTAAAATATAGTTTGATTATCAGTGATATGGATATCTAATACATCCTTTATTATCTGATAATTTGTAGACATGCTAGATATTTTGGTCATTGATTGATGCCTCATAGTTACCCAATTTTTTGGAGAGTCTAATGGATGTGGGTAGAGCTATTTGGTTGCATTAGGCTTGAGACGTATCATGAAGATGAGATGCATCCCACTGAGTGTTGATCTCATTGTCATATTCCTCAAAGCATGGGAATAGTTGACCAACACTTTTTGATGCATGGAATATGGGGATGCCATAGAGGTAGGTATCACATTGGAGGACATCTATGTATTTCTTAGACTACCTATAGGGGGACATTAATGATCATAGGGACACCAGATGATTTAGAAGAGAGACGAACACATGATAGGTGGATGATGTGCTCAAATAGGATCTACCCAAGGCTAAGGGTGATCTTATTTGATGTATATATTGCATAAATTATGGATATCTAAAATTCTATTATTGGACTTTAGTAACATGAGTGTTGTGTCATAATTTATATGGTAAGGTATCATTGTATGTGATATCCTTATCTCAATCCATTTTGGATCAAGGGGTATTTTATGATTTTGGGTCTGTAACCTGGGTCTAACTCATGCATGATATGTGTGGGATGTTATCCAAAGAATATAAGATGATGGGATTGGTGGTATTACTGAACACTTAAATATATGAGAGGTTCCTCATATATCATCCAATTAGGTTGACCCATGTGGTCAATGATATGTTACCTTGGGTTATGAGATAGAGATAAGACCAAGTAAGAAGGGTTATGCCCCACATGTCAACACTATAGATAGTCACATGAGAAGAGATCATGCCAGATCGCTATGCACATATTGCTACTATTTTGCTAAGTCGGGTGACTATGGCACTAGGTTTATCTCAAGTGTAGATCCATATGAATATACTTGGTGGGTAGAGCCATAGCTAATAACATACTTTCCATGATAGTTTTGACTCCCATACCCAATAGTAGTGCCCATATTTTGGGTATGGCATGTGAGAGAGCCAAGGGGGAGAGGAGGAGGAGTAGTGGAGCTTGTCCTATTGATACTTCTAAATGAACCATAGGTGCTCTTAATGTTTAAAGAACACTTCTCATTTTAGAATTTAGAAAATTTATATCACGAGTTGTAGTTTTTGACAATCTAGTTTCTTGTGGTGAAATAGTAGGAAAGTAAGATACACTGCTCCACAATATTTATATGATTTGGTGGTTGGGAGACACCTTGGTCCATTTTTTATTAATTTCAAAAAAAACTTTCTTAATACTTAGTGAATTATGATCTAGATTTAAACTACAGATTAATCTAAGTGAATATTTGTAATGAATTTAAAACTAACGTGATTTGTGTATAAAAAAGGAGAAAAAAGAAGTGGAAGAAAAAAAAAATGAGTGATTTCCAATTATAATCTCAAAAATTATGACAAAGTATCAATTACAACTGAGTAAAATTTTAACCAATATATAATGTAACCTAGCTTAAGCTCAAATTTTACTATATACTAGTCAAGATTTAAAGGATAATGTAAAGAGTCACAAGTAACAATCAGGTCTACTTTAAGGATTTACTAATATTATAAAATTGAATTTTCACATCTAAATATAGAGCAAAATGAAGTGGAGAAAAACCTAAGATCATCTAACTAATCTAGCATATGCACAGATTAGAAACCTTGTGATTACATAATGTAACTTAGAATTTAAAGACACCATTCAAATCCAAGACATCAACTAACAATTGAGAGAAAATATATATTATAAATTAACATATCAAACATGGATAATCTCTACAAAATTCCTTTATTATATTAATGGCTTCAAGTATACAAAATTTACTCAAAATTCCATCCCTTTTTACAAATGTTAATACATGCCTTTATAATAAAGTCAAGTAGTGTACTAGTTAGTTAAAAAATATAGGTGTATAAATATAAGGATAACTATCTTTACAAGTTCTAAAATACATGTGCTTTTCATAGCCATACTAATCTAGAGGCAAAAATGCTAAAAAACTAGCATATGCCTCTACAATGGAATATTCTATTTCAAAATGTCATAAAATTCAATAAAATAGAATATTATATAATTTTTTTGGTGGGTTCTCTACTTTTTTCTAGAGAATTCTCATGGCCTTAACATGTTTCTCATAACCTAGCCCTTGACCCATAACAAGCTTCATTATATGCTCCTCTTGATATTTAAAGTCATTAAATTCTCTATCATTTCTAGCCATGGATTATTTAATTCTCCTAGATTCATTTATCTTTTCCTTAGAATTTAATATCATGTCTAAGATCTTGTTATTATCACCCCTAGATTTGCCTTGGCTCTTTCCTTTGATAAGATCCATTTACCTAGTTGATCACTAGTTGGGAGTCATCAAAGATACTGATTATTTTAAATCCTAAGGCTAGACTAGTTTGGAGACCTATAACTAGGGCTTCGTACTTGGCCACACTATTGGTGTACTCAAATTCAAGTTTAAAATAAAAGGGAAGAGGTTCACCATTGAGGGGAATGAGAATAACTCTAGCACCTCTACCCTTTTTACATTTGGATCCATAAAAAAACATGGTCATTTGGTATGTGGGTTTTTCTTGGGAAAGAGTTACGATGGACTCATTTGGAAATGTCAAAAGGAATGGTTGATTATCTAGTAGAGGATCTTCAACCAATTGGTTGGTAATAACTTTCCCCTTAACGGACTTCTATTGAAGGATCTCAAGATCAAACTCAAATAGGAGCATGATCCACTTAGCCATACACTAGTTTAAGTATGGTTTAGAGTGAATGCACTTAAGTGGGTTGGTTTTAGTGATAACATAGGTCCTATGATTAAGAAGATAGTAAAAAAGTATTTCTAGATGAGTATATTGAGTTTCATATTCTATAAATGTGTGGCTAATGTAGTAGATGTCTTGTTTTTTGTTCTGTTCATCAGGATGAGCAAGTATCACCCCTAAGAAATGGTTAGTAGTAGATATGTAAAGGTATAAGGGTGTGATCTATGAATTTGACTCAAGAAAAGATGGTTAGTATGGTGTTAGTTTCAAAATGAAAAAAAATGAAATAAACACACTAATAACATAACATCTTTAAGCCTAGACTCTAGGGAGAGCTTAGTTAACAAAAACAAATGACAAGAACAACTAAAAAGTAATGAATAAATTACAAAATTTCCTTCACCTTCCTTGGATGATCCAAATGCCTTTGTAGTAGTGGATTGTTTGGCTTGTGCTCATGAAGTCTTCATCAAAGGAGGCTTGGCTATCTCCTCTTCTCCTTGGCACATTTGGCTTATAGCTTGGCTTGGCTTGGAATCAATTTGGAATGGTAACACTAGTTGTCTCAAGCTTTTGGAACCAATTTGAAATTATAACTTTGCATCAAAGAATCTTAGAAATGATATTGTGAGGTGTCCTATTTATAGATTTTTGGATTTGATCAAAATTAGCCCCAATCATCCATCTCAAGATTAATATGTGTGGTTGAAGATTAATTCAATTTTTAGAATTAATTTTGTATTTATCCTCATCATGCTATTAGAAAAAGGGGAAATTAAGAGGCATGGAGGAATTTGATGAGGCATAGGAGGTATGAATCTTGATATTTGTGGCATTTATGGCCTAGGAATATCTTCCCAAGAAATGAGGTTACTTGATGATGCAGATATTCCATATTCATTTACAAAAATAAGTATTTAACAAGTTTCTATTGAATTTTTGATTACGCCTTGATTTGGGTTAATTATCTCTTAGCATGATTAAGCACTTTATTCACAAATCACTCAAATTGATTATAATGCCTTGTTGTTAGTCTAAAATTTGACTGGATTAAAATTAGAAGGTGATGTTAGATGTGTTAGAACTATATTCCCATTTATAAAGTTACCAATATTAAATAACAAAGGCATGTATCTTGGGTAGAATATTTGATAGGAAAGAGAAATCTAGAGCACCTAGGTGTAAAATTAGCATTTTAACTCAAACTGATCTGATCAAAGTTAGCTGGCCCATAAATTACATTGCCCCATTTAGGGATACCCTAGCCAAAATTGGTATTTGAATATGTTTTTTTCATATCATTTAGCATGTTTTAGTGTTTTTAGGCCAAAATTTTCATTTTGGGTGGAAATAGGCCAAAAGCCTAATTAGAGGTTATCGATGGCCAAATTTACGTGTCTATAGTTTTCCCCTATTTGGGAAGGTGTTTCAATCTATGAGAATTATAACATCTTCTCAAATATTGAAAAGGTCCTATATGCCTATAACTACAATGATGATAAACTAATTGTATGATGCCCCCTCAAGGGAATGGTTGGTACAAGCAGGTCAACAAATGGTCCCTCAAAAAGAAAAAAAGTGAAATGAGGGGACCAAAGAAAGGAAATATGATGGGGGAAAGAATAATGATATTGAAAAAGTAGTCAAAATCATTGAGAATGAAAGTGGGTTGGTGTACAATGGTTTTACCAAAGGTGGTTATAAGCATTGTACCCTAATAGTGGCAACATGGTATGATAACACAAAGATTTGACCAAAGGTGGCTATAATCATTGAGAAATATAGGTAGGAATGTGTGCAATGATTTTCCCAAAGGTGGTTATAATCATAATACCCCAATTATAAAAAACATGATAAACTTGGCTAAGGATGATGATAACCTAACATAGAGGGTAATGATGAATTAGAACAACCTACTAGTAGGAAGATGCTCATCTGAAATAATAAAGGTTGAAATTATTTCATGGTTAATTAATTTGTTTAGGATATGATTCGGATTGAATCAAGATGTTGATGCCAAAGAGATTCTTCCATTGTTGAATAGACTTCTTGAAGATGAGGATTATTGTATCACATGTCAGTATGCATAATGGTATAACATCATGAGGACTTGGCTAAAATATGCATGAGGACTGACTTTCATAATCAAATACTCAATATAAAACAATGCACCAATGATAGAAACCATGATGACAACATAAACATATGAGTATGGGATTCAAGGATAAGTGTGGGAAAGGAATCACCCAATGAACACACATAAACCAAATCAAGGAAATAATGCTGAAAGAAAATAAATAGATAGACAAATAAATAAAATAAGCAAAAACAAACCAAAAAATAAACAATGCAATATAAACCATACAAACATCACCCCTACAAAATAGGTGACAAATTAACAAATGAACAAAATGGGGGCATAGAATAAAGGGAAGGGGTTGGCTAAGTTATCTCCATATGCACTAGGAAAGTGGATGTTGCCTACATAGTTCCATGGATGTAATATCTAATACAAAACTTTATTCCAAATGTAGTTCTCCCAGGGAATGGGAAGAATTAACTGAGGAAAACAAATAGAATAGATCTAATAGAAGAATAGGAATGGTCTTGAAAAATGGTAAGTGCATGAGAGAAAGGGAAATAAAGGATGGGGAAACTAAATGATAAGTGATTTACTTGTAACTTAGTAAGGGTTCCTAGAATCCTTAAGGCAAAGAAGTGATTAATGTTTTTGTTCTTTTCCAATGACTTTTTGAAATGTTTTCAGAATTGTTTGAAGTATTTGAACTCAATCGAGAATGATGAGACACTAAATAGTTCAAGCTCACAAAATGGTGAGAGTGTGGCTTAGGTTGCTCACAATATGGTGAGATCATGGGGAAAAGGGTGACTGAGTTCACCTCAATAAAGATTGAGCCCTACCTACATAGTCCAAGAGTAGGACCTCAATTCACTATAGCTCCACCTTTATAATGAGAGAATTTGACTAGTGCAACAGTCAATTCAAATAAAATTAGCACAGTTGATAAAAAGGCATAGTAAGACATAGGAAGTGGCAAGTTGGTATGTGAAGGATTAATGTTGCCCCTGGTTTTCCCATAGTTTGTTATAACTAGGACATACTGACATAAATCAATGGTACTAATTTTCCTAGAGGTATTTATAATTAGTAGCAAGACCAATGGTATGAAACATTAACAAACAAAGGATGAAAATACTATAAATTCTATCAAAATATCCAAAAATATGCTCTTTATCTAAATTAATTTCACTAACTAATGAACTGATCAAATACTTCGATGATAAAACTATGTAATGAATGATAAAAACCAAGGTAAAATAGACTAGGCTTTAGAACACACTGGGTTGATAGAATGGAAGTAGAAAGTGGATATGGTGAAGAGGATGGATAAGGATGTTATTTGAATAAAGGATAATAGTGATAAAATGGCATAACTAAAATGGTCCTTACAAACAATACACGTTAGTGCTAAAGCATAGTACCATTTAAGATGAATAATATTCATTAGCTCCTCAAGTTTGTCCCCATCTGGTGTGGCAAGCATAATACAACTTAGTGCTAAAGAATAGTACCATTTGAGATGAAAAATATTCATGGGCTCCATAATTTTTTCCCTAGATACATAATCTATGGTAATGATGAAAGGCCCTATCTAGTTTGGTTTGAATTTCCCTTTATGCTTCTTCTCAGCCATGGTATTTTTTGGGTTTTCTTTAAGAACAAGATCACCAAATTCAAATGTTTTATACTTAACATATCGATTATAGTTCCCTTTGAGTTAGTTTTGATATACTTGAATATTTTTGAGTGCATCCATACATTTTTCATCAAGTAGGTCTAGCTCTTGCAAGTGAGTTACTCAATTGTCTAATCATCCTGGACATGCTTGAAAGAGATGCATAGTGAAAGCAATTTGACCTCAATGGGAAGGATGTCTTTAGTGTCATAAACAAGTGATTATGGAGTGGCTCCTATGGGGGTATGATGATTGGTATGGTATGCCCAAAGAGTAGGGAATATTTTTAGGTGCTAATCATGACTAGCATCATTGACAATCTTTTTAAGGATGTTGAGAATGGTTTGTTTGGATGCCTCAACTTGGCCATTACCTTGAGGTTAATATGCTATAGAAAAATGTTGTGTGATGTGGTATTTAGTACATATATATTCTACATCTTTGATCTTTAATGATCTTCAATTATCATATATAATTTTAGAGGGGATACTGTAGTGACAAATAAGGTGGTTGAAAATAAATTTAGAAATTTGCTTTCTAGTCATGTAAGTGAGGGGTATAGCTTCAACCCACTTAGTAAAATGTTTATTAATAGTAAGGATATGTTTATGGCCATCAGATAAAGTGGGGTTAATCTTACCAATGAGGTCAAGTCCCCATGTAGAAAATGGACATGATGTCAACATTGGTTTCAAAGTTTTTGCTGGAGCATGAATCAAATTAGCATGCCGTTGACATTTATCACACTTCTTTACATATGTAGTGACATTTGCATCCATTATGGGCCAATAATAGCCATTATGTAAGATATTTTTAGATAGGACTACCCCTATAGAATGAGCACCATATACGCCTTCATGATCTTATCTTAACGCTAGTGTAAACTCTATCGAAGTTAAATAAAAAAATAGAGTTCCATCAAAACTATGATGGTAAAGGATGGATCTGAGTAGAGTATAATAGTGGAATGATGAATGAAGGATTTGGTTTATTTTTTAGATAGATTAGGTGGTATAAATTGGTCATGAAGGTTGTTGTAAAGGTCTAAGTACTAGATAGAATGAGGATCGATAATATCACAAATCATGGCAACAGTTTAAAGTTCATGAGCCAGTGCTAACAAATTCTTGATGAGGAACTGATAATCTCTAACTTTATCCATGTGTTGAATCAGAGATCCAATAGCATCCATGGCATCTATAGTTTTTTTACTGGCCCTTGGTATATGCTCAAACTGAATGTTGGCAATTTTTTGTTTAAGAGTGTCAACCCTGGCTTTGTATGGAACTAACTTGTCATCTTTGGTCTTAAAATGATCTATGACTTGATTGATGATTAACTAAGAATCACCCTAAACTTGAAGAAGAGATATATTCCATTTCACTACTTGTCAAAGACCTAAAAAAAGTGCTTCATACTCAACCATGTTATTTGTAGAAGGAAATATGATTCTAAATGATTTAGGGATTAGATCCCCCTGTGGTGTAATAAACAATAAGCCTGCCCCTGATCCATATGCAGTGAAACAACCATAAAAATATAGTTTCCAAGTCTACTCCTCAAGGGGTATGTCAATGATGGTCATGATAGATTCATCAAGAAATTAAAATGTGAGTGGTTATGTGTCTATAAGAGGTGCTTCAGTAAGTTGATCTATAAGAAATTGTCCCTTGATTGCCTTTTAATTGATATACTCTATGTCAAACTCACATAGAAGCATGATCCATTTAACCATTCTACCTTTAAAATATATTTTAGATAGTAGATACTTGAGTGGATATACTTTTAAAATGACTATGGTCTTATTAGTCAACATGTAATGGTGCATTTTTTGAGTTACGAAGACTATGGCTAAACAAGCTTTTTCAATAGGTACACAGTTATGTTCATATGTAACCAAGGTACGGCTTAGGTAGTATATAACATGTTCCTTTCCATTGTCATCATGTTGAGCCAAGAGTGCCCCCAGAGCATGATTGGTAGATGATAGGTATAAAAAAATGGCTTTCCTGACATAAGAGGTAATAAAATAGGTGGATTGACAAGATAATCTTTGAGTTGTTAAAAATCTATTTGACAATGATCATCCAAATTAAATGCAACTCCCTTATTTAAAAGGTGTGTAAATGGATGGAAATTATCCAATAATTGAGAGATGAAGTGTTGGATGGACTAGGTCTTACCCTACAAACTATAGAGCTGCTTCAAATTGGTTAGTGGTGGCATCTTGGTTATAGCATGGACTTTAGCTAAATCAACTTCAATACCTTGATGAGACATCATGAAGCCAAGTAGTTTTCTTGAAGTTACAACAAAAACAATTTTATTTGGATTGAGTCTGACTTTATACTCTCATAGTCTAATAAATATCTTATGCAACACTGCTATATGGTCAACCCTAGTTTTGGATTTTCCTAATATGTCATTGACATAGTCTTCAACAATATCATGCATCATATCATGAAATATGATAATCATGGCCCTTTGATGTATAGATGCAAAATTATTAAGGTTAAATGACATTACCTAATAAAAAAATATTCCCTATGGAGTGGTAAACACTATTTTATGTTGATCTTCTAGTGTTATTCTGATCTGGTTATATCCTAAAAATCCATCCATGAGTGAAAGAATTTCATAACCTACCATGGATTTGATGATCATGTCAATATTAGGTAAGGGAAAATCATCTTTAGGACAAGCTTTTTTGATGTCTCAAAAAATAGTACAAATTTTGATCCCTTTAGGATTTTTACTAATAGGTACCACATTAGAGATCCATTCTAAGTAGTCAATGGATTGGATACATCCTAATTATAAGAGTTTCTCCAACTCTTTATTTACCAATACAATAATGTGAGTATGCATCTTACGTAGCTTTTTTTTACTAATTTGGCATCAGGAGTAACCACAAGGTAGTGCAGAACCAAGGTGGGATCTAAACCTAGTATGTCAGAATAGGCCCATGAAAAAATATCTACAAATTATCTTAATAGAGCTATAAATACATCTCATTCCTCCTTAGTGAGGGACACTCATAATTTTATCCATTTCAAGTCTAATAGAGTCCCGATATTTACCTCTATTGTAGCTTTGGCTAAAAGGGTCAAGCCTTCTTCTAGGATAGTAGGCAGTGACTTAAAATGTTGAATAATGTCAAGGTCCTCTATTAGGACTTGTTCTTCAAATTCTCATAGGCATGATGAATCTGAGTCCCCTAATGGAATATCTAGCCATGTAACAAAAATATTTAGAAATTATTAAAGAATTTGATCAAGTACTTGTTGCTCAAAACTAAACTCAGATCCATAGGTAAGTTCATCATTAGTGGTCTCCTGGTCTAAATTCAAAGAAGGATGAACAACCCCATCTAATGACACCTAAAATATGTTTTCACCACTAGACTAGCCTTTATCTTTACTTTTTTCCCTAGTCAGAAAGCACCTAAAGAGATTTTCACTTTGGGACCTCAATGTTTTATTTATTTATTTTTGGCTAAGGGTATTCACTTGCTATCCAAAATAGGTTGTAGGATCCAATGTGATTGACAATCATGATTTATGATCTCCCAATGGAACATTGTCTCTAAGGCCTAATAAATCACAAAATGCCTCATCATTCTAGAACTCATCAATCAGTAGACTAGATTATTGTTGGTCCCAATCTAACAGTTGGAGATAATATAATGGTAAATGGTCACAATTAATGGCTATGGTAAGGGTAAAAATGGAATTTTTATCAAATAGGTTGGTTTTAGCTAGGTCATCAAAGGTGAGGCTATGATTAGACTCTACTTTGTTGTTAGCATCATCATCACTAGTCATTGGTGATGGAGTTTGAATAAGATATGTAGGGTCACCCCTAGGTGGTTTAAATCTAATTCCATAAAGTCTTTCATATTTAGTCATGTAAATTAGGTCAAAGGTCCCTTTCTAATTCAGTTTGAGGCCTCTTCTTTCATATTTGTGATGCTCCATGATCCTATTAGGAATAGGATACTTGGCATTTTAAAAAAAATCAACTTGGTTATCATTGTATAACCATGATTCATCCCCTTCAAGAGGGTTAGGTCCTAGGCTAGATGCTAGTACAAATGTGATAGGTCCCTTATCTTTGTTATTTTGTTGGTAATGCATATATAGAATGACTTTAGGTCACCCAAAGGTTTTTGTATTCTAAGGAAGATTGGAAATATGATACGTATCATGGGTCACATATTCTCCTGGTTCATTATCTGAAATAGTGAAATTATTAGAAGCTTCAGGAGGTGGCATGTGGGAAAGGGAATCCAAGGAATTAGGATCTATGCAATTATTTGGTGAAGGATCAACAAGTATAGCCTTTCCTTTATCTTGCTTGGAACTTAGATTCATAGCATACTAATAATTAAAGCTTTGAAATTTGGCCTCAAGATGTTTGTTGTGATCATATAGGTGTAAATCCCTTGGAATATTCACTTCCATCCTTGAGTGGGAAAACTTGATACATTGGTGTAACATTAATGGTACTACATGAATCTCATGTAACCGAGGCCTGCCTAGAAGCATGTTGTATGATAACTCAAAATCAAGCACATGGTAAAGTGTAGATGGGACAAATGCCTAATGATAACTAGAAAATAAATGTTTCCTTATGATTCTCTTTCCTAATTATCATAGGCTTTGATATTTATTGTTTTTGGTTGGAGATCTACCATTGTGTACCCAGGAAGATTGATGAGATTTCAAGACACTATGTTGAGGCAAGATCCATTGTCAATAAGGACATGTTTCACTTTATGCCACTTTATATAAACTTATATGTATAATGGGTTATTATGGATCAAGCCAAGGGAAGACATATCAATTTGGTTGAATGTAACTTTTTGGGCTAGAGCTACGTGTCCAACCAAAACTTAAAATTTATCAGGGGATATGCCACTAGCAATATTGGATTGGGTCAAAAACTCATTCAAGATATTTTTATGGATTATTGGTGTTCATAGAAAATCTAAAATAGAAATTTATGCTAGTGTCTTTTGTAATTGTTCCACAATATCAAACATTTTGTCTTGGTTAGTAGTGAATGGTTTATTCTGAGGCTAAAGGGTTAGTTGGATGACAAGGAAAGTGGAAGATGGTTTTGGGCCTAGGATAGTAATATTTGACCTCTGATTTGTGATTGCACAATTGTTATTGAATACTAGGCCATTATTGATAACTAATGTTGGAAATGATATGTGACTAGATAGGACATGTCTTTATTACTAGTGCACTTGCATGTGGTCACATGGCAAGAATGAGTTGTCACTATAAGATCCAAAAGGGGAAGTCTTAGTTTTTAGGTTTGCCTATATGCACTCCTAGTTCAAATAAGGATTATCCATTTGATTTGGCTGAATATTATTGTTTATTAATTGTCTAGGCTGATTAATACTTGATCTAAGATTAATGGTGATGGTATTAACACTACCCCTTGTAATATGACCTACAACACTATTGTGGTCATGTGCAACTGCATGGTAGGTTTTTTGGTTGTTACCATTATGACCTTAGTTTTGTAAATTATTTTATTGTTATGGGTTTTATTACTGATTTTATTGGTTCTACTGGTTTGGCCTTTGATTTTGATATTATTGATTTTGCTACTGCACTAGCCATTATTGTTATTATTGATTGTTCTATTACTATTGATTGGTATGTCAAAGAAAGGGGTTTTGATAGATCTCAAGAGTTTGGTTAGAATTGGAATCACCATTATCCAATTTTATGTCCCCATTCTCTAACATATTCTCAATTAAATACTTTATTTGGACACATTTTCATAGATTATGTCCATTGACCCAATGATAGTCACAAAATTTATTTTTATGGTACTAATTAGGATAATGAATACCTTGTGGATACTGCTTTGGTATAGACCAAATAATTATATTAGTGGTATAAATCTTGTGAAATATAGAATCAATATGTTCTCCTAAGTCGTTAAAGACATGATGTACAAGGATGGTTCTTCTATGAGGAGGGTTTTGTAATGGTAATGGATACTATATTTGTTATGAAAGTTTTGGTTATTGTGCTTGTAGCATTAGTTGGATAGGTTTCTAGGTAGGATTAAGCTAAAAAAGTGGTGTGGATGATGTCTACATAGTTTTAATATGATGATATTTGGTTACTCCATTTCCCACAACATTCCTATTGCGATTGAATTGTTTCAGTCTTTTATGGTTATTGGCATGTACTAGTTGTAAAGCTTGTGATTGGATGGGATATTGGTAGTTTCCCTAATTGGTACCTTGATATTTATTAGTTTAGTTAAGCTTTATGACTCTTTTGTTGATAATTACTCACTCAATCAACAAGCCTTTATCAATGATCTCTTTGAAAGTATATACACATTGTAGTTCCAAATGATAAACTATCTCACTGTGAAATTTTTTGGTAAACACAACAAATAATTGTTTATTTAGTAAACTATGGATAAAATGGATTGGAAGGGCTCTCCATCACTATAAATAACTTGAAAAACTCTCACCTACTTTTTTATTTGATTGCATTAAGTCCACTAATGAAATCTCATGCTTGAGATTATAGGAAAAGTGTTACACAAACTTATCAGAAAGATCATCAAAACCTGCTACTGAGTTCTTTTGAAACTTTAGAAACCAATCCAAGGCTTTTCCATCTAATCTCATTAGAAACAATAGCAAAAGGTATATGTCATTATATGCCACTAGTTGACATGTGATAAAGAATTCAGTCAAATGAGCCTTAGGGTCAACTTTCCCTTTGTATTTATTGAATTTCAATGGTTTATATCTTAGAGGATATGGTATCTAAAAATACTCCATATTTAATGGATAGGAACATACATCATCCAATTTGAAATTTTTAGTTTGTTTACTATCTTGAATGGTAGTAATTACATCCTTCATCTGTTATAATTCTTGGGATAGGAAACTGAAAGAAATATTGGTTTGAGGGAGAACATTAGTTTAAATAAATGGTTGAGAGATCAAAAGTAGAAAAATTTGACTAGGGTATGATGGAGATACATTTTGGGGTACATTATCTTGGTTGGGGAATGGACCAGGAATATGCATACATGGATTGGGATGTACTTGAAATTACACATTTGGTTGTGAGATATTATGGATCAGGTTGGTGATAAAGGTTTATCCTAGAGGATTTTGTGGTTGGGATGGAGGGATATAATTATAATATGCCTACTATGGTTGAAAAGGGACATGTACCAACTAATTGAACCTTGCTATTGAGTGGGAACTTGTGGACCAAGACCCTGTCTCTAGATTTATGGCACACTTTGAACCAACAATTATCTAGTAGGTACCTAAGAAACATGGGGACCTCCTTGTTACATGAATCCATGTGAAGGAGTGAAAGTAGGATGTAGATTTGGCACCTATCATTGACCGATATTTGTATGTTGTTGACTAGTCATTGCTTGGTTTTGGATTGGCATATTAGTCTATGATGGAAGAGGTTTGTTCATCATTATTGGGTGAGGTGGAACATTTGTTTCCCTTGATTGAGGTGGCAATGTATTTGTCTCTTATTACATTGATACACTAGATTGTGCTTGTTTTTGTGGAATACTACTTTCTACTTGTTTAGGAGGAGTAGGGTTAATCACATGCTATCATTGAGGCATGACATTAGCCGTTATTTGGTTACCCAATCCTATGGGTTGTACACTTGAGGAAGTAGTCAATTGAGGTTGGGGTGTAGAAACTCCCACTCCCTGTTATGATGACCTATTCATAGGATTAACTACAAGCACATGTTGTTGGCTAGTTGTTTATGAATTAGTACCACTTTGATTAAGGCTAGACATTGTTTACACATTATCTACTATGCTTGTCTCACTATTTAGTGTAGAGGTTAAAGACACTTCTTCAATAATAGGCATATGAATCAAGTTATCTATCAAAGTGGTTTGTATGATTGGGTCAAAACTTAGATTCTCTTGTATAGTTAATTCTATCAACACTCCTATTGAAGGTACTAGGTCAATGAAAGGCTTACTTACCATGTTTATCTGATTGAAATCATGTGCTATATTTAGGTAGGTTTGATATGTTGTTTGCATTTGGTTAAAGTGCTCTTCCATGATTTTTTTGCCTTGATTAGATATATTAAGATCTTGGTATGTTGTCTAGTCTAAAGCCATAGGATTGCTAGAAGAAGCCTATTTATCATAAATGATATTGTGGGGCACTCTTACTAGACTTGGTAAATTTTCATGGGGGGAAGTCTACTAGAAACTTGGCCCCTACCTCCATTACTCTAACCAAAATCTCATCTTTGATCTCTAATAAATGTAACTCAAACAAAAATGGATCATATGTGGAAGCTGTATTAGTAGAATATGACTATTGAAGTACTAGCTCATCCACTGTAGGTATTATAGCTAGGTATTGTGTGGTTTTCTCTTAGTCCTATTATAAATAAGGTGGTGTTTTAAATAGATATTTGGCTAATAGATTTTGGTTTTGTGCCCTTGATTGAGTTTTATAAGATGGATAAGAAACCATCTCATAAGCAATATTATCCACATACGGGTCTTACACCATTTATTCCTATGCAACCACATTACTAATCCTTAGATTCACATGATTCCACTATGAGTGTAGGAATACATGCTAGGATCCATAGTCAATGCTTTGTGATAAAAGGCCAAATAGTTATATAAACTCTAAAAGGACAATGTCTAAAATAGATAATGTTCTAACTTGGTCTATTTTTTTCAAAAAGATCAACAAGTTTATGCAAAGGTTTGTGAGGAAACAAGATAGTGTGAAGTATCTAATGTTTCACTATACACACAACGATAAGCAATTAAATGGTCCTAAAAATAAAAATGTCAAACTCTAAGGTCAAAGTGTTTCAAATTAGTCTAATCTAGGAATTTAAAAGTTGTTAGGTCTTTTATCCAAATATGGCATCAAAATCTAGGCTCAAACAAGGCATGTGATAGGACTCTTGGCCAAATGGTGTCAAAATCTATACTTTGAAATAGATGAAATTTTTAATCTAACGGATTTGAAACACATTCTAACAAACACTAGACAATTGATTCTTGGACATGAACTTGATCAACTAGGTATAAGCTATGAAACAAAAGGCACTTTAGCAATAGTTTATTTTTTCACAAAAAATGTTATAAAATTGGGTTCTTTTTGAAAAAAAATCTAGACAAAGGTTATCAATATAACTATTTTAGACAAAAGATCACAAAAGGTATACTTGGATTGGTATAAAAATGTAAGAATTTTTTTGAAACTCTATGCAATGAAGGTCTATGAAAGAATATTCAAAATGTTTTTGGGTAGTGTAATGATGCTATACTACCCAAAATGTGGGATAATTTTTTTTTCAAAGAGACTCTAAGGCAAAGACATTGTCCTACAATTTTGACAACATAACATTATCTTTTTGGACTCAAAATGTTGTGGTGCATAAACTTAAAGTGCAAGTGTTTAGCAGAAAATTGATAATGATTATGAGTATTTAAATGACCTTTAACCTAAATTGGAAATTAAACCTAAGTTCCCTCAAGTTTAGTGCAAATGGCGAACCCACTTAACATATCAACCCTATGAACTTGTAAAGGTGTAATTCCAAATTTAGATTTTAAGTGAAGGAATTAAACAGCTTTGGTAAAAGTCTAGACTCATTTAGGCAAGATAACTGCACCAAAGTGGATGATATGACTCAAGATTTTGATGAACTTTTGAACAAGGAAAATTGATGATCTCAAGTAGACAACATAGTGCCTCTTTGTTCAAAGGAAAATTTGGACTATGTGTTTAGTTTGGATTGTTTGTTTACACCAAGTTTTGACTCCAAACAAGATGCTTAGTCTAGGATAAGACCAACTAATTAATATCCTTTATATCCTAAACTAAAAATGTTGCTTGGTATTATTAAAATCTATCAATATAAGTAATTTGAGAGGATTTTAAGTGTTTATCCAAAAGTAAATGTGCATTAATAGTAGGATTTTTACACCCCTATCTCTCAAATGATAGTACTATGACATGGACCTTGAGGTGCACCTTACACCAATAATAATTCCATAGCAAGTGGGGATTTGTCTAAGGTATAACTTTTTTTCAAATGATCTAGGAGAATCAATTACACAATTACTTTCATGCCAAACAATGCAAAATAAAAAATCACAAATTTTGGGTATGTATCACTTGGCTTATTGCAAAAAAGCCTAATCCTTTTTTCAACCACTATATCTTTCTATTCACTCAGTGTGGTGTGTTGTTTAAAGTGCCATTATGTCCCATGTGTAACTCCAAAGGAGCTAAATGAAGTCAATTTTTGGAGGTGAAACCCTAGGTCAAAGCTTCCCTAAAGAACTTGTGGGAGGTGATGAAGTTCCCCTCACAAGTTGAAATGCATAAAAAATAAAGAAATCATGAAAGTTTAGGGTCATTTTCAAGGTCATCTAAAATTTTAGGTGTTTTTGGGGAGTTCTTTAGATGACTTTCTTTTTAGGCCTTGGACTAGGCTTTTTATAGTAAGAATGACACTTTTGATTCTAAGGGTTCACTATAGGGGGAAAATGGAAGAGCATACACACAAAATCCCTCTTTTTTATAGATAAAGATTTTATTAAACAACTATTTCAAATAAAAATTGATAAGTGTGTTCAATTTTAAACCCAAAATGAAATATTTGGTGTTGGTCATTTGACCCCTTGGTCTTAGTTGAAAACTTTGAAAATATTCACCAAATCATCTAAGTTCTTTTTTAAACACCAAAATAAGGTTCTTAATTGATTTTTAAGCATACAAAGGTGATTTAAACATGTTTTGAACAAATATCAAGCTTGGTCCTATAGAAAAATTGTTAGCATGTCCTTTTGCTTTGAAGCTCTTTTTAGCTTGAAATAATGAACTTAAAAAAAGTAACTCTCAGGTCTATGTTTTTGGAGAAACACAATGACCAACATTAGTTATTACCACCATCATCAATTACTTTGGCTAATGGAGATCTAACCAATGTCTGTTTTGCTAATTTATGTCAGTTAAGCAGGTAACTAATGTTGATATTTTTACCGACATCGGTTACTATGTAAAAACTATGGCAAATAAAAATACAAAAATAAAGTTAGAAAATCAATTTTTAAGACTTTTAAAGGCTCAAATAAATATTTTAGAGTTGAAAAATGATTTATTTCATGTGTAGGATGTGTCTTGTCCCACTAGGCATGCCATTATGTGATCTAGTAATTTGACTCAAGAGAGGATGGTTAGTATGGTGTTAATTCCAAAATGAAAAAAAAATGAAATAAACACACTAATATCATAACATCTCTAGTCCTAGACACTAGGGAGAGCTTAGTTAACAAAATAAAATGACAAACACAACTACAAAGCAAAGAATCAAATATAGTAGTTATTTTACCTTAGATGTTCCAAATGCCATTCTAGTAATGGCTTGCTCGACTTGTGCTCATGAAGTCTTCATCAAAGGAAGCTTGGATATCTCATCTTATCCTTGGTACCTTTGACTTGTAGGTTGGCTTGGATTGAAATAAATTTAGCATGGTAATAGTAGTTTCTTAAATATTTTGGAACCAATTTGGCATTATAAATTTGCATAAAAAAGGCTTAGAAATGATGTTTTGAGGCCCCTTATTTATAGATTTTTAGACTTGATTAGAAACAACATCAACCATCCATCTCAAGATTGAGATGTGTAGTTGAGGAATAATTCAATTTTTGGAACTAATTTTGTAATCATCCTCATCATGACATTAGAAGAAGGGGAAATTGAGAGGCATGGAGACCTTTGATGAGGCATGGGAGGCATGAATCCTGATATTTGTGGCATTTATGGTCTAGGGATGTCTTCCCAAGAAATGAGGTCACCTAATGATGTATATATTCCATATCAATTTCCAAACATAAGTTTTAACAACTTTCCATAGAATTTTTTAGTAGGCCTTGATTTGGTTTAATTAGCTCTTAAACATGATTAAGCATTATATGCACAAATCACTCAAATTGATTAGAATGCCTTGTTATTGGTCCAAAATTTGATTGGATTGGAATTGGAAGGTGTTGTCAGATGAATTGGAACCATATTCCCATTTAGGAAGTTACTAATAGTAAATAACAAAGGCATGCATCTTGTGTAGAATATTTGATAGGAAAGAGCAATCTAGAGCACCTAGGTGCAAAATTAGCATTTTGACTCAAAATGAATTGATCAACGTTAGCTAGCCCATAAATTGAATTGCCTCATTTAGGGATACCCTAGCCAAAATTAGAGTTTTAATATGTCATTTTCACATCATTTAGTATGTTTTAGTGTTTTTAGGCCAAATTGTGTATTTTGGGTGGAAATTGGCCAATATTTTGATTAGAGGATATTAATGGCCAAATTTAGGTTTCTATAGAAGGGTTAGTCTTCTTTAGGAGGGATGAGGAAATGTGGAGAGAGAAGGTACTCCTTGATTAAATCAAAGTCCTTTTATTAGTCCTTGGTCTACTTAAAAGAGGTGTCTTTCTTGAGGAGATGGTTAAGGGGTTGACATATATCTGATAACTGGGAGATGAAATGATGGATGGATTAGAGCTTTTCCTATAGTATATATAGTTACTTAAGGTTAGTAGGAGGATACATCTCTAATATTTATCTGATTTTTGTGGGGTTTATTTTGATCCCTTGAAGAGAGACAATAAATCCAAGAATTTTTCCTGATAAGATCCCAAAAATGCATTTTTTGGGGTTTAAGTTGACATGATAAGGAATTAATTGGTAAAAGATGATTGTGAGGATGGATAAGTGGTATTTGTGGTGTTTATATTTCCTAAGGAGATCATCCACATAGTTCTCTACAATTTTATGGATGAGATCATGAAAGATGTAGGTCATGGCATGCTAAAAGGTTTCTCTAGCATTCTTCAAACCAAAAGGCATGATCCTGTATAGAAAGTCTCTAATGGGGTGACAAAGGAAGTTTTATGCTGATTTTTAGGGGAAATAAATATCTAATTATATATTGAAAAACTATCCATGAGAGATAACATTCAATGGCCATATATAAGATCAATAAGTTGGTCGATGTTTATCAAAGGAAATTCATCCTTTGGGCAAACAAGGTTGAGGTCATGAAAGTTGATGTAGAGGTGAAGTCCCCTTATGGGATTGGTGATGGGAATGATGTTATAAACCCATTATGGATAGTCAATGGGTTGAATGAAGTCAATGGATAAGAGATCTTGAAGCTTTTCTTTGACTAGAAAGATGATGTGAGGATGTGTCCTACGAAGCTTTTACCATACTAGCTTAACCTATAAATGGGTGAAAATGTTGTGGAGGGAAATAGAAAGATCAATTTAAAGAATATCCTAATAAGACAAAAAAAATTATACTATGGCCATGAAGGAAATAAGGTTAATCTTGTTGTTCTATATAATTTGAAAATTATCCTATTTTGATGATACAAGGGTTATCATAAGTATCCAAGTTGACATTGATAGTGGATTCATTCAGCGTGGTTTGATTTTTAGGAGGAAGGGATTTATGAATAAAGGAATATCCAACATTGAGGTAGGTGATAATGGAATCATCATATTTAAGTTGGATGGTATTGATGGTAGGGGAATCTCACTCTATCATTTTAGGATGGATGAGAGGAAATATTTTAATTTGGCCACCCTTTTGATAGATTAGGGGGCCCAAACTAATGATACTGATGAAAAATGTTAGATGGGATGATATCAAGGTCTTCAAATTTTGAAGGAGATGGGGTTGGTGAAGATGGATCATCCTTTTCGATGGTGGTGATGGGTTTTGGTGAGGTGGGTTCTTCTAGTGGTATGACCACAAGGCCAAATAACTCTCAAGGTTTTTGATTTTTGATTATGGGTAGCTCATGAGGTACCTATTCATAAAGGCTCAGATCAAACCCTTTCCAAGTTAACCTATAAAGGTAAACTTTGGCAAAGGTTTGTTTATTGAGGTAAGATAATTTGGGGGTAAATGGTCGAATATGAGGAGTGGTGGTAGGAGTAAGAAGTGGATGATTGAGTCCCCCATAAATGAAATTTGTTTGATTATTGGGGGGCCTAAAAGGGATAATGGTTTTGATGTTTGGATCATAGGAAGGATCATGTGTAAGGTTTCCATACTCTTGTAGAGTAGGTAAAGCATTTAGGGCTAAAAGATGATACTTCCCAAGAGAGAGACATTGAAACATGGATTTTAAGGGGTCCTCTATGAGAATCTAAGAAGAAGGAATAGATGAGCTAGTTGAAGCCTCATCACTATTGTCGGTGGGAGTATTATGGGTTTTGGTTGATGATAAGGTAGTGTTATTAATGGTTGATGGTGAGGCATATGAGTTAGGAATAAGAATTTTGTTAGGTTGATGTCATATTGTAAGAGGAAAAAGGACTAGGGTCAACTTTGATGATAATAACTTGACCTTAGTTTTCAAATTTAACACATTATGTAAGTTAGAAGGGATGTAACTCATGGCATATATCTAAGAGCATTTAAGCAACACATTGCATTAGAACTCACACACTATAATGTAAAATAGTTTGGGAATAGTATGAGGTCCCAAGTAGATATGAAGGACAATAGTCCCCAAGATATTGGCCTTGGTATCATTGAAGGAGTGAAGGACCACTATTATTTCTAACATGATGTTCTTGGGTATCTAAATTTGGTCATAAGCATGGGAGGAGATGATATTGATATTATCTCCTCCATCAATCATTACCATTTTAATGTGGGTTTGATTGAAGTATGTAATAATAAAGAGGGGATGATAAAAATCCTTAGGATAAACATGAGGTACTTCAAAATCCTAAAAGGTGATGAGTGTAGAAAGTTGGAAGTCTCCAACAAAGGGTGAAAGAGGTTAAGGATCATCTGGTTACACTTATATAGATTTTAGATCCTCTATAAGTGCATGATGATGTGGGGTGAGGTGTTGGTTAATTTATAAAGGCACATTTTCATTAGTGTTTATTGAAGTTGTTTCAATAGAATACATTAGATGGATTTAGATGGGTTGGAGGGAGAGGGTCCTAAAATGGATACTTTGGGTTTTGGTGGTGGTATAGGTGAAGGTGTAAGTGTTTGTGTTTGGTTAGATATTTGAGGGGTTGAAGGGTATGTCTAAGGAATGGAGACTTTGGCTTTTCCCTTATTCTTTTATTGGGCCTAAGATCAGGTAACCATATGGATAGTGTGGATGGGGGGATTTTCTAGGTTTGATGGTTACTTCAGTTTCTTTTCCTCACTCTTTGGGGAGAGTGGGAAAGTGGGTAAATGTTGGATAGGTTTGGTAGGAAGTTGGGTTGATAATGGGGATAAGAGGGGTTCATCTAATAATAGATCATCCTCATCATATAGGATATGAATAAGTTCTTGGAGAGCTTTGGAGTTCTTCGTCTCATGTTTAGGTGCCCTATGGTATGCATAGATCAAGTTATAATTGAACTAAGAGGGTTTAGTATTGGAAGGGTAGAATGATTTGATAGGTGGTAAGGTAATGGAAGGATTTTGAAATAACCTTTTCAATATGGTTAAATAATATTCATTTAAAGGTGTTGGAGGTGATGGATTTATAGTTTTAAGGATGGTATTCTTTTTAGAAGTAATTTTTACCTTAGAATTTATAGGTGGTAGAATGGTTTTAGTTGGTGGTTGGGGTTGCTTAGTTATGGTTGGTTTCAAGGTAAATGATTTGAAAGTAGAATATTTAGATGATGAAGGATTGGATATAGGTGGAAAAGTATAGGTGGATAGGTTAGTTAATAGTGAAGGATAAATAGAAGGTATGGTAAGAGTAGGTGTAGATAGAGAAAAGGGGGATGATTTACTAGAGGAAGAATAGGTAATTGGGATGGTATAAGGATGGGGTCTTAAGATAGAAGGTAAGTTGGAAGGAAGTGGTATGGGTTTAGCTTAAGGTAAAGATTTGGGCAACTCTACCTTATTAATTGGTCTGGTTGGGGGTTTCTTTGGTGGACTAGATTGAATTAAGTCCAAATTGAAAGAGGGGTGAGTATGAATAGGTTTAGGAATAATTCTTAGATTCTTGACTAGTTTGGTGAGAGAAGCATGAGGTGATTTAGTAATGCTAATGAGATGTGGTTGGGATGGTTCCCTTATGGGTTTAGAAGAAGAGGAATTTGATGGAGTGGGAATAATGGGTTTAAGGGTGGATGCAAGGTAGGTTGATGACTCATATTTGTTTTGATAAGGGAGCCCAAGATGATGCCAAAAGGTTTCTCTACCAAATTTGGGTTAAGAAGTGAACTCTAAACTTTAGACTAGTCTAGAAAAGGGTTTGTAGATGGGCTTGGTTCCTTGGTCATTAGTTTCAAAGATTAAACCCCTAGGTGGAGAAGAGGTAATGTATCCTTCATCTTTGTTATTTATGGGAGGTTCCAAAATTTGGGGTTGGGTGGATGAGATAACCTCTTCTTTTTGGATGGTTTCCAAATAGGGAATGGATGGTTCCATGATAGGGGAGGTAAGTGTGGTGTTCTAAAGTGAAGGCATAGACATGGTTACTTCCTTTGTTTGGGTATCCGAAGGAATGGAGGGCCTTTCTACCACTTAAATAGGTAGATTAGAGGAAGAAGAAATGGTCAAAGCAAAGTTTTCCTCTTTTTATGTTTCTATCAAGGAGAGGTAGATAAAGATAAGGTCTCATCAAGTGAAGAGAGAGGGCTAGTTGATTCTTTCATTTGGGTATAAAAAGGAATGGAAGGTGAGTCCATTATTTTTGTGATTGAAATGGAGGATCAAATATTTAAGGTAATGATCTCCTCAAAAATGGGCTCACTAATAATAAAGTTGATTATATGTGCCTCGTGAGAGAGATTATTCTATTTTGTTGTCATGGTGATGGGTAGAAGGGGCATGATTAGGAAAATGTTTGCAAAATATGTCAAGGGACTGATTAAGAGGTGTATTTCGATTATCAAATTCAAGTTCTCTAATATCAATTAAGATTTGGACCAAAATTTTGAAGGTATTACACCTATTATTGTCATGTCCAATAACTCAATGAAAGGAACAACGATCATTCTCATTTTACCAACCAGGAATGAGGTGAGAAGCATAAAATTGTTGGGGTAGTTTGATAGGTGGAAGTTGTATAAGGTTATATTTGAGTAATTTATCCAAAATTAATGTATAAAATTATTCTATGGGGGTATATTATTTTAGAGGAGCTCAGTTTTGGTTTTGGTTTTGTTGGTAGGAGGGGTTGGAAGAATCGGTTTGATGGGGTTGGTTGATAGTTGGTGGTGGGGTAGTTTTTAGGACCACTAAATTTTTATATGATTTTTTTTTGGTACTGGGATGGTTGGATTAGTTAGTGGTTTTGGTGGAGGGAGGGTCATTTGATTTAAAGATAGAATTCTTGTTTTGTAGTTTTAATTTCCCTTTCTCAATGGCTTAATTTTTGAGTTTACATGCCATGGTGAATGCATCATCAAAATTTATGAAATTTTGAACTTGACGAGTGGTGTAAATATGTTTAGAACAACCTTGAGAGAATATCTCAATAAAAATAGGTTGGGTTAAGGACAAATAAATATGATTTATGAGACCTCTCCATCTAGCTACAAAATCGAAAATGGATTTATCATCAAATTACCTAATGAAATAGAGCTTAGTAGTTGAACCTTTTTAGATATATTTATTGAGAAGTGATCTAAAAATATTTGGACAAATTGGGAGAAATAAAATATTTAGTGAATGAAATCACTATAACAATCAAGGGATGGTCTTGATAAAGATGTGGGGAAGGTATGAAGGAGGAGAGCATCATCATATGAAATCAAATAACAAGAATGATAGAATTTTATCAATTTTTTTTGGGGGTCCTCCTTACCTTAGAATTTAGAAAACTTGGGTAGTTCCCATTGAAGAGGATACACATGGATAGGGATGGATGGATGGGTTCATTACAAATTTGATCATAAGATAAACTATTATGAGACCTAGAGATAGATGACTCCAATTTGGTCATTTTTTAAATTAACATCTTAAACAAATCTGGTTGAAGTTAGGAAGCTTAATAATTAGGTGGTAAATTTTGTTGAGGTTGAGTGGAAGAAATGTAGGGATAAGTAGAATAAGGTGTTGAAGATGATATATATTGGTAAGTGGTCATAAGAGGTTGTGATGGTGCTACATAAGGTTTAATTGACACAAATGGTTGGGTGGAAGGTGCTATGTATCCTTGTGGGTTATAAATATATGGGTAAGATGTCATGAGTACTTGTTGGGAGGTTGATTTGGGTTGGTTTAGAGGTATTTTTAGGTTAGTGGATGGTAGAATGGACATAGATTGGGTTGTGGTTATGAAAGTGATAGTTGGTTATAGGTGGGTGTTAACTCTAGTGCTAATAGGTGAAAGTGTTTGAGGTATTAAAAGTATGAAATTCTAAAGTGGGGTTGAAATTGGTGGGTTGGCTGAACAAAGGGGAATGGTAGAAATATGGGTGGAAGATACTCCCACAACAAGAGTATAGGTAACGAGAGGCAAAGTTGATCCAATGTTAAAGGTATTAGTTGGGGTAGTATGTGTTTGTTAATTTGTTGGGACATTGGATGAAGTTTGGGGAGTGGTGGCAGATGATATATTGGAAGAGGAAGAGGCTAGGGTAATCATGGGTTAGGTCGAGGTGGTTCCCACCAAAAGATGGGGAGGCATACCATAAGGTGGATCCATGGAAGGAACTGAAGCAAAAGAGGTATAGTTAGATAATGTATTAATATAATGTTAAAGATCCATGTGGTTTTTATCAAGGAAGGAAGAAAAATATGCATCACCCTTAATAACAATCTAAGACCTCGTAGGCAGGGGAAAAAATGAGGGGAATGCTCAACATCAGAATTATACTCCATGGAGGAAGAATAAGGTGGTTGTTGGTTGGTTTGATCCCTCAATTATTGTCCAGTAAAGACCATGAGAGGAAATAAGAAATGATGAAACTCCCACCTCAAACAAAGATCAAACAATATAAAATAATTCAAGGAAATCAAGCATACACTAAAGTGCATTTAACAACCTAAGGTTATTTTTTAAATCACTTTTGGCTTATGCCTTAGAAAGTGTGAAAAATAAATTTGGTTTGTAGATTAGGTACTAAAGAGGAAATCTAAGGTTTGTTTTAGGTTATGTTTAGGTGATCAAGAGAGAAATTTGTACTGAAATTTAGTGTGTGGATTGGTATTGGGGCCTACCCCCTCACTTCACACATCATAGTGATAGGGGCTTCAGGTGCTTAGCCATCATATACTAAATTTTAGAGTTTATACTCAACTAGAGAGATGAGTTGGTTCTTCTCTTGGAAATGACCTCCAAGTAGGATTGATGGGTAAGGGTAAGGTTGATCATTAGGTGATGAAATATTAGTCAAGCCTTGTCTCAAGTATATTTTGATGTGTTTATTAATTATGTGTTTTGGATAAATGTGTGATAACAAGAGAGAAAACTATCATTAATTACTTTTTCTTTAAGTTACTAGAAGAACTAAAACAAGCAAGTAATAAATGTGTGAAAGAGGTTTATTTTAATCCCAAAAATAAATTTTAGATTTGATTTTATGATAATGCAATAAAGAAAGAAAAATGGATGCTAGGTCCCACTAGGAATGCCAAAAAAATTTAGATTAATTTCCACTAATCTATTAATTTAGAAGTGATGAAACTAGTAGTAGGCATGTAAAGGAATACCTGGTAAAAGTGTGTACGTGATATAGATGATGATGGGAACTCCTCTTTGGCTTGGAAGGAATAACTTACAGATAAAAAAGATACTAGAAAAGGGGTTTTTAGATGGATAGTTGAGTGGATTGCCTAGCATGAGCTAGATCCAAGGAGCATGAGCTTACTAGGAGGCTACCAACCCACTATTTATAACAATTTAGTTGATATAAATGAAAATAAAGGAAAATTTAATTAAATAAATAAAAATTAAATGCATGTAAGATAAGATGAAATTAAATTTATTGTTAAAAAAATGACTAAATATAGTAGAATTGGGTCAATACTCATGTTAAGATAATTGGGGTCAGGTTTATAAAATTAGAAAAGTCTCTATGAATAGGCAAGAACACAAAAATAGGGTTTGGTTGGGGTCAAGGGAGTGAAAATAACTTATTATTTTTTTCCATAGTAACTATCAATAGTTAGGTCAACTATCGATGGTTGGGCTAACTATCAATGATTGGGTAACCGTCAATGGTTTAGGTGACTATCGATAGTTGGGTTAATCATTGATGATTGCCTATGAAATTTTGGAAGTGTTCATAAAAGTAATGGAAAATTAGGAAAATGGTCAAGTAGAGGGATGTTATGGATTTTAAGGATGAAAAATAAGATAAATATAGGTATCTATGGGTCAAGGAGGTTAGAAATGAAATAGATCAAAAAAAATGAGCACAAAATACTTATAAATTAATGGTGGGAGTTTGAAGCAATTTGGACATAGTGATAGTAGTTTAGCCTTCAAAAGTGATTTTGATAGAGATTCATATTTTTATTGATGTTTATTTCTTGATAAAGTGACATTAGATACCTATATGCAAGATAGATTAGATGTAGATTTCTAGATTTCTAGATCCTTTTCACTTCTTACTTCTCTCCTTTTATAAGATGAAATTGCTAAATGTGTAGGATAAAGTTACTAATTAGATAGGGGGATAAATTTTAAATTTATGATGATTTAAATATTGTTATCCTCACACAAGGAGAGTTTTTAAATACAACCATGCTTATCTCATACAACTGGTAATGCTTTTAAAGCAAGCTTGCAAGACTTGACCATCAATTATCACAATACCAAGTATGGGGAAGTATGAATAAAAATTATAAAAAAAATCATAAAACACCTTTAATGTAAGACAAAATGGAATATATATAATGAATTCAATTTTCCATTCAAATTTTCCACTTTACCCATATCATTATTTTTAAATGAACTTGAAGCTATCCTTTCAATATACTATAAATATTTAAAAATGAAACTCAAAATTACAGGAGTAAACCAAGAAATGAATGCAAGTTAAACTTTTCAAGAAACCAATACCTTATATATTTATTAAATTAAAAATCAATACTTTATACCATCATCACCATTCATTAATGCATTGTTGAAAATAATCGAATAGGAAAAAATAACTAGCATGCAAAGGAATGCACATTTTTTTATTTTCAATTGAGAATAGAATGAAAAAAAAAATCCATATTCATGTGTCCAAAAATAATAATATTATAAGTCCTTCAACATTTAATAATATTTAAATTTCACATTAAAACTTCAATACTTCCTCATATATCAATGAATGTAACCCAAATATAAACCCTCAAAGGCAACAAACTAGTACTGCAAAAACGAACTCAAAAACCATTGAAAACATTTGATGTAGCCAATAAAGATTAAATTAAAAAATATTTATATAAAATTATACAATACACAAAATAATAATTTATTATCATGATTTGATGACCATAAAAATGGAAAATGTCTTTGAATAAGTTCATAGTGAGCAAATAAAAACAAATATTTTTTTTCAAAATATATGAAATATGCATGCATCTTCATAATATGTATTGGAATATATGTTTAAATAAATAAATTTTAAATGTATCTATATTTAAATAAACAATTTTAAATCCTTATAAAACCTATACACTCGACTTTGGTAATGGCTATTTTAAGTTCTTGAAAACCAATTTTATAGATTTTTTTTTAAAAGTATTTTTATAGAATTTTTATTCCTCCCAAAATATAATTTACAAATGGAAAATTAAAATAAATAAATGTAATAAAATCATTTTCTACCCCAAATTTCCAAATTTAAATCTACCAATATTGATGCATCTACCAAGTTTGGTAGGCTAGTTGAAATTGAATTGAATAACTATGAGCTAATTTTACACTAGACATGATAGCATACAATTTGAAAGTAGATAAGTTTAATAAAAACACAATCCTATCAATTTTATTACCAAATTATCTCTTTCCAATATCAATATTTTACCAATTATATCCATTCTTGAACTACAAAGCAAAGATGTGTCTACTAAATGTAAATATCTATCATATCAAGACATTAAAAATAACATAAATTTGAAATTAATTTTAAGCCCTTTAAATTAATTAGGTTCTTAAAATATGCCATCACATTATTCTATTTAATATCAAATTTATTTTAATACGATTGAAAGTAATATACTCAATGATGAACAAGTGTTATTTCTAACTATGTCAAGGTCATAATACAAACCTTATAACATTATCAACACTATCAAATATTATTAAAGAAAACTTTAATCAAGGATATAAAACTTGTATCATTTTTTTAAAGATCCAAAGAATATGTTTATGTGGACCAATAAACCTCAATATATACCTAATAATTGAAACCATTATAATCAAATTCTATTGATATAAAAATGATATATCTATCAAAAAGACAAAATTATAATCAGTACAAACATTTTCATGCCAAAGTGGTGTTTTTTACATATAATGGCAACATCTAAGATTAGGCATATAATTGGGGTTCAATCCAAATGTCAAAAAACTTGATCATAAACCAATCCAAGATAAAATATGAATCCATAATATTATAAATCAACAAATGATAACCAACATGGAAATTATAAGCCATTCAATTTTGTATCATTTTCAATGAAAACTACTTGAGTATTTCATTTGAGATACTTATGAATTTTGAAAATATTTATACAAATCAATTTTAAACTTATACCTTATAAAGAGAGTAATCATCACATTAAATCGATCATGAATTACACTATGTTATCAAATTCACTTGAGTGATTAACATGAAAATCAATTATAAACCAATTAGAACATAATCATATACCACATCCAATTACAAGTAAACAATAAATGATTGTCAAGTGTTTAAAAAAAATGTCACCTATTAGTGAATTTTAAAATTTTATGGCATACACCATCATATGACAAAAATGTAATATTTTCATGTTTTAAAATAGGGGTATTTAAATTTAACATAACATAACCTATTCCCTCTTACCCACCTTGGGTTAGATAGTGCCTATATCATATCTTAGATATTATATTTGCTTATCATTTTCTAAACCACTCCCTTATTGAGTAATCTCAGTTAATTTTTTTTGTTTTATTTATTGTGGTCTTTGGATTAGGTTTTGTTATTATTCTTGATAGATGTTTCAAAAATCATATTTCCTTGTTCTTGTTTCAAAGCCATAGGTTGTGTTTGTTCTATTGTGCCTTCAATTATTATACCTTTTATTATCAATATATATTATAATAACGTGAATTTAAATTATGTACCTTATTTGGATGATAATTTTATAGATATGTCTAACTATTGTTCTCTCCATGAACATGAGGAATAAGGTAAAGAATTACATTGTAAATGAATCTTGTGACAAAAATGTGAAGTTGTATTATTCTTGGATTGATATTTATAAAAGGTGGAAATCTCATATGGATTTTCATAGGGTGGTTATGAGACCCAACTAGTATTCCCAAGAACCAATTATTTATTATTAATAATTAAATTAACAAAACAAACCTTAATCATTGATCTAATAAGGGGTATAAAAGATGATCTAGAGCTATGGCTATGAAGTCATAAAAAGTATATGTCACACTTACAACTAACATGTTGTACATCATGGTATTGACCAAAGTCAATGTTACTCAATACAAAATATTTCCCTATGAGTTATGGCATAAAGGTTGATGAACATAATTAAGGCCTACTCATCCCCTAAGATCATCATACTATATTTTAGTACATTCTAGATCAAGGCTTCTTCAACCATATCAATCCACATAAGGTCTCATGAAAAACCCAATGAAGAAACTATTTAATACTATTTATGACACATATCCTTGATGTCTAACAAATGTTGATGACCTTTTTTCAACATTGAAGGTGATATCAACTCTTGTTAACTTGTATAATAATTGAATATTGATCAAGGGCCATGCGATATCTTATTGTATCAAATAAATTAGAATGGGTCTAAAATTTGTCCTAATTAGTGAATTCCAAGCTTATATAAGATAATATTTCTAACATAATTCATTGCATTTCAATTTCTATCAAACATGACCAATTTGGATTCACTAAACCTAACTAAGAGATCTCTTATTAAACAATATCAAAATAAAGGGTTATAAATCCTCTATGCAAATAATATTATTTAATAACCCTATAAAATCATACAAGACATAAAATAAATATAATAGAGTGCTCATTAAATATTGTGGAACAAAGGTGGATAGTTAATATCACATAAAATAAAACATGCAAAGAAAAATCCACTAAAGCTAGTGTAAAGGTAAATTAACCAAGGAGTACAACATCATCCTACTACTTTATGTAATATCTATCTACCAAATGAAAGAGTAAAATTTAGGTATACTTACCTTAAATTGAACTTGTCATTACTTAATCTCTCTCTTAGCCAATGGTGCTTTGAAAGAGGTTGTTGTGGCTTTATAAGGATCACACTATATAAATCAAATCTAGGTTAAAATACTCCTACTTTTCATCCAAGACTTTCCTATAAGTATAACTTCCTTACCTCTAAGTTAAATACCTAAGAAATGGCTCATATAATGTAGAAATAATAGAATTTTGAGATATAACAATGTGAAAATGAATGCTTTTCTCTTTAAAAATGAACTGAAGGGGTATTTATATCTAAGGATTGACACTAAACCCTCCTAAGAATTTCACTGACAAGGTTATCTAGGTAGATTTTTTTGATAGGAAATATAGTCATTAGGCATCTAACAAGGTCATTCAGGCCCACAGAGTTTCATAATATGTGCTAAATTCTTGAAAACATTGATTGGGCTGATGCAGTAGGAAAATGAAGAAAAGGTGTGTTTTATTAGTTAGTAGTTATTTTTTAAGGTGGATTTATTAGATGAGTGTATAAGCAGGTTTTAAGTTTTTAAGAAGTTTAATAAAATAGTCTTATAGTCGTTTTAGGTAATAGTATAGGGGCCAAAAATATTGAGAAACACCAAAGATGTGCTAACCCCTTTATTAATGCACCCTTTAAGGTATGAACTCAAAAATATTGAGGTTCCTACAATAGAAAAAGCATTAGTAAATGGTAAAGTTTAAAAATATTGTATGTATAAATATGCCCCACTTGAAGCTCATCACATTCCACGCAGTTGTAATATGGGATGATACTTTAAGAAAAAACATAGAAATGCACAACTCTGAGCTAATAAATTGAATTAAATAGTGGAAAATAAATGAAAGTAAAGAATTGAAAAATACATACCTTCACTTACTTTTTTGATGTGGAATAAGAGTTGCATGAAAAAAGGTGAAAGAGGCATCCAATGTATGGAACATCGGGCAGACCTAAAAAATAAGATAGAATTTAAAAAAATTGTAAAAATATGGGATCAGTATAGAAAAATTCTCTACATTATTAGGATTCCATTATTTTTTATAGTTTGGAAAAATATCTTGTAGAAACATAGTTATGAGAAAAACACAATTTTTTGATAAATAATTGGTAGCTACAAAATTTGTAAATTTAAAATATAAATAGAATTTTTAACTATTCATTCTTAAATTTACTATTTTTAGAAACTAAAGTTCTGTGTGATCTAGAGGAGTGATAAAAGAGACCATAGATGGAGGCAAAGAGCACAATAACTACTACCAGTATGATCCAAATATGAAATATGCTAAAATTTTAATTGTTATTTTTTTTTAATTGTAAAATGAAGTAGATTTAAAAATCTAGATACTGTTGAAAATATGGGTAATGAAATTTTTTAAGGTAGAGTAGGAATTGATATAGATAATGGGTAGGGTAAAAGAGGGTTATTAATGCCTAAGTGATTAATGAAAAATGTCTAAAAATTTATCATGATGAATGAATGGGATCAACCAAGCTAATGTAGATGTAAATTAACAAGTTAATGAAAGTGGTTTATTTTGTAACATCATGCCAATCTAGTTAGTGAGTATTTAGCCAATTATGTGTATACAAACCAATATAATATGATATTAAAAAAGATTCTATCTACATACATCTTGGTCAATTCATTATTTTATGTAGGTGGTTGTTTTAGTTTTAACAAATGATCAATTTTGTATAGAGTGGCTGATGTAGTAGGATTACTCAGTCAACTTCATATTGAGTAGATGGTGTAGTTGCATTATCTAGCTAACTTTGTGTAAAGTGGCCAATTAAATTTTATTTTAAAATTAGTTGATGTAGTTAGACACATGGTTTAATTATTAGAAAAATTATTCCTAGCTAACATAACTAGTTATGTGGCCTATATAATTTATAATTTTGATTAAATGATAAAATAGGTTGATGAATTAGTTAATTTAAATTTAAAGACATGTATTGTTAATTTTTAAAATTTAATTTCGTGATTATCTAATATCGAGGGCCAATACGTGATTTATTATGTGATATTTTTTAGGGTAATGGAAAATTTGGCAATTGGTAGATGTAGTTTGGTTACCATACTTGTTGGATAGATTAACAACTAGTGATAATGCATGTTTGATGACATTGGGATTTGGAGGTATTACTTAGTTTCATCATATTTCCTTAAGTGTTGAATTAGTATCCATGTTCTTAGGGATATGGAAGTGGATAACCAAAAATTTTAGGTGGGTGGTGGATGGGGATACCATTGAGGTGGATATCACCTTGGAGAATGTCCATGCAATTTTAGCACATATTATTATAGGTACTAATAGTATTTATGATAACCTTGAGATGGATCTTAAGAGATGAACCCTAGCCTTATGGGTGACCAACTCAAAGATATATTTTTATGGCTTACGAGTGTAATTGATTGATGTATACAAATGTTATGGATATCCAAAAGGCTATTATTAGCCTTGTGAGAGATCATGTGATCCATCATAAGTTATATGGGAAGGTGTCACTATATGCAGTCACCTTGTGTCATTTTATATTAAATAAAGGTAATATGTATGAATTAGGGTCATTTATTTGGGTGAAATTAGTGCATGACATGTATACCATTTTTTCACAAGGTCAAATGACTATGGACCTTATTATTTTGTTGAGTATTTAGATTTATGAGATATTTTCTATGTATTGACCTGTGGGGTTACCCCACATGATAAATGATAGTTTATTTGATGTTTTGAGATGGAGATAGGACCATGTGGTATAATATGTAACTCAAGCCCCAACATTACATATTTTTATTCAAGGGGAGGTTGAGGATGAGGTACTGGTGTTATATGAGGTAGAGATGATGGTGGAGGAGGATGTGTACGTGGTTATTATTTCACCACAATAGAATTTATAGTTACCATCATGACCACCATAATGACATATTTATGTGTAGTTGTAAGATGAAGAAGGTCAATAGGAAAAATAAACTGAGCATTGAGATTATATGGTGTATTCTATAGAGATTTTGTGCATATAGAAATATATTCATAATGAACCACATCATACTCATGTTCTCCCACCTAGTTTTGTGACACCCTAGAGACATGCCCCAATGGAGGTACTGGGATAGTAATCTATTGGGAAGATTTATTTTGGTGACTTATTTGTGTTTTGGATATGTAGTTAATGTTTATTATTTTGTGTATAAAATTGTGTGTATGTGTGTGTGTGTGTGTGAGTGTGTGTGTGTGTGGGTGTGTGCGCACGCGTGCACGCACGCGCATGTGTTTGTGTGTGTGTGTGCATGTGTGTGTGTGTGTGTGCGTGTGTGCGCGCGTGCGCGCGTGTGTGTGTGTGTGTGAAATCTAATTTAAATTTGGTTTATGTTTTGAATATATATTTTTAGGAGGATTTCAGATGTTTTTTGGTATTACAGGCAACACATTATGATAGTTTATATGATGTGTTATTACATCATGATATTATCAATATGATTGATCTTATTGTCACTTATTCCCCTGGTTATGCTAGTTGGTTTTGATTGGTCAGTGTGATAGATTGAGAGCTATAGAGACAAGGATATACAATATAATTAACACTAGAAGTGGGTGATGGAGAGCTTCAAGCATGGTATAAAGTGGCCAAGGAGTGGGTTTCTCATTTTTCTAAATATATAAAGATGGCATGTGTATAGGGTAAAGTGGCCAATATATATAGATAGATAAAGGGTATGCATTCATGAATAGAGTCACTAAAATTTACCATTTAGAGGGGGAAGTATCAGGGGTTGATGGGTAGTATTTCCCATCCAAAATATAAATAGGGTGGCCCACAATCATAGATATATTATTGTATTATGTTTATAGCATGTTATTGTATTGTATGAAACATTAGATCCATTGATATATATAGATCTATATTTTTATTATGATTCATGGATTTTATGGATGCATGTATTCTATTTTTAAGACATGTTTAATTTTTGATATATGAAAAGAGAAAAAATATGATTTATTATCAATTTTTTTCTAAGAATTGTGAATAAATTCATGGTTGAAAATAATGATAGAAAAAAAAGAAAATGTAAAAATATAATGTAAAACATATTAGATCTCATGAAAAAATAAAATGTAAAACACACTAAATCATGTTGTAAATCTTGTAAAATAAAAATGGAATGAAATTTAAAACACACTAAATAAAGTTGAGAAGTGTGTAAAACATAAGTAAAGGACAATAATGGAATAAAATCTAAAACATATTAAATCAAGTTAAGAAGAATTTTAAAAATAAATAAATAAATTACAATAAAATGTAAAACACACTAAATCAAGTTAGGAAGCATGTAAAATATAAATGATTTTTAATAATAAAATAAAATTTAAAACACCCTAAATCAAGTTGGGAATTATGTAAAAAGTAAAAAAATGAGATATAAGTAAATATGGAAAGTGAAATGACAAGTAGATTTGTGTCAGTCATTCATTTAGAAGAAGTATAATTATTTTATGACTAATCACATTATGAATCCTAAGGATACTTCATGAGGAAATCCTAGTCCTATCCAATATCTTACACTACAACTCACAAAGGTTATAAGAATGAGGTGAATAATAATAATGGGAATTTTTAATGGATGGTAAAGATATGTTTGTGAGGAAGTCTTGGTGTTATCCAAGGTCTTATATTACAACTCAAAGAAGGAGAACCGAAGGGGTATGATCATCTCACAAATAATTTTATCAAGGAGGAATATTGGGAACTTTTTAATGAAAGATGGAATGGAAAAAAGATGACATAGATGTTTGTAATACATTAGTAGGTGTGAGAAATACAGAGTAAATAGGTAGGTGATAAGTATTTATTGGATTCCAATTTAAAAGAAATTTGTTCTAAATTAAAAAAAAAATTGGGAAATAAGTGTATTACTAAGATAATCAAATGAAGGTTATATATACAATAAATATAAAATGATCTTACCTTCCCACAACATTTTCTCTATTCCTTAAGAGCCCTTATATAGCCATCAGTATACTGTGATTATTGAGTAATTATGTGAGAAAGTAGGTAGCATGATAGATAATTTTGAGACCTTTTATCCTAGTCTAATATCCTATCACACCCCGATCGACCTCAAATCTATCATGAGGACAACTTTGGAGTTTAAGATTTGACTAGAAATAAGATATGAATCACGTATTTTAGAGTGATTTTTACTTTTGAATGTTTATTTTTGATTTTTTATCATTGATTTCTTTTTAAATAATTTTTATTTTAAATTTTTATATATTTTTAGATTCCTCGTCCATACTAATTTGAATAACCAAACATGAGTGATAAAAGTGATAAACATAAATAAGATTTAGGCTTTGCTTATAGGATACAAAATACCTAGAGATTTTGTCATGTTGATAAATAATTAGGCTTGCCCATAAAAAAGTATGTGATCTCAATAATAACCATAAGCATGCTTAGTATGAAGGTAAATAAGGGGAAAATTAAGATCAAATATATCTACATATGTAGTGATATAATCAAAAATATGTTTGCTAACTGATCATCTGGTAAATCTAGGATATTAAGAGGGGGTGTATTTATAACCATGTCACAATAAAAACTATCTTATTCAATTAAATGACATAACAAGAATTAAAATAAATAATTATAAATAAAATAGGGTAAAAATAAATAAATATGAAATTAATCCATGAAATATTTCCAAGTGATAAATAAAACATAAGATCAATGTATATTCATAAATCAAATCTAAATCATATGAAACTATAATAAATAATGTGATGAAACACCATGATATGTTCATAAGTATTGATATTTTTTTTGGAAAACATCATCCATAACATCTTACACATAATTTTGTTATTTTAGTTTGAATCTAATCCAAGTCTCATAAATATTTACAAAGAGTCATAAAAAGAATTCTTGGTCTATTGTCTCTACTAAAAAAATGGGTATGCTAGAAGAATAATGATACTCATGGGGTAACTCCTATAGAAGATACTAAATGTAAGGAATTTATGTTGAAATATGATGAACATCCTCATATCTATGAGTAAATGTGGGCTATGGAGAAGGTTGAGCCTTTATTTATGAAAGTCTTAGATTGTAGGCTAAGCTAGTGAAGGCATAGGTAAAGGAAAATCATGAAAGTGATGTTGTAATGATTGAAATATATCTATATGATGTGCAGTATACAGATCCCAAAAGTAATAAAATTTCCCATGTTTAAGGATGTACTCTATAATTATCTAAGGAGGATGTAGGTTCTTATATGTAGATCATGTCTTCTTTAAATGAAGTTTATCAATATACTATAAAATCCATAAGTAATAAGTAGAAGAATGATTACATGTACCATGAAATGAAAAGTACATCTAGGAGTAGACTGTGAAGGTTATATATATATATATATATATATATATATATATATATATGTATATGTATATATATGTATATGTCCCTTAAGATATGTTGACTTATCTATGCCAACCTATTGTGAACTCATATCTTGATGAGGCCTAGACTAGTATTGATCCTATTGTGAGTTATCCTCCTATTGGTGATGACATACTACCTTTGCCTAAGCTTTATCCTCTACAACCATGATGGGAAGATGAGCCATATTGTGAGATCCATATAATTTCTAGTATTTAAGCCAAGTATTATCATGTACATCCAAAATAGTAATCCTTAAGCTCTAATTATATTATACATATACATATATATACATATATATATATATATATATATATATATATATATATATATATATATATATATATATATGTATATGTATAATATAATTAGAGCTTAAGGATTACTATTTTGGATGTACATGATAATACTTGGCTTAAATACTAGAAATTATATGGATCTCACAATATGGCTCATCTTCCCATCATGGTTGTAGAGGATAAAGCTTAGGCAAAGGTAGTATGTCATCACCAATAGGAGGATAACTCACAATAGGATCAATACTAGTCTAGGCCTCATCAAGATATGAGTTCACAATAGGTTGGCATAGATAAGTCAACATATCTTAAGGGAGTAAGTTTTAAGGATATGAGTATCTAGAAAACTAGTAATGTGTGTATGCTTCATCTTATACTTGTGAACATTGGGAAAAAAAACTAATAGTAGGTACTATAGAAGGAGAAGGAACTACATGAATATCAATAATATAATGTTGTAAGTAATAATTATATCTAAGTATCTCTACATTATTATCTTGAGCAAATCCATATAAAAATGGATAATATAAATAATATACATCATCATAATAAAAATTTTGAAGTTCAATAATACATGCTTTTATGATTTTATCAGTCGAAGAGGCATGATGAATGGAGTGTTTAATTTTTTTAAAGTTGATTAAATTTCTTCTAATGGTTTTTTATGATACCAAGCTTATAAATAAGGAGGTAATTGAGTGATTATGTGAGGATAGAGATTAAAAGTTTTGATTTTAAAACTAATATCATCTAGTTCATCATCATTTGAAATTAATATATTAGGTGGTGTGTTTCCTATTAATTTAAGATGACCATTATAACCTCTATTAGAGTTGATGGGATAGTTAAAGCATTGTGATTCACAAAATGGTATTTAGGTAAAGGTATAAGGGTGGGCATTTGAAAAACACATCATTATTGGATTTGTTTAAAATTCCAAGGATCAGTATATCCTTAATCTTGTATATATCACCATTAAAAGAAAAATTATCACATTGGCATGCTAATGAAGCTACTAGTCTTGTGTAGTGTGTCCAAGGTTGACCAAGTAAATTGTTATAAGAAATTAGGAAGTTAAACATCTTAAATCTAACATGAACCATGGTAGGAGGAATTGTGAGAGGAATCCAAGAACACCCTAAGGAAGGAATTTATCTTATATCATATCCTTGACATGTACTTTGAGTATATTTTAAATTACATTATAAATATCCAAGTTTCTTAATGAAATCAAGGGAAGCCACACAAGTTCCTAAACCTTCATTAATTAATGTACATTTAACATAGATATATCTTATTTGTATGTTAATGAATAATGGAAGATCATCTAAATAAAGAAATATCTCATTAAGAATCATGGAAGAGATATGGAATTTAAGTGAAAGATAAGTATTTATTATTTCATCAATGTGGATAGATATTTCTTCATGCTATCAAAGGATGTTATCTCTAGACCTTGAAAAAGTGGTTTCTTACCCCACAAATGGGGGATGAGGAATGCTAATTTTGAATAAGAGTTATATTAGATAATTATGATGATAAGGAGAAGTTATCATACATTCTAGGTAATGGATTTAAGATGGGAGATATGAAATTTATGAAATAGGATCCCACTCATCATATCTAATTAGAATTTTATTGGATAATGGTGCATAGTGTTGAAGTAAATCTTTTGACTATGTAGTTGAACTATATTGAAATTTATGTTGGTAAGGTGTGTTTAATGGATATTTGGTTAATGTGGGTTGAATGATTTTATTTTATTGTATTTTTAGATGGCATGGTTGAATCATTGGTTGTTTCTTATGTTTGAAAGTAAAAAGTACCAATGATGGTGGATTTTGGGATTTCTAAGTGAGGTGTTTTAGCTAAGGTATAATTAAAATTTATATTGATAGTATGTGAGATATTTTATAGCTATATAATTTTTTGAAACTTTTAAATTAGTTGAATTTATTTGAATTGGTTATGTGTACCCTAATTTCATGAGCTAAGACAAGTAAGAGTCTTGAATAGTAAAATACTTTTGTATTTTTTGTAGTTGAAAGCTAGATGATGATTGATATAGGAAACTACTCTCCTCATATTATTTATATTGATAACATTATCATCATACATGTTAGAATCTGTAGAACTTTTGACATTATTGGTAGTGGGAGATTGGTTAGAATTAGCATGGTGATTAGGAAGAAGATCCTTGTAAATATCTAAATTAGCATTTTCTTGATGTAAAGCTTCATGTTTATTTTTAGTTTCATGATCCTTAGTTTATACCTCATAATATTATTGACATGTACATATGACTGATTCATTATAAAAATCAGGTCCAAGCAAATAGTCCATAGAATTTTTCTTAATTGGCGACAAGTTTCATGAGAATGGACCCAGATTACATGAAACCAACAAAATTTGTGTGGATCACACCAATGATTCATAGATATTTTAGGATCGATATCTTGTGGAAAAGGTTGATGAAGATGATTTTAAATCTATGATAAGGAAAGTGGTTTATGGACATATACACTATGTATTTGAGAAAGTGTAGAACTAGGATGTGAATTTTTAGAAATTGATGATGAAGGAATAGGCTTTATAGAATTACTTGGAGAAATGGATTTAATGGTGTGTATATAATCATAAGTATTTATAGCACTATCATTGGTTACATGTTTATTTTTGTATTTTATGAGCATTTAGGTCCCTATTAGAGGGTGCAAAGGCTCAAATTATCATATAAGGAAATGTTGACCTTTAGCTTGGTCAAGGGCTTGTTCTAACTATTTTGGAGAAAGAGTACTCACAAGATATTTTAATGTAGAGTGAAGACAATTAGTGAATAAATTAAATAGATTATCATCAAATATGTTATGCTCAACTTTTTTATATAATCTTTTCCATTGTTTTATGAATACTTTTGTTATTTTAGATTCTAATTGTTTAAAATTGATAAAATGAGCTAGGTTATTTTCAAGAAGTTCATTAGTTTAGAATTCTTGAACCATACATTGACTAAGTCCTTCAAGATAGTGATAGAATGAGTTTTAAGTTGATTATATCAATTTGGAGTGTCACCTAAAAAGGTTTTATATAATATCTTTTTTGGTATTAAATTTTATAAGTTTAACCCAATCTTTTTATAAATGTCCAAAAGCCTTATAATGAAAAGCTAGAGTAGTGGATCCATTATAAGTGATAGTGGGAACTATGCCACTTATGTCAATGTTTGGAATTTGATGAACCATAGGTTCATTTGTTAAGTGTTTAATAGCCTTATTAATAAGTGGAGGTTGTGATAAAAGGTTACCATGTGCATATCTAAATGGGGGTGGGGGTAATTAGGGTTTTTCACCTCCCATTTAGTAGTTTTAGGATGAGTTTGAAAATGCATTAGATAATTTTGCATTTACATTATTTAATTGGTACTACTAGTTTAAAATTATCCATTTGATTTATTTTTTGTAGTAATAATTGATTAGTTTTAATGGTATTTTGACTATAGGAATTAACATGGGATGAGTTAGTGTTATATGAGGTATTGAGATTTTGAGATACACTATTAGCTTGAGATGCATTAATATTTGTATGAATGTGAGTATTAGTGTGGGAATTTTGAATAGACCCACTAATATTCACACTTAGCATGTTTATATCAATAATTTTCATGGAGGATGAAGATTGCATGGAAAATTATGTCATGATAGTATAGGAAGGCATGAGAGAGGATAAATATGTGGCATAAGTCATATAATGACTTTCCCTAAAATCCTAGAGCAAAAGCTAAGTGAATGTGAATGGGGTTATTCAATATGAGGTCCCATCATGAGGTTATAATGATTATGAGATCTTTACCCTAATGTTGAGGGTTTTCATTGATGAAGAAGATCATTTTAGTCATATATTCAAGGTTAATTTTATCCTCTACCATTTTTATGAATAAAGGATTAAGAGAAGTAGATTAGGAAGCAATCCCATAGTTGTTAGTTATATTAGTAATGTAGATCTTACTAAGATTAGGATTATCTACTACATGATATGTTAGATGAATCTTAGAGGCTTTATGAATATTATTAAGGATCATAATGTTAGTTTTATTTTACTATTTATCTTATTCAAATATATGTTGCATGATTAAAATTTGATCTAGACACTTACAAATGAAATGAAAATATAGAGGCTGAAAATATATGAGATCAAGTTGGTTGATCTAGTTAGACAAACAAGTTGATATAAAAATATAGAAATAGACTAGGTCAATATGGTTTAACTAGCTAGGAAATTAAGGAAATAAAATAATATATAAAATTACTAGGTTAATTTAGTTGATCTAGTTGAAAAAGTAGGAAAATAGAACATTCAATAAACTAACTAGGTCAAGCTAGTTGATCTAATTTTGTAGTCTAGAAAAAAAAATGGTTTAAGTCTTGAAAATTTAGTTCTAAATACAAACATTAAGTTAATCACATAGGCAAATAGAGTGATTTGGTTGATCTAGTTGAAATAAACAACACAAAACTTATATCAAAATTGGATAATATAGTATACAATACAAAATATAATGACAAACAACATGAAACAAAACTGTAATTTAGATGCTTCCAAAGAAACTAGCTTGTCCATTGGATAATGTTGACATAATGTTTTAGAGTGTTAATTATGGAGGAAGTATCATTCCCATATCCTATTAAACTCAATTTCAAGGGTAAGTTGTAAGTATGTTCTCAGTGCTAACTACTAATTGATCATGAAATAAAAAAACAAATGGATGGATTCCTAAGGTTCAATAAAAAGGGAAATCCTAGTCATTTCTAAAATATTATGAGGTACATGGAAACTAAAGACCATGTTTATTTATATACTATGGCTATGATTATAGAGTCAATCTCCTCATATTATGGTATCTATAAATGATAAATAAGGACCATAAATAAAATATCATGTATCCCTTCGATAATAGCTAAGTAGTTTTAAAATTATTGGTAAATTTTGTAGAAAAGGGGTGGTAAATTTATCATTTATAGGGTTGGGAACTTATCTAGTTGTCCAAGTAAATTCTAGACTCATCAACACTAGGCACAAACATAATATGTTCTTATCATGCTTAAAATTTATCACTCTTCTATGCTAGCATTAATTCACATAAGGTGCAAGACTTATACACTCACCTAAAGAACAATAGGGAAAGAACCAAGGCCTTTATTGGGCTAATTGTGCCATGGTGCAATGATTTACATATAAAACTTGGTCATTTGAGATAAGGATTTTGGTGAATTTAATAGTGTAGGCTATTTCTAGGCTAAGTTTTATGGTATATAGGTGCAAGCCTATTTGGGTACTTAGTTATGGTCATAAGATCTCATGATTTTATCAAGTTAATTCTAATGAGATATAGGTGGTAGATGGGTCAAAGGGATGATTTAATTTGAGGGCTCATTCTGAGATCATGGATCTATCAAAGGTAGAAAAACAAGTGCAGGGGATCTATATACTTAGGATATTTTATAGAATATGTTTATGTCATCTTTTACATAGGGATGCCATTAATGACATAAACCAAAAGCTTGTAAACAATATTCCCAATATAATTGAAGTGAATGCATAACATTATATTCATAATTTAAAAAATAATGTAAAGATACATAAACCATATAAAATCATGTCTACCATACCCATTCTTTGTCATTCATAAAATATTAGTTATAGAATAGAGTCCATAGTTACTAAAAATAGAGTTTATGCTTAGCTAAACTACTTAATGGCCTAGAGGCTCGCATGCAAGCTTAGGCACTAAAATTTGTATCTTTGATGACATCCATTCTATTTTTAATACAAATGGATGTTTTAATGATGTAGTTATATTTCTCTAGAGCCAATTCTATAGATCTTCACTACCTAAATTCGCATCCCCTTATTCACTAGATCAAGCTCAATTTTATAGCACACAAGAGTATCTCCTTGCCAAGGTGAAAATTACATGTCGGGTATTGATCTAGATATTTTGTTGATCATTACAATTGATCCATAACATTTCATCCTTTATGATGTGGTCACCATGTGTATCCACTCTTAAATATGCATTGAAAACTCAAGTGTCAATTAATCCCCTCTAGCTAACACAAAAGATACTAAAATAGAAATCATTCCAAGTGATTTCCTCACATCAAAATGTATATTGAGTTGGTGTGGATTCATACTTAGTTAAATTAGGGGCCCAACATTATCCCATACTAAATTGATAGTATACTCTTATACAAGGCTACGAAATTATTTGGTGCATGAACTTGAGCATGATCTCTTTAAGTTTAACACTGAAGTCCTTAAAGACCTTGATAGAAAGCTTGATTTCCTATGTGGTTTTGTATATCTCCATGGAGGTGTACTAAACATGAGCATGTATATCTTCTCTAGATATTTTATAAAGGCCTCAAGAATTTCTTTATCCTTCTTCCATCAAGGATTGTTCCTTATTCATAGGCCTTCATTTACAAGGTGTAAAAGAGAGCTTCTAAGTTCAACTCCTGATCCTTTATTTGTGTAATCAGTGCATTGACCCTATCCATTATTTGTACATGCTCTACCCTACTTTCAAAGTACACCTACACCATTAGCTATTTCTTCCCCCTTTTGCCTATTTGAGGAGGCATGCATCTATGATTTATACTTAGTTGTAAAAGTTCATGAAAATGGTGTTTGCTACTTCTACACCTTCTTTTATATTTCTAAAGAGGTCCTTTACCTCTTTTTATAACATGTTGTATGGATTTTATTCTTATTTTCTTCATATTCTTATTCTTTTATTAGGTTTGATGTAAACCTTAGGAGCATCTGCTCCACTATAATGAATACTTTGTCAACCTCCAATAGGTTTGATGTATTAATGTTGACCAAAAGGGATGGTTTGGCTATATCTATGTGCTTGCATAGTTGCTTAAACTAGAACTTCATGGCCTATGCATCTTATTCAACATCCTTAATGATTTTATTCCATTTATTCACCCTAACATCATTGATGATGTTATTTCATGTGACTTTAGTGGCCATCTAGATGAGTGCATTCACCAACTTAACTAGTTTCATGTCATGGGAATTTATGATAAGGGAATCATGCACTTCTTCATGTTTATCCACACCCAATATGGCCTTTTATGGTGCCTCAAAGTGAGGCTCATCCATGTCGATATAAAATAAAAATTAAATTTTTTTGCACATTTTATCTATGGTTTATTCAAAGGACATGTATTTAAACATATAAAAATATTCATCTATCCACCCTTTCTGTGACTTTTCTCTAAGGCTCAACTCCATGCCTTCAACCTCCTTACTGATTTTATTCCATTTATTCACCCTAACATCATTTATGATGTTATTTCATGTGACTTTAGTGGCCATCTAAATGATTACATTCACCAAATTAATTAGTTTCATGTCATGGGAATTTATGATAAGGGAATCATGCACTTTTTCATGTTTATCCATACCTAATATGGCCTTTTGTGGTGCCTCAAAGTGAGGCTCATCAATGTAGATATAAAATGAAAATTAAAATTTTTAGCACATTTTATCTATGGTTTATTAAAGGGACATGTATTTAAACATATAAAAATATTCATCTGTCCACCCTTTCTATGCCTTTTCTCTAAGGCTCAACTCCATGCCTTCAGTTTCTACAATGGCTATCTCCATTTTCTCTTCTTCCTCTTCATTATTTATACCATTTTATTTAGTGATTTAATTAGAGGTGTCTTATTATTTTTCCTATAGGGGTTCTTATTTTAACTTTTCCCCTTTGTCCACTTCTTCTTGGGGTCTATTAGCACTTACTTCTAGTTGTGTCCCCTTGGCAATAGTTTCACCTTCCTCCTATTTATGTTGGGGTTTCGTGATGCTCTCTATCATTATTTTTTCAAGGTTCTAGAATCACCTTTCTCTTATTTATGTGCACCTTTAATACTTGGGCATGCTTATTATGTAACTTTATCTACTTCATTGGTGGGGGTAATAGTTGACTTCTCTAATGCTTCTTTAGTTGGTTTTGTGCTTGCAATAATCTCCTTTTTATTCTCTTTCTTAACCTTATTTTTATTGGTATTCTCTTCCACAACATTTTTTCCTTGGCTTCCATTTCCTTAGCCTCAAATCTCTTAATATATTCCTAAGTCATGTTAGCTTCTTTCATAACCTTCCTCTTCTGTTCTAGCATCAATGCCTTCATAATTTCTACCTCACTCATTCCTAATTTCCTCCATAATTTTCTCTTTTCCTCCTTAGTTGGAGGAGGTTGTATTAAAGGATATTCAAATGAGGCTCTCACTATATTCCATACTTCTCTAAGTGCAATGATTGTTCCACCTTAGAGGTCATTTTAAACTTACTTGATGTTGGGCTCTTCTCCCTCTTCTTCTTCTTGGACAATGTAGACTTTTGTCTCTTCTTCTTCTACCTCTTCCTCTATATTTTCCTCCCTTTCTTTCATGTAGGATTATTCCTCATCCATTTCTTAGAGGGTTATTATTGGTATCATAATGGGTCCATTAGACTTCTTCTTTCTCAGCTTCTTATTGGAAAAATTAATCTCTAGTTTGAATGTCACATGCTTATTCTTTGGAGTTGAAGGAGTGGCTTGTGTTCCTGAGGTGACCCTTAACCTAATGTTCTCTTTAATTTATTCAAGTGTTTCTCTCCACTTTTTCTTGGGAGACTTATTCTACATTGCTATTTTTGACTTTCCATCATCACCACTCTAGAGGGGGATATCATCACCTTTCCCAAGGTTTGTGCCCTTCTTTCAAAGCTTTATCTCATAAAATAAATTGAAGATGCACCCTGTGATGATTTTTGTTTAGATATGATGGAGGTTAATTATATTATATTCATCATCCTCATCTTTTGTGGCTTTCCCTCTTGAGTGCACATATTGGTGCCTCAACTTACTCCTTTTTAGGTATATGTATTTCACCAAGATGTCTAGTTGTTCTGCATTAGGAATCCTCCTTAGCACCTCCCCAAAATATTTCACAAAAAATATGTAAAGGAGTTTGAGCCATTCAGATAAGTTACCATATATGAGTGTCAGGTGCACTATATATAAATGTTGTATGATGATGAAGATCATCATCCCAAACATGTGTTGGGCAAGCTCCTATGGGATATTCCATTCTATCCTAAATGCCTTGATGTATTAAGTGTACCACCCCATTAGTCATGCATAGTATTTATAGGAGGAGGGCAGGAACGTGCAGTCAAGGTACTTTGGTGATGGGGAATATTTGTGTATTAAGAATACCTAGAGATTGTATTCATCCTTATTAGGCACATTGATCTCCTTCATGAATATTAATATCAACTTTGACGCCAATTTGAAAGTTTCTCAAGCTATGTGACACTCAATCATGTTCTTCACCATCTCTTCAGTAATGAATTTATCAATGTGTAATTTGACACCTTATGTCATGTGATGGGTGATGCACAAGTAGACCTTGATGACATCCATCCATCTTCTATCAGGGAAAATTTTAGAACTTATGAGGCATGATGAATCCCTTATGTTAGGGTCCTTTATGTCCTTTATTGGGAATGTGAATCTTATTTTGTAGTAACCAATGAGTTTTGTAACCCCATCTACCTCTAAATCATCTACCACCATCTAATAGATGTTTATGCCTAAGTATAGAAGCCTAGTGATTCTACCAATTAAGTGATCTAATACTAGCATGTGCCTCCCTATGAATTAGAAGTGGTCCTCATGGATGTGTGAGAGGAGGAACTACACAAGTTCCTTTAGCTTTCCAAAACATGGAAACTCATAGATCTGGGTTATGTTGGTGGTCACAAGCCTATCTTGAATGGAGACATTAAACAAAGGTGTGCCTACCTCTATTTTTTCACTTATGTCAACCACTCAATCTTGGTTGAGCTTCTATTCATTGTTCAACATGCAATGGTTATATTCATTTAGCCTATAATTGTACATGAAAGACACACAATTCTATCTTATTAAGACCTCTAGGTAAAATGCTTTTCCTAGCATGAAATTTTGGTGAGTGCCTTAAGGTCAAACCTTGGCAATGCTAACTCCCTCAATTGGTTACACCTTATTCTTGACAGTAATTGTATCCTCCATCATTCGTGCCCTCTTGGCATCCTTTTATGCCTATATTGGACTAAAACTCATTGGTTTCTTTCCCATTCTAAACTAACTAGTATTGACTTGTAGTATATTGATTTTTCCAAAGCCTCTAATGTTTCTTGGTGCTTCCTCATAGTCATGGGTTCTATGACTGTGACTTCAGATCTTGAGTTTTGTTTACTCAATTTTTTTACTATCTGGTTCTCTAATAATTCCTTTTCCACAAGCCTCCATTCCAATTTTAAATGAGATGCAATATTACTCCCTATTTCCTCATTCTCATTTGGTGATTATGGGTGCTCAAGTCTCTCTATAGTTGAATTTTCTTACTTTAGATCTAGTTCATACATAGTTTTGTATTCTAATTTTCACAAAGTCTCTAACCTAATACAATCAACCATTTATTTATTTATACCTTATTTTCAAATGCCATCTTAATTTTATGTGAGTAATAACATGGTAGTGCATGGATTTATTGAACTCTACTAGAACCCATGAAATCCTAAAAAATACACCACCATATTCATATCTAATGCACATATTTATGCCTCCATCACCACATTAACTTCTCTAAATGATATTTTTGGTAAAGTGATTGATGTTTTCAAATAATCAATTCCTTCCTATCATTGGGTGGATGCTAGCTTGTTTGGATGATTTTCCTTTTGTGTTTCATTCACCCTGGATTAACCTTCACCCTTCTTATGGAAAACTAGGTGCATGACTTCACATGTGCATGGTTTATCCTCCTTCATTCCATCTCTTATTTTCCTACTATGCTTCCTTCCAAGTGCACTTCCATTTCTTGGTTGATTTATTGCACTTTAATCACTTACATTGGCCTATCCTATCCCATACAAATTATTTTTCTAGTCCTCTAACACTTTTATCTCCTCTATTGGTCTCTTACACGTGATCATCTTGTGTGCCTTCTTTCTCTCTCTTGTACGTGATCATCCTCTGTGCCTCCTTTTGTCACTTGGTACCCATATTTTCCAAGTATGGAAAACTCCTTGTACCCAATAAATTAGGTGTCTAGCCTTAGGTTCTTTGAAATTAACTATGCTTGATTCACTTGACTGGTATTATATGTGTAAGTACTAGAATAGTTTTGTTATGGGCCTAAAAATGACTTGATTCTTGAATATTATGCATGAGGATCTTGTGTGCCTATTTTTTGAATATGGAAAACTCCATGTGCCCATAACATATGTCTAGCCTTAGGTGCTTAAAAAGAACCTATGCTCAACTTGCCCATCTAGATTTATACATGGAAGTGTGAGAGAATTTTACTAGTGGGTCTCAAAGTGTTTCTTATTTAACTAACATGAAAAACACAAATCATAAAGAAACATTTCACTTGCACCAAACTTTATTCTAGTCAGCATAACCTGACCAACTTAATATTGAGAAGTTGGTATCTGATGGTGTAAGTACCATCCTATTTCCTATAAGGCTCTAGTTGGTTATTTTTGAAATGCCCAAGGAGTATTTCACCCAACAATATACGTAGCTTACATGTACCTATCTCAAATATCTTGTAGATGGCATAAGGGTCCATCCACTAAATTTATAGCTTAATTAGGTGATTAAGGTACTTGGATTTAGGGAGTAAGACCAATGCTTCTTTAGTAAGTACTTTGTACTTTATATACTTATCATGCCACAACTTCTGACATGTCTTTTATATCTGTTGGTTCCATATTTCTTAGGTGTGCACTTCATCCAAGCACTATAAGTCTTTCAACTATGCACTCAATAATTTTTTTCATCCAAATAACCAATATACATAATGTGTAATTAGGTCACCATTAACTTCCATCAGTAAAACTACCTTTATTCCAAACACTAGTTGAAATGGTGTAGCCTTATTTAAGCACTTGTAGGTAGTGTAGTATGCCCATAATATTGTTGAGACTCGATCATCCTAATCTTTACAACCAACATCCCATATATTCATGAGGCACATCCCAAGTATATTATTGAATTCTTTAGCTATGCCTATCAATTGTGGATGATAAGGCATTATCTTATGGTGCATCACCATGTATTCGATTGATAGGATCTACATAGTTTCATTGATGAAGTGCATGGCTCTATCATTAGTTAGACTATGTGGGCACCCATAGTCACTAATGATGTTTTACCATATGAATTTCATGGCTATGGTGGTTATGCAATATTTGGTTGGCACTACCTTATCCCACTTGGTAAAATAATCAATGGCCACTAGAATATATCTTGTGCATATGCACCTTAATGTAGGAGTGATTAGCCCAACAAATTCAATGGCCCATTTTGTAAATGGTGCTTAGGGAAAAATTGGAATGAGAGGCATCTCACCATGGTGATTATCTTCCCTATGTATTAGAAAATGTCACAGGCCTTGGTACAATATTTTGCATCTTGGAATAGATCCACCATAAGCCTAATTATAGTACCTTACATATCATAACATCTCCAGTTCAATGGCCTATTTCTATCCCCTCATGTACTTCTTGTAAGATAGTTTCACTTTCATGTTACAAGACACATCATCATAAGACTTCATGTTGACTTAATTTTTACAGTTCTCAACTAATGAGCTAAAAAGGGGTGGCATGAATGGTGAGCTATTTCTTCTCTTTAGTTATCATAATCTATGGCATAAATCTAGATGCTAAAAAGGAGACTATCTCCACCAAATATTTTTGGATGTTTTAGACCCTATAGAGTTGTGCATCCATCATGACATCCTAAATATAAACTGCCACATCACTAGAGTTGATGCAGGATAAATGGTCTAGATTGGAGTTCTATTTTCCAAGCTTCATGATAATTGAAAACTAGAATTATTTAAATAGAACTATCTATCTACAAATGTAACGATAGAGAATAATATTATTCATGATGTACTTAATCACCTCATGGTTAGTGAAGAAGATGAATGGGATCACCAATAAGTATTTACTAAATTTCTATAGGGCATAAACCATGATAAGTGCCTCGCATTCAGTTGTTGTATAGTTCTACTATGCTTGGTTCAGATTTCTACTTGCAAAGGAGATGGGATGATCTATATATATATATATACACTCTATATATATATATATATATATACATACATACATATATATATATATACATATATATATGTATATACATATATATATATATATATATATATATACATATATATATATATACACATATACACACACACACACACACACACATATATATATATATACATATATATATATACATATATATATACATATATATATATATACATATATATATATATATATATATATATATGCATCAACATGGACATAGAATGGGGTCATCTAGTCGATAAATTATAGTATAAGCATGCTAGCTAATTTCAGCTTCAAATTTTCGAAGGCATCCTCTTAGACTACACCCTAATAGAATGGGGCATCTTTATGAAAGATATCCTTTATTGGTGTTAAAATCTTTTCATAACTCCTTATGAACTTTCTATAGTAGCCATAGTGGCCAAAAAAGGCATGAACATCTTTCTACATGGAAGGAATATGAAGCTAGAGAATAATGGTAATCTTCATGAGATCGATGAGTAGACCATCTTTGTAAATGATGTTATTTGTTAGGGTGACAAATGGTGTTATAAAGACATAATTTTTGAGGTTAAAATATATATTTAACCATTTTCACCTTTCAAAAATGAGGCGTAACTTATCATAATAGTCCCTTATGAGCCTATTGACCATTTTTACCCCCTAGTCAAAATGAGTCAACCCAATAGGTAAATTTTTTTCATGAAGTGTTTCATAGGTCATTTCATGCCAATAAATTTTATATTATCCTTGATCACTCTTTGCATTAGTGTTCCATGTCACTTTGGGTTTTTTCAAAGGTTTAAAATGGGTATTTAATTATTTTTATAAGTTTCTTGGGAATTTTTAAATTATAAAAGGTTTATTTAATGTTCCATGTGTTATATGGGGTCTTAAATAACTGATTTTAACTTACTAAGTCTGTAGGTGCAAGTTAAAATCAAGAAAACACTTGAAAAAGGGAGTTTTTAGCCACTTGTATGGATTTTTTCAAGTGAAGGAACTTTAGGGATGTCTCTTGATATTACCCATACTCACATGATAATATTATTTTCTTATCTTCAAAAAATACAAATTTCACCTTCCCTTCCCTATTGCTCCTTGGAAGGGTCAAAACTGGTCAAAGACTTTCACTCACCATAGACCGTACAAGCTGAGTTGGGAGGAATGGATCTGGGGAATGATAGTATAATAATTTATCTTTCATTTATTTATTTATTTTTCATATGGATTCCTCCTCTTTTATGAACCATCATTAAGAATATTTAGTCCTCAAAGCTGCTTATGCAACCAAGCAGGGTCTAGATTTGTCCAAATTACTTGAACTTAGAAATAGCTAGAGATATGTGAGTTTTATGGTGTTTAAGGTAGGAATAAGGTATTATATAATTTTTTTCATCATCTAATTCCTTAACTCTCAATTCTCTTGAAGGATATTTCCATGTTTGCTTGTTTCTCATGTTGGCAGCCATATATGGCTAACCTGAGTTTTACAACATGAAAGAGAGCTCCATGGGAGGTTTCAATGTTCTTGGGTTCATGTTTTAAATGTGATTACATTAAATTTTATTGTGATATATCAAATAAATTTACCATTATTGAAGCTCATTTATCCAATTTTCCTTGTTTATTGCCTTATTAGCAAAGTGTGCTCATAGTCAAATTCTATAAGAATTCAAGAAGTTGTAAAAAAGTGGGAATGTTGAAAACGTATGATGTATTTTATTTTTTAAGATCCATAATATCTAAATTTTATTATATTTAATGCTATTAATGTCTATATTTTATGCATCGATAAGGTTTTCACTTCAAAGAATGATCAGGCCATATTGGGTTCTCAGTCCCTAAAAATTGCAAATAGAGGACTTGAAGGTTTTTGAGGACCTCACCAAATTAACTTTCAAGGTAATCCAATATTTTAATTTGGAAAAATTTGTATCCATATCTACCTACAAATATTGTGCTAATTTTGAGGTCAAAATGAGTGGAAATGGAGTTTGGACACCATCAAAGTTGTCAAAAAACCACTAAGTGTTAATAGTGAATTCTATAGGGGTGTTAGTGGAAAGTTGATTTTTTACCTCATATGGGAGGTTTTAAAATATTCCATCAAGTTAAAAAAATCCTAAGTGTTCCAAAGAAAAATATCAATCACTTATGTCATGATAGAAGGTGTTCTTGGATGAGATGACCTTTTAGGCCCACACCCTGTCCATACACAACTAAGAAGGTGGCACTTATAGTAAAGGTTTCAAGTAGTGAGTTGGAGGATGGATTTTAGACCTTATTTTTAGATTTCAAGGGGATATTAGAGTATTTTTAGATTCAATGGGATTCATAAGAAGTCATAACACCTTCAAATAGGCCATAAACATCACCATGATAACCTATAGCCATTCCAAAAGGACTGAGAAGGTAGTTAACATGTTTAAGACTTGAAGGTGTTAATAAGGCTTAAGAGTGAAGAGAATTGAATAAATATGATCATGAAAAGATAATATGAAATATATAAAAGGATATTAACATATTTATGGGACCTTTAAAGGAGGAAGTCTATAAGAAAAACACCTTAATCCAAACATAATCAAATAAGGTACACATGCAGTGAGCAGTATGAAACCTTGAAGATACTAATATGACCTAAGAAACCTTATGGTGAATTTTTTAGCATATAATTTACCATGGATCATTTCCATCACATCTAAAATTAACCTATAGGTCTCATGAGAGTTGTAGGACCCTTTTATAATCCAAGCTACACGTCAGCTAGGCTGGGTGTCTAATTTATTGAATGATGGCTTTATAGGGGTCAATATGTCAAGAATAAGTGACCAAAGAAATTTATGATGTCATAATATGTTATTTAGGTTCATATTAAAGGATACACAAACAAATATTCTCAAATCACTCACAATCTCATTCCCAATTGTAGGTGCTTATTGAGGTTTCAATGTTCCATCCATGCTATAAAGACAATTAGAGGTTCAAGTGCCTCCACAAGGCCAAGGGAGAATCTCCAAATATTAAATATGATGATATGAACCTAAAATAACATTAATATATATAAAACACAAGGAAAATATATCAAAGTTCTCCACTTATGAGTTCAAAAAGGCCAATTTCACCCTCAACTTATAGGCAATCACCTTCAAAAGTTAGTTTTGAGTTTAATGCTAGTTGGAAGCATAAATAGATGATTTAAAATATCAAATTTGGTATGGAATACCCTTAAGATTCAGAAAAGTTAATGCAATCATCTATTTTCCAAAACTGATGGTGTATACCATCTCTATTTTGTCTCATTTTTATCATGCATGAGGAGATAGTTTGAAGGAAAAGTGGTGAGATGGATGGAACAAAGGTCAAGCAAGCCAAAGTGATGATTTAAAAATCTGGAGGACAACTAAAGAAATCTAAAACAAATTGATATAATCTTTTAAAGTAATCAATATTCTTTAACTAAGAAGGGTTATAGTCATGCATGAAGGAAACACTTAAGCTTAGAAGCCAAATTGAGGGTCATGTGTATTTTTGACCTTATCCATGATTTACACTTGAATATTTCATGATTTAATGGGTATTTTAGATATGTTTAAGATATAATAAAAAACTATGAACTCCATAAATCTAGCTATAGACTCCTACATCAAAACTACATACTCCATCAATATAACTATGGATGGAGTAGGGGCCCAATTTCTTTGATAATTTATTGTGTTTTTCAAGTTTTTAAGATGATAAAATGATGATAATAACTTTATGGGATATATTGGGACTTGAATAAACTCTTAATTTCAGTTATAAAACTCAAAAATTATCCTAAGTATCTCTATTAGGCTTATCATTTCAGCCAGATCAGAATGAGAAGAGTGATCACATAGTGGAAAGAGTGGAAACTCAAATTTGAAGGTATTTTAAGGTGTTTTGGATGAAACTAAACATATTAGATGCATATACATGTGTCAAAACAACTTTTTTATGGATTAGTTGATAAAGATGAAAATATTTCTAGTGCAATTGTCAAAATAATCCTAATGGAGGGTGATCATGGGAGTAGATAATGATTGTACTTGTGTAAGATAACATCAACAATAAAATAAACTTAAAATTAATTTGAATACTTTATTATAACCCCCTCTTCTTAGTTCACATGATAAAATTATCCCTAATCTTCCTTGAAGTTCTCAAAGAAGCCATGATGAAGGTAGTTTTTAAGGGAAAGTGAAAGAGTTCCTATGCCACATGTGAGGGAGTTGATTGGTTTGAGATGGACACATGTCAACATCATTTTTTTTTACTTCTATTACAAATTATTCTCATGATTTTTAACTAATGGGATAACTTTGAAACTTGTCCTTATGCCTCTTCAACTTATCCTTTGTTTCTCATCTTCCAAGTTCTATAAGTATGAGCCATTTTGGCTATTGAAAGGGATTCCAACACTTGGTATGGAAAATCCCTACCAAATTGTACCTTTATTTTTCACTTAAGATAATGAGAAGTAAGATGGTTATACTATCATGTCCCTTTTTTAGTGGACATCATTAGAGTTGATGATTAGCCTATTATGCGACCTTCGTAGGCTGATAGGATGGATAGAGGGTCATGATGGAGCTTGGCTTGGCTTTGATTAGCAAAATTTTTATAGTTGGTTTTCATTTAGGCTCTTTCAAACACATTTACCTGAGCTCCTATTATTTAGGGACTTTTTACATGTAGCATAGCACCCTTGTTTTGGTATGGTCATGTGCAGAATCACTCCCTGATTCACCAGCTTCAATCGGTTTGAGGATCTGATATGTATCAAGGGAGATATTAATATTTGATTGATTTAATCAAATATTAATTATTTGGCCTATTTTTAATTAAGAAACCCTAATTCTAATTTAAGAAACCCTAATTAGGGCAAGCACATCTTTTTGAGGGTATAAGGGTTTTTCATGGGGAGAGAGTTGAATTATGAATTGATTATTGATATTGATTGTTGCTAAGAATTCTTCTGTGAAGACTGAGCCAAGGGTTCCAGGATTCCATCTGTATTGGAGAACATCCACTCTTTAGTGTGTGTGATTCAGAGGCTATGAGATATCAGCTGATTTATTGCTGATTTGAGAGATAGCTTCATACAGAAGTTATCACAGAGGTTTACAGGTTTGGGAGATAACTTCACACAGAAGTTATCACATGTATTTCATGTATTTATTTCATTAGGTTTTGATTCAATAAATTATATAGATAGAGATCTTTAGAATCAGGTATCTAGAATATAGGCCACCACATATTATCTTGTCTATACAAAATCTGTACCGATCTGTACAATTTTGTATAGTTCTACCACAGGCCAGATAGCACCGTAGGGGACACAGGAACTGACATTGGCAGCCCAGTGACCGACATCGGCCGACTTCAATCTAACATTGGCATAGTAGCCAACCTACTGAGACCAACATTGGCATAATATCGACTGATGATGGTAGAATAACTGATGTCAGTGATTGTGTTGTTGACACAGCAACCTGAGAGCCACATAGATTTAGGGTTTATGTCTAGATTTGCAAAAAACCAAGTTTTGAGTCAAAATTTGTATTAATTTATATGCATGCCAGAGATTCAATATTGTAATCATTTTGAAAAATAATAAGAGCATTGATTAGCCAATTCATAGATTATACTACTATTTATCTATTTAATTGAATTTATTCTACAAAATTGTATCTTTGTTCAGAGCTTTTGTCTTTCTATATTTCCTATTGGATAGGGGATATTACAGTGGTATCATAGCTTTTGTTAAAAATAGGAGACCCTAAGAAAGGGATACTATAGTGGTATCAGAGCTTTTGTCTTTCACATATTCCCTATTGATTGGGGATATTATAGTGGTATCAGAGCTTTTGTCTTTCACATATTCCCTATTGATTGGGGATACTACAGTGGTATCAAAGCCAAATTTAGAGGATATTACAGTGGTATCAGAGCAAAATTTCTGCCATCATGTTGGGTAGATCAGAGCCAAATTCCTACTATCTTATTAGGTAGATTGGTCATTGAATCAGCTAAGTACCCATGATTACTTCAAGTACTCAAAAACAGTGGGACAATGATATGAAGAAGCTGAAACAAAGTTTGAAGAGGTTAAATGAATTTTTTTAGACCCTACTTTTGAAGACAAATTAACACAGAGTATTGCATCCATTGTTAAAGGGTCCATAACACAAAGAGGGAAGCAAGGAGATAACAAGAGTGATATTATTAATCAGAGACCACAACGGACCCATTCTAGAACTGATAGGCCTACATGTCATACGGATGCTCTCATGGATGCAAATGATGAGTGGGACTTATTAGCTCCTCAAGTTTGAGAGAGGATGTCTTTTGATCGCTTTGTTAATCTAAGGAGAGAGCACTACAGATTAGTTAGATAGGGCAACAACATGTCCCATGATTCTTATGAGATAGGAGATGGTGATGATGAGATAGTTTCAACAGCAGCCTCTTCAGAGTTAGATGAGGATGAGTCTGATACTTGCATTTAGAGTGGGGAGGTGTGCTCAGATGTTAGTACACTAAGTGTTGATTATCTTTCAGATATGATAGAGATTGTAGAAGAGTCCCAAGATCTGATTATTGCAGATGTCACCTAGGAGAATGTAGTGGATAGTTTTGAGGACTTAGTTCCATCGGCAGTTTCTTTTGGCACGGAGGAGTTGGATAGTGATGCTACAGTTTTTGATGCTCCATATGTTGATATGAGCTTTGGAGTGGATTCATAGAGTATGGATGGTAGTACCCTAGAGATCAGTGATTTTGAGTCTACTCTTTTGGATTTGGGATTACCTGGTCTTGATGTGTTTGGGATACCAGTGGAGTCGAGTCTCTAGATTGATTCTTCTCACACCGATGATAGTATGGTATAGTTGGTCATGCCACCTTTATAGAGGGATTAGTTATGGGATGGATTGGCACCATCCTTTGCAGATGGAATTGGCAGTTTGAGTTGTCCATTCTACTTGGGTTATGATACTTCGAGAGTTTGTTTCTCATGGGTTCCTGACTATGGCAGTTGTGCTCTTGGAGTTTGGTTGAGTTGCATTCCATATTTTGGTTATGGATTCCTCTTTGTTCTATTTTAGAGGATATTATAGGAGATAACATTGATTAACAGTAGTGTAGATCACAACTACATATGGGATCCAGGTGGATTGATTGGTTTTTTGTTCTGAGATTGCTTGGGGACAAGTAATTTCAAGAGGGGTAGATTGTCATGTCCCCTTTTTAGTGGACATTGTCAGAGTTGATGATTAGCCTATTATACAACTTTGTAGGCTGATAGGATGGATAGAGGGTCATCATGGAGCTTGGCTTGGCTTCGATTAGCAGAATTTCTATAGTTGGTTTTCATTCAGGCTCTTTCAAACACATTTGCCTAAGCTCCTATTATTTAGAGACTTTTGAAATGCAGTGGAGCACCCTTGTTTTGGTATGGTCATGTGCAAAATCACTCCCTGATTCACCAGCTTCAATCGGTTTGAGGATTTGATATGTATTGAGGGAGATATTAATATTTGACTGATTTAATCAAATATTAATTATTTGGCCTATTTTTAATTAAGAAACCCTAATTCTAATTTAAGAAACCCTAATTAGGGCAAGCACATCTTTTTAAGGGTATAAGTGTTTTTCATGGGGAGAGAGTTGAATTATGAATTGATTATTGATATTGATTGTTGCTAAGAATTCTTTTGTGAAGACTGAGCCAAGGATTCTAGGATTCCATTTGCATTGGAAAATGTCCACTCTTCAGTGTGTGTGATTTAGAGGCTGTGAGATATCAGCTAATTTATTGATGATTTGAGAGATAGCTTCATACAAAAGTTATCATAGAGGTTTATAGGTTTGGGAGATAACTTCACATAGAAGTTATCATAGGTATTTCATTAGGTTTTGATTCAATAGATTATACAAATAGAGATCTTCAGAATCAGGTATCTAGAATACAGGCCACTGCATATTATCTTGTTTGTACAAAATCCATACCGATTCGTGCAATTCTTTACAGTTCTACCACAGGCTGGACAGTGCCGTAGGGGACATAGGAACCAACATCAGTAGCCCAGTGACTGACATCGGCCAACTTCAGACCAACATCGGCATAGTAGCTGACCTATAGAGACTGACATTGGCATAATATCGGATGACGATGGCAGAATAACCGTCGGTGACTGTGTTGTTGACATAGCAACCCGAGAGCCACATAGATTCAAGGTTTATGTCCAGATTTGCAAAAAACTAGGTTTTGAGTCAAAATTTGTATTACTTTATATGCATGTCAGAGATTCAATATTGTAATCATTTTGAAAAATAATAATAGCACTAATTAGCCATTTGATAGATTATACTATTGTCTATCTATTTAATTGAATTTATTCTACAAAATTGTATCTTTGTTCAAAGCTTCTATCTTTCTATATTTCCTATTGGATAGGGGATATTACAGTGGTATCAGAGCTTTTGTTAAAAATAGGAGACCCTAAGAAAGAGATACTATAGTGGTATCAGAGCTTTTGTCTTTCACATATTCCCTATTGATTGGGGATATTACAGTGGTATCAGAGCTTTTGTCTTTCACATATTCCCTATTGATTAGGGATACTACAGTGGTATCAGAGCCAAATTCAGAGGATATTACAATGGTATTAGAGCCACATTCTTGCCATCCTGTTGGGTAGATCAGAGCCAAATTCTTGCTATCCTGTTGGGTAGATTGGTCATTGAATCAGCTAAGTACATATGATTACTTCAAGTACTCAGAAACAGTGGGACAAGGATATGAAGACGCTGAAACAAAGTTTGAAGAGGTTAAATGAATTTTTTTCTGACCCTACTTTTGAAGACAAATTAACTCAGAGTATTGCCTCCATTGTTAAAGGGTCCACAACACAAAGCGGGAAGCAAGGAGATAACAAGAGTGCTATTATTAATCAGAGACCACAATAGACCCATTCCAGAACTCATAGGCTTACACGTCATATGGATGCTCTCATGGCTGCAAATGATGAGTGGGAATTATTAACTCCTCAAGTTTGAGAGAGGATGTCTTTTGATCACTTTTTTAATATGAGGAGAGAGCACTATAGATCAATTAAATAGGGCAACAACATGTCCCATGATTCTTATGAGATAGGAGATGGTGATGATGAGATAGTTTCAGCAGCAGCCTCTTCAGAGTTAGATGAGGATGAGTCTGATACTTGCATTCAGAGTGGGGAGGTGTGCTCAGATGTTAGTACACTGAGTGTTGATGATCTCTCAGATATGACAGAGATTTTAGAAGAGTCCCAGGATCTGATTATTGTATATGTCACCTAGGAGAATGTAGTGGATAGTTTTGAGGACTTAGTTCCATCGATAGTTTTTTTTGGCACGAAGGAGTTGGATAGCGATGTTACAATTTTTCATACTCCGTATGTTGATATGAGCTTTGGAGTGGATTCGCAGAGTATGGATGGTAGTACCCCTAAGATCAGTGATTTTGAGTCTACCCTTTTGGATTTGGGAGTACCTGGTCTTGATGTGTTTGGGATACTAGTGGAGTCAAGTCTCCAAATTGATTCTTCTCTCATTGATGACAGTGTGGTACAATTGGTCATGCCATATTTACAAAGGGATTAGTTATGGGATGGATTGGCACCATCTTTTGTAGATGGAATTGGCAGTTTGAGTTGTCCATTCTACTTGGGTTATGATACTTTGAGAGTTTATTTCTCATGGGTTCTTGACTATGACAGTTATGCTCTTGGAGTTTGGTTGAGTTGCATTCCATAGTTTGGTTATGGATTCCTCTTTGTTCTATTTTAGAGGATATTGTAGGAGCTGACATTGATTAACAGTAGTGTAGATCATAACCACATATGGGATCCAGGTGGATTGATTGGTTTGTTGTTCCGAGATTGCTTGGGGACAAGCAATTTCAAGAGGAGCAGATTGTCATGTCCCCTTTTTAGTGGACATCGTTAGAGTTGATGATTAGCCTATTATGTGACCTTTGTAGGCTGATAGGATGGATAGAGGGTCATCATGGAGCATGGCTTGGCTTTGATTAGCAAAATTTCTATAGTTGGTTTTCATTCAGGCTCTTTCAGACACATTTACCTAAGCTCTTATTATTTAGGGACTTCTGACATGTAGTGGAACACCTTTGTTTTGGTATGGTCATGTGCAGAATCACTCCCTGATTCACTAGCTTCAATTGGTTTGAGGATCTGATATGTATTGAGGGAGATATTAATATTTTATTGATTTAATCAAATATTAATTATTTGGCCTATTTTTAATTAAGAAACCCTAATTAGGGCAAGCACATCTTTTTGAGGGTATAAGGTTTTTTCATGGGGAGAGAGTTGAATTATGAATTGATTATTGATATTGATTGTTGCTAAGAATTCTTCTGTGAAGACTGAGCCAAGGGTTCCAGGATTCCATTTGCATTGGAGAACGTCCACTCTTCAATGTGTATGATTTGGGGCTATGAGATATCAGTTGATTTATTGCTGATTTGAGAGATAGCTTCATACAGAAGTTATCATAGAGGTTTATAGGTTTGGGAGATAACATCACATAGAAGTTATCACATTTATTTCATGTATTTATTTCATTAGGTTTTGATTCAATAAATTATATAGATAGAGATCTTCAGAATTAGGTATCTAGAATACATGCCACTGCATATTATCTTGTCTATACAGAATCTATACCAATCTATGCAATTCTGTACAGTTCTACCATGAGTCAGACAGTGCCATAGGGGACACAAAGAACTGACATTGATAGCCCAGTGACTGACATCGACTGACTTCATATCAACGTCGGCATAGTAGCCAACCTACAGAGACTGATGTCAGCATAATATTGACTGACAACGGTAGAATAACTGACGTTGGTGACTGTGTTATTGACACAACAACCCAAGAGCCGCACAGATTCAAGGTTTATGTCTAGATTTGCAAAAAACTAGGTTTTGATTCAAAATTTGTATTACTTTATATGCATGCCAGAGATTCAATATTGTAATCATTTTGAAAAATAATAAGAGCACTAATTAGCTAGTTGATAGATTATACTACTATCTATTTATTTAGTTGAATTTATTCTGCAAAATCATATCTTTGTTTAGAGCTTTTGTCTTTCTATATTTCCTATTGGATAGGGGATATTACAGTGGTATCAGAGCTTTTGTTAAAAATAGGAGACCCTAAGAAAGGGATACTAAAGTGGTATTAGAGCTTTTGTATTTCACATATTCCCTATTGATTGGGGATATTATAGTGGTATCAGAGCTTTTGTCTTTCACATATTCCCTATTGATTGGGGATATTACAGTGGTATCAGAGCTTCTGTCTTTCACATATTCCCTATTGATTGGGGATACTACATATACTCTATGTCCATTTTCAATACATGTTGAAGTGATCCATCTTGAATGTCAAGTATAGATTGATTTCATCTTGTTTTCATGCAATCCTTGAATGTGTTGCTAAAAATGACTTCTCTCCTAACAAGTTTCATGACGTGTGTGATGTTGTAATAGAATCTTGAACTGTTTATGAGTTTGGTAGTATCATATCTAACCTTCCCTTCACTTGCCTTCATTTTTTGAGTTGTTATGTGCCTTCTTGAGAAACACTAATGCTATGGAGCTCCATTAATGGTGTTGAGGCTAATTTGGTTGTCTCAGTTCATTATGCAAATTCAATGTGTATGAATGGAGGAAAATCTTGGTTTATCACATCCTAGTTTAGGTTTTATTTATTTATCTTTATTTTCCTTTTCACCCATAATAGGTAATTTTAGTAGCATAATCATATCAAATCATAGATAGGGAGATAACCCTTAAAATCTAGAGATTTACTTTCACTATATGTTCCCCACACACCTAGAAGTATTCCCATGTTGCCCAAATATTTAAGAGGCTTGAATAACCTCTTCTAGGATGAAATATTTGGAGAAAAAATTTATAGAATGCCTATTGGGATAATGTACAAATAGTGGGAATATTTTTGCTATGTCTTCTCTCTTATCAACTTTTGGAAGCATCCAAGCAAGCACCAATGGTGACTCAAAATGAATTTTTGGTTATAATCAGCCCATGTATCTATTGTTAAAGATTTTGATCAGTTATTGTCTTTTAATGTGACTTATGAAGTTGATATGGATGGATATGAGGATAATCCTTACCATACACCTCCCTACAAACCTTTCTATGACCCTTTCTATCCTTCTCCATATTCCTATCAAAAATATCATCCCCCTATGAGTTATGGTAGTGTTATGGTCAACCTAGTACCTTTACAAATTATTATGTTGTTGTTGACCAGCCACATGACCCATATTCACCTCAGATTTGTCATAAGGAGTCAAACAACACCATTAGTTAGGAGGAAAAATATGAAGCTTTGAAAACCTTTCTTGAAGAAATTAAATAGCCTAATCACATTGTCCAAGCTTCCTACACCTCTCATTATCAAAATGTGTGGGTAGTTATGCCAAAGTTTATAAAATTGGAAAAGTATATGATTGTGCTAGATAAATGTTATGATGAAACTCTTGGTGGTCTTATGGATTTGTTAAGAGTTTCATTTGGATTGATAATGGACATGTGGGGGTATGTTGAGGAAGAGAATCAATATGTCATTAGTGAAGGATGGTCTCTAGTAAGAGAAGATTTTTAGTGGTGGATTTATAGGTTAGATATATGGGAAACTCAAGAGGCTATGGAACAAGTTAAATATGTAAAGGAGTCTCAAAAAATATATGAATATCCTCAAGAAGATAAGGAAGATGATGAAAAATTATATGAAGAAGATATCCTTCCTATTGCTCATCCTATCTTACCTATCCATCAAGATCCCATTAAATAAGTTTCACCCATCTCCATGATCATCCATGAAAATCACACTCCATCCCCAATCCATAGACCTATATATCTCTCTTCCACCATTCCTCTCCTTGAAGAATAACCTATTCAATCTTAACAAGAGCCTACTAGTTTTAACATTCCAACTTGGGACCAAACTATGAAGTCCTAGGGAAAGAAAGAGGTTAAAGGAGAAGTCCAAGAAGATGAAAATCATGAGGTGGTTATATAATAAAGTGATGTGCCCTCAACCCAAAAAATCCTTGTTATTATCAAATATTTATTTCAATATATTTCTCTTTCTTCCATATCCATTCATGAGCCTTTCATTATGCCTTACATTCTTTCTTCAAATCATTCATCAATTTTCCACCCTCCCACCCTATCTCTTCTTGAATAAGAAACTATTTTAATGGAAGAATAAAAGGAGGAACAAATTTAGTTCATAGTAGAGTAAGAGTATGGCACAAGTAATGATGAATAAGAATTTATCATTGGAAATCCACTTGGGGATATCAATCATAACTCACCCTTCTTGAACCAAGAGAAAGAGGACTCAAATGAAGTTAAAATTTCTCATAAGAAGGATGGGGATATATTTGGAGTGGAAAATATTAATAAGGATCAAGATGAGGTGTTTTGAGAAGAAGTTCATGAGGAAGAGGTGATTCTTGATGTGAGAGATGATAAAGAAGAATGGATTCAGTAGATTGAGTTTCTATAAGAGCTTGAATAACTCTACAAGGTTGAAGAAAAATTATATGAGAAGATAGAGAAAGAAGTATTCATGAGAAAAAATGATCAAGATTTGGAATATTACACTAAGCTCCTTGATGAGCTTGAAGAAATTGCAATTGAAAAACCACTTGTCCAATCTCAAGACATCATGGGGAGCCAAAATACATGTTTTGGTGAGGCATCATTATATCAAGTAGAAACTAAGGAGTATTATGAATAATCTAAGGAATTTTAAGTGAAAGAATAATTTATCTTTATAGGGGATTTGTTTGAAGTTGTCTTAGTTGCATTAAAATCCATGGTAAGAAGATTGACCAACACCATGAGAAAGATGAAGGCTTCCATGCCAATGTTCAAATGGAAGCATGTATCATGTATCCCTTCATTATATGAGGAAATAAGAGTTTAAAATTTTTCATTTGATATATGAGGGAGATATTTTTTTAGGATATTGTGTGTTTATTTTGGTTTTGTTTTAGTTTACTAATGTGTTCCCTAAGTGTTCTTAAAGTACAAGTTATTTGTTTGATTTCTTGTTTTGTGTGTCTTTGATTTTGTGTGTGTGGGTCAACTATCTTGTTTTCCTTGAGTAAAATTTATGTTCAATTTATTTATAGTGTCCATATGCATGACTCCATCCCCAATGGAGGTGTAAGGCAATTGGTCCTAGGCATAGTAAACATGCCACCCCTATGATCATCAAGAATGTTGACCATTTTTACCCCTAGATAAAAATGAGTCAACCCCATAGGTAAAAAATATGTCATGAAGTGTTTCATAGGTCAAATTATGTCAATATATGTTATATTAGCCTTGGTCACTCATTTTATTAGTGTTCCATGTCACTTTAGGTCTTTTCAAAGGTCAAAAATGGGAATTTAATGATTTGTACAAGTTTTTTGGGAGTTTTGAAAATTATAAAATGGTTATTTAATGTTCCATGTAATTTAATGGGTATTAAATAATTGATTTTAACTAACCAAGTTCATAGGTGCAAGTTAGAATCAAGAAAATGCTTTAAAATGGAGTTTTTAGCCACTTATACAGACTTGTACAAATTTTTGTAGGTGAAGGCACTTCAAGGATGTCTCTTTATCTTACACATAATCATTTAAATTATCATATTGTTTTGGTAGCTTCATAAACTACAACTTTCACCTTTCCTTCACCATCGCTCCTTAGAAGGGTCAAAATTGGTTAAAGACTTTCACTCACCACAGGTTGTACATGCAAAGTTGGGAGGAATGGATCTAGGGAATGATAGTATAATAAGTTATAATATATTTAGTGATTTTTTTTGTATATTTATTCCTCCTCCTTTATGAACCATCATTAATAATGTTACATCCTTAAAGCTACCTATGTAACCAAGTAGGGTCCATATTTATCCAAATTACTTGAACTCAGAAATGGATGGAGTTTTGTGAGTTTTATGAAGTTTTTTTTAGGTGGGAATAAAGTCCTCTCTAATGGTATTTCATAATCCAATACCTTCACTCTCAATTACCTTGAAGGATATTTTGATGTTTGCTTGTTTCTCAAGTTGGCAGTCATATATGGGTAACTTGAGTTTTACAATGTGGAAGAGAGATCCATGGAAGGTTTCAATGTGCTTGGGTCCATGTTTGAAATGTTATTACATTAAATTTTATTGTGATATATCAAATAAAGTTACCATTTTTAAAGATAATTTGTCTAGTTTTCCTTGTTTACTGCCTTGTTAGCAAAGTGTGCTCACAATCAAATTCTTTAGGAGTTCAAGAAGTTATACAAAGGTGGGAATGTTGAAAACATATGATGGATTTTATGTTTATATATATAAAATATACAAATGGTCTTATATTTCATATTATTAAGGTTTATATTTTATGGAAAGTTAAGGTTTTCACTTCAAAGAATGATCAAGCCATATTGGGTTCTCAGTCCCTAAAATTGCAAATAGAGGCGTTGAAGGTTTTTGAGGACCTCACCAAATTTAATTTCAAGGTGATCCAATAATTAAATTTGTATAACTTGGAATCCATATCCACATATAATAATTTTTCCAATTTTGAGGTCAAAATAAGGAGAGGAGATGGAGTTTGAACACCCTCAAAGTTGTCTAAAACCCACTAAGTGTTGACAATGAATTCTATAAGGGTGTTAGTGGAAATTTGATTTTGCACCTCATATGGTAGGCTTTAAACTATTCCATCAAGTTGAAAATACCAAATTTTATAAAGAACAATCCTAATCACTTATGCCATAATATAAGGTGTTCGTGGATGAGATGACCTTTTAGGTCCACACCCTATCCGTACATAACCAAGAAGATGGCACTTACAGTCAAGGTTTCAAATAGTGAGTTGGAGGATGGAGTTTAGAACTTGTTTTGAGATTTAAAATGGGTATGAGAGTATTTTTAGATTAAATTACCTTAATGGGAAGTTATATAACCTTCAAATAGACCATAAACATCACCATGATAACCTACAACCATGCTAAAAGGACTAGGAAGGTAGTGAATAGGTTTAAGCCTTAAAGGTGTTATTAGGGCTTAAGATTGAAGATAATGAACTAAATATGATCATGAAAAGAGAATATGGAAGATATAAAATGTTATTAACATTTTTATGGGACCTTCAAGGGAGGATTTCTATAAGAAAATCACCTCAGTATAAACATAGTCAAATGTGGTACATAGGTAGTGAACAGTTTGGAACCCTTAAGATGCTAATATGGCCTAAAAATATATATGATTAAATTTTGAGCATATAAGTGACCATGGATCATGTAACTCAAATCCAAAATTAACCTACATGTCTCATGAGATTTACAAGACACTTTTTATAATCCAAGCTAAGCCTCAACTAGGCTGAGTGTCTAATTTGTTGAAATATGGTTGTATAGGGGTCAATTTGTCAATAAGAAGTGACCAAATAAATTTATGATGTCATAATATGTTATTTATGTGAATATGGAAGGATACACAAATAAATATCCTCAAATTATTTAGAATCTCATTCCTAATTGTAGGTGTTTGTCGAGGTTTCAATTAACCATCCATGCTATGAAGACAATTGGAGGGTCAAGTGCCTCCACAAGGCCAAGGGATAATATATAGAGATTAAATATGATGTTAAGAACCTAAAATAACATGATTATATATAAATAAAATGAAAATATATCAAAATTCTCCACTTATGAGGTTAAAAAGGATATTTCACCCTCAATTTGTAAGTAGTCACCTTCAAAAGTTAGTTTTGAGTTTCATGCTAGTTGGAAGGGTAAATGGAGGATTTATAATCTAAAATTTGGTAAAAAGTATACTTAGGAGTCCAATATAGTAAAATAATCATAAATTTTCCAAAACTAATGGTGCAGACTCTCTCCATTTTGTTTCAGAGCAAGGGCAATTTTCTCATGCATAAAGAGATAGTTTAAAGGAAAAGTGGTGAGATGGATGGACCAGAGGTTAGGAAATCCCAAGTGATTATTTTATAAGCTATAGAACACCTAAAATAATATAAAAAACCTTTCTATAATCTTTTAAATAAATAAATATGTGCTAACCAAGATGGGTTATAGTCATACATGAAGGAAACCATTAAACCTAGAAACTAAATTAAGGGTCATGTGCATTTTTGACCTTATAAATGTTTTCCAATTAAATTTTTAATTATTTTAGGGTTATTTTATATATATTTAAGCAATAAAAAAAATACAAACTCCATCAGTCTAGCTATAGGCTCTTATAATAGAACTGTGGACACCATTAATATAACTATGGATGGAGTAGGGGACCAATTTCTTTGATAATTTCTTATGTTTTATAGGTTTTAAATATGATAAAAGGATGATAATAACTTGAGAGGATATATTTTTACTTTAATAAACTCCCCATGTCTTTTAAAAAACTCAAAAATTATCCTAAGTATCTCTATTACGCTTCTCATTTTAGCTAGTCCAGAATGAGAAGAGTGATCACATAGTGGAAAGAGTAGAAACTCAAATTTGAAGGTATTTTAAGGTTTTTTAGATGGAAATGAGAATATTAGGTACCTATAAATGTGTCACAACATCTATTTTATGGATCATTTAATAAAGATGAAAATATTTCTAGTTCTAATTATAAAAATAAGCCTAATGGAGGCTGATCATGGTAGTAGATAATGATTATGCTTGTGTAAGAGAATATAAATGATCAAAGAAAATTACAATGCATGTTAAGGCATGATTATAACCCCATCTTATCAATGCACATGTTACACTTTTCCATAATCTTCCTTGGAGTGCTCTAAGAAGCCATGATGAATGTTATTTTCAAGGGAAAGTGGAAGAGTTCCTATGCTACATGTGAGGGAGTTGCTTGGTTTGAGATGAACACATGTCCACATCAGTTTCTTGACCTTTATTAAACCTCATTATCAAGCTTTGTAACTAATGGAATAAATTTTATACTTGTCTTGTGCCTTTTCAACTTCTCCTTTCTTTCTCATCTTCCAAGTTCTATAAGTATGAGCTATTTTGTCTATTAAAAGGGATTTCAACTCATGGTAAGGTGAAACTCTATGAAAGTTTTTTCCTTGATTTGCACTTAATATAATGATATGTAAGATATTTATACTCTAAGTCCATTTTCACTATGTGCTGAAGTGATCCATCTTGAATGTCAATTATAGAATGAGTTCATCTTATTTTCATGTAATAATTGAATGTGTTTTCGCAAATGACTTCTCTCCTAACTAGTTTCATGAAGTGTATGATACTATAGTATAATCTTGAAGTGTGTATGAGTTTGGTAGTGTCATATCTAACCTTTAATTCACTTGCCTTCATTTTTTGATTTGTTATGTGCCTTCATGAGAAACACTAATGTTAGAGAGATCCATTAATGGCGTTGAGGCTAATTTGGTCATCTTAGTTCATTATGAAAATTATAATTATATGAATGGAAGAAAATATTAGTGTATCACCTCCTAGTTTAGGTTTTATTTATGTATCTTTCTCTCCCTTTTCACCCATAATAGGTATTTTTATTATCATAAGCACATCAAGTCATACCTAGGGAGCTAGCACTTAAAATCTAGAGGTTTACTTCTACTATAGGTGCCCCACACGCCTAGAAGTATTACCATATTGGTAAAATAGTGAAGAGGATTGAAAAACCTCTTCTACGGTGAAATATTTAGAGACAATAGAACCCATATACACTCCAATTATCTAAATACACTTATAGGATATTATGAATGAAATCATCTAATGTAGTGATCACCACTCTAGAGAACACAACTAGTGCATTATTGAATCTAGAGGGTATCAAATTGTATGTGAAACGACTCAATTATATCAAAAAGTTTGTTTTAATCTTATCCTCATATTCAATATAGAATTGATGGTATCCTAATAACCTATCAATGAAATTGTATATTTTGTAGCCTATAATGTCATCCAAGACTTCATCATAAATGGAGTTAGGAAAAGGTCAGCAATGCAAGCAATATTCAATAGTCTAAAAATAATTAAAATTTATATGAACCCATACTTATTGATGATAATAACCATTAGGATCACCCATTCATATTCTTTTTTAGTTTAGATGACACATGTGATTAGTATATTATCAATCTCCATTTTGACCTTGGTGTGGAGATTGGGGTTCATTCTGTAAGGGTGATTCTTGATAGATCTTATGCCATCAACTATATTTATACTAATTCTCCTAAGGGATGGGTGGATTACCTTCATGTCTTGATAATTACAATGGAATAAGTCTTGTAACTCCTTGATGAGATCCATAATTTATGTTATCTCTATGTCAGACCAATATGTGTTTAGAGTCACCATCTTTGGTTCCCCTCTTGTGCTAATATTTACCTTTCTAGTTTTGAGTAGCATTTGGTGGGGATAATTCCTATATTGATATAAGTCCTCAACTTACCTACTAACCTCAATGGTTTATATGTAGAGATGAGTAGGGTCCTCCTCATTGGGGGTACTATCATCCACTTGTTGCACTAGCTTCTTTTTGCTTGTCAAGGCTATCTAGTTGTACGCCTTCCATGTTTGTCATCCTCTTCACTTGAGAGACTATTGAGCACTTTTTATTAAAATAAATTTACAAATGCCAACCATTTTTCCATAAATATATCTTTGAGATTCTCATCTATGATTATAGCATCTTCAAACACTACCCTATAAACTAATTACAATGGTTCGATCAATTTGAGGTTCTATGAAGGAAAGGAAAAGGTGTGCACAAACCACTCCTTAAGTATACCCCAATTTTTTATCTCACAGTGAATCTCATTAATAATGTACCATAATCATGCCCACATCTTCAAGGTTCTATATATGGCATGTACCCATAAGTTCCTTGGGGGATTCTCTCCATAGACATTCCATGTTTCTTCACATAATTGCACATGCACTATAGGTTCAGAATCACTGTAGTAAGTAGAGATGTAAAATTCCTCATTATGTTCCATAAATATAGTCTAGATGGATTATTTTACATCTTTCCATGTTGGCAAGCTAGGCCTTTGCACTGCCCACCAATGAGCAATAATGCTTCTCAAAGTATACACTATTATGTATATTATATTTACATCATTTGGGATGCATGATTTAAGGTTATGGACATAATATTACATAGGATTGATTTCCTCAAATATTGGGAGCAATGTAATTTTACCTTTACTCAAGTGAAACACTCTCTTTCCATTTTTCTTTGTGTAAGGAAACCATAATTTTGAGGTGAGATCAATCTAGAACCAACCAATATTCATAGGTTTTAGTGCTTGTGTGTACACTAAATGACACCTCTAATGTGTGGTTTTATAAGATTCTTTGACCCATCAATCCTAAGCTACATTGACGGTGTCCGAGATTAGCTATCCATCTTCCTCAGAAACCACTCCTTGATCATTGGGGTTGAGAGTCTCAGTGCCTTGTGTCTTGATGTTATATATATGATTGATATCATCTTCAAGATCTACACTCTCTACATATAGGGGTCCTTGGTCACTTGAGAGGGGGATTACTACCCTCTCCTTACCATTTTTAAAGCTCATATAGTGCCTTGTAAAGTGCATATCTATGTTTTTTTCATAACACCATGGCCTTTCCAAGAGCAATAGATAATTTTATTATTCTACCAAATTTATCACCTAAAATTTAGTGTAAAAATTGATACCCATGATATCTACAATGGTGCTCTTCAAAATTTTGATTGGTTGTATCCTAGTTTTGTCACCCATGAAAAGTACATGAGGGAAAGTCCTCAAGTCTAGCCTAACCATCTTTTCCTAAGCATTATTGGTCAAGATATTGACCTTGATGTCTTTGCAAAGACCTAATATATAAACCATCCTTAAATGGTGGAATTCACAAATATTTCTTTAACATAATCCACATTATGTGTATGCCTTACTTCTCATTCCCTCTCCATGTATGACATAGACACTTCAGCTAGATTTTTCCCTACATTCTTCAAGAGTAAATTCTTAAATAGTTAAAGTATTGCCTCCATTTCTAGGAGACATAAGATCTCCATCATCTCTTATATCTCACCCTATTGGCTATCTTAATTCTTATAGGAGGCATCACCTTGTGGCTCTAGGTCTTATACCAATTGGAACTCTCTTTACAGGTTTTGGATCACACTCATTGCTTACTAAAATACATATTTAAAGAGTGAAAGGTATGGGTAAGGCACCACTTTAGGTTTAGGCCATGTGATGTACTCAATGTGACTATGTTCCCCATATTAGAAGTATAACTCAGGCATTGGCATAATTGGTTTATTAGTTATGAATCCACTATGAGTAGTTCCATGTACCTTGATTATCTCTATGTAGTCTGTTTATGCCTTAGGATACCACTTCTCCACTTTTGGCTCATGCCTAATCATCTGTGTGACCTTATCTATATCAATCCTACCTTAAGTCAATTTATTTTATAAGTTATGGCATTCCTCAACCTTATATGTTCTTTGAAAATACCCACATGTTGGATGCCTATGGCAACTATGTTGATAATGCTCTATCGATCCACACTTGTAGCATAATCATGGTGGGAATATTCCTCCACCACATCTTCTACCTCACCCTATAACACATTATGTGTGATGTCCCTTACTTAGGGCCTCTTTTTCTTTCTACAAAAGCTCTGAACTACTGTAATATCCCCTTCAAACAGGGAATATATAAACTCATAAAGCTCTGATCACAGATACAATTTTGCAAACTAGATCAAATATGCATAAACACATCACAATATAATATCTCAATAGCAAATCAAAGATCTCATCACTTGTTCTTCTGGATGATTACACAATTGAGTCTCTGTCATACAAATAGAATAATATTAAAATCTAGTCTTAAAACCTTGTGTTTTGCTAATCTGGCAATGAAATCTGAATCTGGAAGGGTCTCGGCCTTTCTGTGTCGACACACAGACGCCGTCGTCGGTCAATATATCACCGACATCGGTCGATGTCGGTCGGCTTTCTGCCGACGTCGGTCTCTAGTCGACCAATGTCAGTCACTGGAAACCCTTTGTCTGCCGAGGTCGGTGCTTGAGCTGATCTTTACGGACCTGTACGGACTTTGTACGGTCGCCAATTAAGCACAACTTCCCTATTTTCAACCCCTGATCTGAAAATATACATTTCTAGCACAAAAGATCTCTAGCTGTATAATTTATTGAATCAAAACATAAAGCAATAAATACTTGGAATGTCTGTAATAACTTCTGTGTGAAGTTATCTCTCAACCCTGTAAATTCTGTGATAACTTTTGGCTGAAGCTATCTCTCAATTTGGCAATAGATCAGCTGATATTCCACAGCCTCTTAATTATACACACTGAAGAGGGAATGTTCTCCAATGCAAATGGAATCCTGGAACCCTAGGCTCAGTCTTCACAGAAGAAATTCTTTAGAAAAATCAATAATCAATAATCAATGGCTTCTCAATAATGGCCTCCATGAGAAACCCTTAAACCCTCAAAAAGATATGCTTGCCCTAATTAGGGTTTCTTAAATTAGAATTAGGGTTTCTAATTAAAAATAGGCTAAATAATTAATATTTGATTAAATCAATCAAATATTAATATCTCCCTCAATACATGTCGGATCCTCGAACCGATCGAAGCTAGTGAATCAGGGAGTGATTTCGCACATGACCATATCAAAATAGAGGCGCTCCTCTACATATCAAATATCCCTAAAAGGTAGGAGCTCAGACCAAATGTGTCTGAAAGAGCTCGAATGAAAACCAAATGTAGAAATCCTGTGAATCAAAGTCAAGCCAAGCTCCATTATGACCCTCTATCCATCTTATTAGCCTACGAAGGTCGCATAATAGGCTAATCATCAAGACTGCCAATGTCTAGGAAAAAGGGGACATGACAATCCGCCCCTCTAAAAATTGCTTATCCCCAAGCAGTCTCAGAACAATGAACCACTCACTCCACTTGGATCCCAAATGTAGTTATGCTCTGCACTGCTGTGAATCAATGTAAGTACCTGCAACATCAGTAGAAGTAGAACAAAGAAAGACTCATAATCAAACTGGCACATGAAACTCCAATCTCCAAGATTACAAATACCATATACAAGAGCATATGAGAAACAAACTCTCAAAACATCATAACCCAAGTAGAATGGACAACTCCAACTGCCAATTCCATCTGCAAGAGATGGTGCCAATCCATCCCATAACTGATCCCTCTATAAAAGTGGCACAACGAACAGTACCACATTGTCATATGTGTGAGAAGAATCAATATGGAGACTCAAATCTACTGGTATCTCAAACTCATCAGAATTAGGTACTCCCAAATCTTGAATATATGTGTTAGCCTCAACAACATGCTCCTCGTCAGCAGCTACAAAAACATACTCATCACCAATACTCAATGTACTAGCCTCTGAGTATACCTCCACACTCTGAATGCAATCATCAGAATCATCCTCACTATATAGAACCTGCGTTGAACTCACCTTAAGACAAAGCTCATCCACAACATCCTCAATTGCTCCTACCTGTGAAGATAATGCAGATAAATCATTACCTGGAGATGTGTTAATGTCTCCATGTACTGGATCAGGAAACTCATCATCCAAACTTCTGCATGTCAAAGGGAAAGTGTTACGATCCTTAGGCCTATCAATTAAACTCTTTAACCACATACCGGCTCTAGGTGAGACATTTTTCTCTTTTATCCAGACATACCATAAATCTTCTGCCAAAAGTTTAGAAATCTTATCCTCCTCCTCAAACAAGCTTGTGAACATGATAGAGTGCATTGATGCTAATACATCACTAGAATGAAACTCATCTAAAATATTCCAAAATATTTTAAACATATTGCGAATGCCACCAATAAAACCTACTAACATCATAATGTTTTCAAACCCATACCTTGCAAATGTTTCAAGTAATCTCGCCCTCTTTGAGAAATGAGGGTCTCTAATATCACCCAACTTTTCGAAGCTTTTAACCATGGCATGAAGTACCTCTCTCATAATCCGATCATCATAAAAATTAAAGCCAGCTATTATCCTCATGATTTCACTAATACAAGAGAGAGTTGCAAGTCTTACCACCTCATCATGATGTCTCAATAATCGGGGCTTCACCAAAGAATCAAACGCTAGAGATAATGCTCTTTGCATCTCATAAGAATTTGACCTCTCAACCTTGCTTAAATGAATTTCTAACTCCTCCAGAGTTTTTATAATGTCATCTGCTTGCTGGAAAGAATTATCTAACTTCTTCTTTGCATTGTGCATTCTTCCTTCCACATCTTTGACACCTGTTAGTGCCATACTGATACCCAAACTACCCAACAGGATGGCAAGACATTGGCTCTGATACCACTGTGATGTCCCTTACTTAGGGCCTCTTTTTCTTTCTACAAAAGCTCTGAACTATTGTAATATCCCCTTCAAATAGGGAATATATAAACTCATAAAGCTCTGATCACAGATACAATTTTGCAAAATAGATCAAATATGCATAAACACATCACAATATAATATCTCAATAGCAAATCAAAGATCTCATCACTTGTTCTTCTGGATGATTACACAATTGAGTCTCTGTCATACAAATAGAATAATATTAAAATCTGGTCTTAAAACCCTGTGTTTTGCTAATCTGGCAATGAAATCTGAATCTGGAAGGGTCTCGGCCTTTCTGTGTCGACACACAGACGCCATCTTCGGTCGATATATCACCGACATCGGTCGATGTCAGTCGGCTTTCTGCCGACATCAGTCTTCAGTCGACCGATGTCGGTCACTGGAAACCCTCTGTCTGCCGAGGTCAGTGCCTGAGCTGATCTGTATAGACCTGTATAGACTTTGTACGGTCGCCAATTAAGCACAACTTCCCTATTTTCAACCCTTGATTTGAAAATATACGTTTCTAGCACAAAAGATCTCTAGCTGTATAATTTATTGAATCAAAATATAAAGCAATAAATACCTGGAATATCTATAATAACTTTTGTGTGAAGTTATCTCTCAACCCTGTAAATTTTGTGATAACTTCTGGCTGAAGCTATCTCTCAATTTGGCAATAGATCAGCTAATATTCCATAGCCTCTTAATTGCACACACTAAAGATGGAACGTTCTCCAATGCAAATGGAATCTTGGAACCCTAGGCTCAGTCTTCACAGAAGAAATTCTTCAAAAAAATAAATAATCAATAATCAATGGCTTTTCAATAATGGCCTCCATGAGAAACCCTTATACCCTCAAAAAGATATGCTTGCCCTAATTAGGGTTTCTTAAATTAGAGTTAGGGTTTCTAATTAAAAATAGGCTAAATAATTAGTATTTGATTAAATCAATCAAATATTAATATCTCCCTCAATACATGTCAGATCCTCGAACCGATCAAAGCTAGTGAATCAGGGAGTGATTCCGCACATGACCATATCAAAATAGAGGCGCTCCTCTGCATATCAAATATCCCTAAAAAGTAGGAGCTCAGACCAAATGTGTTCGAAAGAGCCTAAGTGAAAACCAAATGTAGAAATCCTATGAATCAAAGTCAAGCCAAGCTCCATTATGACCCTCTATCCATCTTATTAGCCTACAAAGGTCGCATAATAGGCTAATCATCAAGACTGTCAATGTCTAGGAAAAAGGGGACATGACAATCTGCCCCTCTGAAAATTGCTTGTCCCCAAGCAATCTTAGAACAATGAACCACTCACTCCACCTAGATCCCAAATGTAGTTATGCTCTGCACTGCTGTGAATCAATGTAAGTACCTGCAACATCAGCAGAAGTAGAACAAAGAAAGACTCATAATCAAACTGGCGCATGAAACTCCAATCTCCAAGATTACAAATACCATATACAATAGCATATGAGAAACAAACTATCAAAACATCATAACCCAAGTAGAATGGACAACTCCAACTGCCAATTCCATCTACAAGAGATGGTGCCAATCCATCCCATAACTGATCCCTCTGTAAAATTGGCACAGCGAACAGTACCACACTGTCATATGTGTGAGAAGAATCAATATGGAGACTCAACTCTACTGGTATCTCAAACTCATCAAAATTAGGTACTCCCAAATCCTAAATATATGTGTTAGCCTCAACAACATGCTCCTCGTCAGCAGCTACAAAAACATACTCATCACCAATACTCAATGTACTAGCCTCTGAGTATACCTCCACACTCTGAATGCAATCATCAGAATCATCCTCACTGTCTAGAACCTGCGCTGAACTCACCTTAAGACAAAGCTCATTCACAACATCCTCAATTGCTCCTACCTGTGAAGATAATGCAGATAAATCATTACCTGGAGATGTGTTAATGTCTCCATGTACTGGATCAACAAACTCATCATCCAAACTTCTGCATGTCAAAGGGAAAGTGCTATGATCCTTAGGCCTATCAATTAAACTCTTTAACCACATACCGGCTCTAGGTGAGACATTTTTCTCTTTTATCCAGACATACCATAAATCTTCTGCCAAAAGTTTAGAAATCTTATCCTCCTCCTCAAATAAGATTGTGAACATGATAGAGTGCATTAATGCTAATACATCACTGGAATGAAACTCATCTAAAATATTCCAAAATATTTTAAACATATTGCGAATGCCACCAATAAAACCTACAAACATCATAATGTTTTCAAACCCATACCTTGCAAATGTTTCAAGTAATCTCGCCCTCTTTGAGAAATGAGGGTCTCTAATATCACCCAACTTTTCGAAGCTTTTAACCATGGCATGAAGTACCTCTCTCATAATCCGATCATCATAAAAATTAAAGCCAGCTATTATCCTCATGATTTCACTAATACAAGAGAGAGTTGCAAGTCTTACCACCTCATCATGATGTCTCAATAATCGGGGCTTCACCAAAGAATCAAACGCTGGATATAACGCTCTTTGCATCTCATAAGAATTTGACTGCTCAACCTTGCTTAAATGAATTTCTAACTCCTCCAGAGTTTTTAGAATGTCATCTGCTTACTGGGAAGAATTATCTAACTTCTTATTTGCATTGTGCATTCTTCCTTCCACATTTTTGACACCCGTTAGCGCCATACGGATACCCAAACTACCCAACAGGATGGCAAGACATTGGCTTTGATACCACTGTGATGTGCCTTACTTAGGGCCTCTTTTTCTTTCTACAAAAGCTTTGAACTATTGTAATATCCCCTTCAAATAGGGAATATATAAACTCATAAAGCTCTGATCATAGATACAATTTTGCAAAATAGATCAAATATGCATAAACACATCACAATATAATATCTCAATAGCAAATCAAAGATCTCATCACTTGTTCTTCTGAATGATTACACAATTGAGTCTCTGTCATACAAATAGAATAATATTAAAATCTAGTCTTAAAACCCTGTGTTTTGCTAATCTGGCAAAGAAATCTAAATCTGCAAGGGTCTCGGCCTTTTTGTGTCAACACACAGACACCATCGTCGGTCGATATATCACCGACATCGGTCGATGTCGGTCGGCTTTCTGCCTACGTCAGTCTTCAGTCGACCGATGTCGGTCACTGGAAACCCTCTGTCTGCCGAGGTCGGTGCCTGAGCTAATCTGTACAGACCTGTATGGACTTTATATGGCTGCCAATTAAGCACAACTTCCCTGTTTTCAACCCTTGATCTGAAAATATACGTTTCTATCACAAAAGATCTCTAGCTGTATAATTTATTGAATCAAAACAAAAAGCAATAAATACCTGGAATATCTATAATAACTTCTGTGTGAAGTTATCTCTCAACCCTATAAATTCTGTGATAACTTCTGGCTGAAGCTATCCCTCAATTTGGCAATAGATCAGCTGATATTCCATAGCCTCTTGATTGCACACACTAAAGAGGGAATGTTCTCCAATGCAAATGGAATCCTGGAACCCTAGGCTCAGTCTTCATAGAAGAAATTCTTCAGAAAAATCAATAATCAATGGCTTCTCAATAATGGCCTCCATGAGAAACCCTTATACCCTCAAAAAGATATGCTTGCCCTAATTAGGGTTTCTTAGATTAGAATTAGGGTTTCTAATTAAAAATAAGCTAAATAATTAATATTTGATTAAATCAATCAAATATTAATATCTCCCTCAATACATGTCGGATCCTCGAACCGATCGAAGCTAGTGAATCAGGGAGTGATTCCGCACATGACCATATCAAAATAGAGGTGCTCCTTTGCATATCAAATATCCTTAAAAAGTAGGAGCTCAGACCAAATGTGTCCAAAAGAGCCCGAATGAAAACCAAATGTAGAAATCCTGTGAATCAAAGTCAAGCCAAGCTCCATTATGACCCTCTATCCATCTTATTAGCCTACGAAGGTCGCATAATAGGCTAATCATCAAGACTGTCAATGTCCAGGAAAAAGGGGACATGACAATCCAGCCCTCTGAAAATTGCTTGTCCCCAAGCAATCTCAGAACAATGAACCACTCACTCCACCTGGATCCCAAATGTAGTTATGCTCTGCACTGCTGTGAATCAATGTAAGTACCTGCAATCTCCAAGATTACAAATATCATATAAAAGAGCATATGAGAAACAAACTCTCAAAACATCATAACCCAAGTAGAATGGACAACTTTAACTGCCAATTCCATCTGTAAGAGATGGTGCCAATCCATCCCATAACTGATCTCTCTGTAAAATTGGCACAGCGAACAGTACCACACTATCATATGTGTGAGAAGAATCAATATGGAGACTCAACTCTACTGGTATCTCAAACTCATCAGAATTAGGTACTCCCAAATCCTGAATATATGTGTTAGCCTCAACAACATGCTCCTCGTCAGTAGCTACAAAAACATACTCATCACCAATACTCAATGTACTAGCCTCTGAGTATACCTCCACACTCTGAATGCAATCATCAGAATCATCCTCACTATCTAGAACCTGCGCTGAACTCACCTTAAGACAAAGCTCATTCACAACATCCTCAATTGCTCCTACCTGTGAAGATAATGCAGATAAATCATTACCTGGAGATGTGTTAATGTCTCCATGTACTGGATCAACAAACTCATCATCCAAACTTCTGCATGTCAAAGGGAAAGTGCTACGATCCTTAGGCCTATCAATTAAACTCTTTAACCACATACCGGCTCTAGGTGAGACATTTTTCTCTTTTGTCCAGACATACCATAAATCTTCTGCCAAAAGTTTAGAAATCTTATCCTCCTCCTCAAACAAGATTGTGAACATGATAGAGTGCATTGATGCTAATACATCACTGGAATGAAACTCATCTAAAATATTCCAAAATATTTTAAACATATTGCGAATGCCACCAATAAAACCTACTAACATCATAATGTTTTCAAACCCATACCTTGCAAATGTTTCAAGTAATCTCGCCCTCTTTGAGAAATGAGGGTCTCTAATATCACCCAACTTTTCGAAGCTTTTAACCATGGCATGAAGTACCTCTCTCATAATCTGATCATCATAAAAATTAAAGCCAGCTATTATCCTCATGATTTCACTAATACAAGAGAGAGTTGCAAGTCTTACCACCTCATCATGATGTCTCAATAATCGGGGCTTCACCAAAGAATCAAACGCTGGATATAACGCTCTTTGCATCTCATAAGAATTTGACTGCTCAACCTTGCTTAAATGAATTTCTAACTCCTCCAGAGTTTTTAGAATGTCATCTGCTTGCTGGGAAGAATTATCTAACTTCTTATTTGCATTGTGCATTCTTCCTTCCACATTTTTGACACCCATTAGCGCCATACGGATACCCAAACTACCCAACAGGATGGCAAGACATTGGCTTTGATACCACTGTGATGTGCCTTACTTAGGGCCTCTTTTTCTTTCTACAAAAGCTTTGAACTATTGTAATATCCCCTTCAAATAGGGAATATATAAACTCATAAAGCTCTGATCACAGATACAATTTTGCAAAATAGATCAAATATGCATAAACACATCACAATATAATATCTCAATAGCAAATCAAAGATCTCATCACTTGTTCTTCTGAATGATTACACAATTGAGTCTCTGTCATACAAATAGAATAATATTAAAATCTAGTCTTAAAACCCTGTGTTTTGCTAATCTGGCAATGAAATCTAAATCTGCAAGGGTCTCGGCCTTTTTGTGTCGACACACAGACACCATCGTCGGTCGATATATCACCGACATCAGTCGATGTCGGTCGGCTTTCTGCCGACATCAGTCTTCAGTCGACCGATGTCGGTCACTGGAAACCCTCTGTCTGCCGAGGTCGGTGCCTGAGCTGATCTGTACAGACCTGTATGGACTTTATACGGCCGCCAATTAAGCACAACTTCCCTGTTTTCAACCCTTGATCTGAAAATATACGTTTCTATCACAAAAGATCTCTAGTTGTATAATTTATTGAATCAAAACAAAAAGCAATAAATACCTGGAATATCTATAATAACTTCTGTGTGAAGTTATCTCTCAACCCTGTAAATTCTGTGATAACTTCTGGCTGAAGCTATCCCTCAATTTGGCAATAGATCAGCTGATATTCCATAGCCTCTTAATTGCACACACTAAAGAGGGAATGTTCTCCAATGCAAATAGAATCCTGGAACCCTAGGCTCAGTCTTCATAGAAGAAATTCTTCAGAAAAATCAATAATCAATAGCTTCTCAATAATGGCCTCCATGAGAAACCCTTATACCCTCAAAAAGATATGCTTGCCCTAATTAGGGTTTCTTAAATTAGAATTAGGGTTTCTAATTAAAAATAGGCTAAATAATTAATATTTGATTAAATCAATCAAATATTAATATCTCCCTTAATACATGTCGGATCCTCGAACCGATCGAAGCTAGTGAATCAGGGAGTGATTCCGCACATGACCATATCAAAATAGAGGTGCTCCTCTGCATATCAAATATCCCTAAAAAGTAGGAGCTCAGACCAAATGTGTCCAAAAGAGCCCGAATGAAAACCAAATATAGAAATCCTGTGAATCAAAGTCAAGCCAAGCTCCATTATGACCCTCTATCCATCTTATTAGCCTACGAAGGTCGCATAATAGGCTAATCATCAAGACTGTCAATGTCCAGGAAAAAGGGGACATGACAATCCATCCCTCTGAAAATTGCTTGTCCCCAAGCAATCTCAGAACAATGAACCACTCACTCCACCTGGATCCCAAATGTAGTTATGCTCTGCACTGCTGTGAATCAGTGTAAGTACCCGCAACATCAGTAGAAGTAGAACAAAGAAAGACTCATAATCAAACTGGCGCATGAAACTCGAATCTCCAAGATTACAAATATCATATAAAAGAGCATATGAGAAACAAACTCTCAAAACATCATAACCCAAGTAGAATGGACAACTTTAACTGCCAATTCCATCTGTAAGAGATGGTGCCAATCCATCCCATAACTGATCCCTCTTTAAAAGTGGCACAGCGAATAGTACCACACTGTCATATGTGTGAGAAGAATCAATATGGAGACTCAACTCTACTGGTATCTCAAACTCATCAGAATTAGGTACTCCCAAATCCTGAATATATGTGTTACCCTCAACAACATGCTCCTCGTCAGCAGCTACAAAAACATACTCATCACCAATACTCAATGTACTAGCCTCTGAGTATACCTCTACACTCTGAATGCAATCATCAGAATCATCCTCACTATCTAGAACCTGCGCTGAACTCACCTTAAGACAAAGCTCATCCACAACATCCTCAATTGCTCCTACCTGTGAAGATAATGCAGATAAATCATTACCTGGAGATGTGTTAATGTCTCCATGTACTGGATCAGCAAACTCATCATCCAAACTTCTGCATGTCAAAGGGAAAGTGCTACGATCCTTAGGCCTATCAATTAAACTCTTTAACCACATACCGGCTCTAGGTGAGACATTTTTCTCTTTTGTCCAGACATACCATAAATCTTCTGCCAAAAGTTTAGAAATCTTATCCTCCTCCTCAAACAAGATTGTGAACATGATAGAGTGCATTGATGCTAATACATCACTGGAATGAAACTCATCTAAAATATTCCAAAATATTTTAAACATATTGTGAATGCCACCAATAAAACCTACTAACATCATAATGTTTTCAAACCCATACCTTGCAAATGTTTCAAGTAATCTCACCCTCTTTGAGAAATGAGGGTCTCTAATATCACCCAACTTTTCGAAGCTTTTAACCATGGCATGAAGTACCTCTCCCATAATCCGATCATCATAAAAATTAAAGCCAGCTATTATCCTCATGATTTCACTAATACAAGAGAGAGTTGCAAGTCTTACCACCTCATCATGATGTCTCAATAATCGGGGCTTCACCAAAGAATCAAACACTAGATATAACGCTCTTTGCATCTCATAAGAATTTGACTACTCAACCTTGCTTAAATGAATTTCTAACTCCTCTAGAGTTTTTATAATGTCATCTGCTTGCTGGAAAGAATTATCTAACTTCTTATATGCATTGTGCATTCTTCCTTCCACATTTTTGACACCCGTTAGCGCCATACGGATACCCAAACTACCCAACAGGATGGCAAGACATTGGCTTTGATACCACTGTCATGTGCCTTACTTAGGGCCTCTTTTTCTTTCTACAAAAGCTTTGAACTATTGTAATATCCCCTTCAAATAGGGAATATATAAACTCATAAAGCTCTGATCACAGATACAATTTTGCAAAATAGATCAAATATGCATAAACACATCACAATATAATATCTCAATAGCAAATCAAAGATCTCATCACTTGTTCTTCTGGATGATTACACAATTGAGTCTCTGTCATACAAATAGAATAATATTAAAATCTAGTCTTAAAACCCTGTGTTTTGCTAATCTGGCAATGAAATCTAAATCTGCAAGGGTCTCGGCCTTTTTGTGTCAACACACAGACACCATCGTCGGTCGATATATCACCGACATCGGTCGATGTCGGTCGGCTTTCTACTGACGTCAGTCTTCAGTCAACCGATGTCGGTCACTGGAAACCCTCTGTCTGCCGAGGTCAGTGCCTGAGCTGATCTGTACAGACCTGTATGGACTTTGTACGGCCGCCAATTAAGCACAACTTCCCTGTTTTCAACCCTTGATCTGAAAATATACGTTTCTATCACAAAAGATCTCTAGTTCTATAATTTATTGAATCAAAACAAAAAGCAATAAATACCTGGAATATCTATAATAACTTCTGTGTGAAGTTATCTCTCAACCCTGTAAATTCTGTGATAACTTCTGGCTAAAGCTATCTCTCAATTTGGCAATAGATCAGCTGATATTCCACAGCCTCTTAATTGCACACACTAAAGAGGGAATGTTCTCCAATGCAAATGGAATCCTGGAACCCTAGTCTCAGTCTTCACAGAAGAAATTCTTCAGAAAAATCAATAATCAATGGCTTCTCAATAATGGCCTCCATGAGAAACCCTTATACCCTCAAAAAGATATGCTTGCCCTAATTAGGGTTTCTTAAATTAGAATTAGGGGTTCTAATTAAAAATAGGCTAAATAATTAATATTTGATTAAATCAATCAAATATTAATATCTCCCTTAATACATGTCGGATCCTCGAACCGATCGAAGCTAGTGAATCAGGGAGTGATTCCGCACATGACCATATCAAAATAGAGGCGCTCCTCTACATATCAAATATCCCTAAAAAGTAGGAGCTCAGACCAAATGTGTCCAAAAGAGCCCGAATGAAAACCAAATGTAGAAATCCTGTGAATCAAAGTCAAGCCAAGCTCCATTATGACCCTCTATCCATCTTATTAGCCTACGAAGGTCGCATAATAGGCTAATCATCAAGACTGTCAATGTCCAGGAAAAAGGGGACATGACAATCCAGCCCTCTGAAAATTGCTTGTCCCCAAGCAATCTCAGAACAATGAACCACTCACTCCACCTGGATCCCAAATGTAGTTATGCTCTGCACTGCTGTGAATCAATGTAAGTACCTGCAACATCAGTAGAAGTAGAACAAAGAAAGACTCATAATCAAACTGGCGCATGAAACTCCAATCTCCAAGATTACAAATATCATATACAAGAGCATATGAGAAACAAACTCTCAAAACATCATAACCCAAGTAGAATGGACAACTCTAACTGCCAATTCCATCTGTAAGAGATGGTGCCAATCCATCCCATAACTGATCCCTCTGTAAAAGTGGCACAGCGAATAGTACCACACTGTCATATGTGTGAGAAGAATCAATATGGAGACTCAACTCTACTGGTATCTCAAACTCATCAGAATTAGGTACTCCCAAATCCTGAATATATGTGTTAGCCTCAACAACATGCTCCTCGTCAGCATCTACAAAAACATACTCATCACCAATACTCAATGTACCAGCCTCTGAGTATACCTCCACACTCTGAATGCAATCATCAGAATCATCCTCACTATCTAGAACCTGCGCTAAACTCACCTTAAGACAAATCTCATCCACAACATCCTTAATTGCTCCTACCTGTGAAGATAATGCAGATAAATCATTACCTGGAGATGTGTTAATGTCTCCATGTACTGGATCAGCAAACTCATCATCCAAACTTCTGCATGTCAAAGGGAAAGTGCTACGATCCTTAGGCCTATCAATTAAACTCTTTAACCACATACCGGCTCTAGGTGAGACATTTTTCTCTTTTGTCTAGACATACCATAAATCTTCTGCCAAAAGTTTAGAAATCTTATCCTCCTCCTCAAACAAGATTGTGAACATGATAGAGTGCATTGATGCTAATACATCACTGGAATGAAACTCATCTAAAATATTCCAAAATATTTTAAACATATTGCGAATGCCACCAATAAAACCTACTAACATCATAATGTTTTCAAACCCATACCTTGCAAATGTTTCAAGTAATCTCGCCCTCTTTGAGAAATGAGGGTCTCTAGTATCACCCAACTTTTCAAAGCTTTTAACCATGGCATGAAGTACCTCTCTCATAATCCGATCATCATAAAAATTAAAGCCAGTTATTATCCTCATGATTTCACTAATACAAGAGAGAGTTGCAAGTCTTACCACCTCATCATGATGTCTCAATAATCAGGGCTTCACCAAAGAATCAAACGCTGGAGATAACGCTCTTTGCATCTCATAAGAATTTGACTGCTCAACCTTGCTTAAATGAATTTCTAACTCCTCCAGAGTTTTTAGAATGTCATCTGCTTGCTGGAAAGAATTATCTAACTTCTTCTTTGCATTGTGCATTCTTCCTTCCACATCTTTGACACCTGTTAGCACAATACTGATACCCAAACTACCCAACAGGATGGCAAGACATTCGCTCTGATACCACTGTGATGTCCCTTACTTAGGGCCTCTTTTTCTTTCTACAAAAGCTCTGAACTATTGTAATATCCTCTTCAAATAGGGAATATATAAACTCATAAAGCTTTGATCACAAATACAATTTTGCAAAATAGATCAAATATGCATAAACACATCACAATATAATATCTCAATAGCAAATCAAAGATCTCATCACTTGTTCTTCTAGATGATTACACAATTGAGTCTCTATCATACAAATAGAATAATATTAAAATCTAGTCTTAAAACCCTATGTTTTGCTAATCTGGCAATGAAATCTGAATCTGGTAGGGTCTCGGCCTTTTTGTGTTGACACACAGACACCATCGTCGGTCGATATATCACCGACATCGGTCGATGTCAGTCGGCTTTCTACCGATGTCAGTCTTCAGTCGACCGATGTCGGTCACTGGAAACCCTCTGTTTGTTGAGGTCGGTGCCTGAGCTGATCTGTACGGACCTGTACGGACTTTGTATGGCCGCCAATTAGGCACAACTTCCCTATTTTCATCCCCTGATCTAAAAATATATGTTTCTAGCATAAAATATCTCTAGTTTTATAATTTATTGAATCAAAACATAAAGCAATAAATACCTAGAATATCTGTAATAACTTCTGTGTGAAGTTATCTCTCAACCCTGTAAATTCTGTGATAACTTCTGGCTGAAGCTATCTTTCAATTTGGCAATAGATCAGCTGATATATCATAGCCTCTTAATTGCACACACTAAAGAGGGAATGTTCTCCAATGCAAATGGAATCCTGGAACCCTAGGCTCAGTCTTCACAGAAGAAATTCTTCAGAAAAATCAATAATCAATAATCAATGGCTTCTCAATAATGGCCTCCATGAGAAACCCTTATACCCTCAAAAAGATATGCTTGCCCTAATTAGGGTTTCTTAAATTAGAATTAGGGTTTCTAATTAAAAATAGGCTAAATAATTAGTATTTGATTAAATCAATCAAATATTAATATCTCCCTCAATACATGTCGGATCCTCGAACCGATCGAAGCTAGTGAATCAGGGAGTGATTCTACACATGACCATATCAAAATAGAGGCGCTCCTCTGCATATCAAATATCCCTAAAAAGTAGGAGCTCAGACCAAATGTGTTCGAAAGAGCCCGAATGAAAACCAAATGTAGAAATCCTATGAATCAAAGTCAATCCAAGCTCCATTATGACCCTCTATCCATCTTATTAGCCTACGAAGGTCGCATTATAGGCTAATCATCAAGACTGTCAATGTCCAGGAAAAAGGGGACATGACATTATTTCATCCCATATCTTGAATTTTGTTGGTTTTATCCCTCATTTCCTTGGTTAGCTTTCCCTATGACTATTGCAGTGGCCTGCCATGTGCCTCTTTCCATGTTCTCATGCATCTCATCAATCACTCAATAATTAGTTGTGGTATGAATGTAGGTATCATAAAATTGATAATATATTGTTGTGTTAACTTGAATAACACATTACATAAAATGGAATTTATGAACATTATAAACCTTGTGATAGACCTCATAACTTAGAAATAATGTACACACATTCATTTGAGGGCAGTTATTCTTGTTATGGCCTTTTGTTTCACAATCAGTGCACCATATCCCACTTTGAGCATCTTGTGATGAACTAGTGGTAAGATTTTGGATTTGGAAATACATGTGTGTAATTCATTCCTCCATTGATGCATTGATCTCTATGTTGGTACTTTTAACTACCTCAACTTTGAACATAGCTTTAAGCTCTTTGCAAGGGTATATGAATGTCTTCATGAAAAGTGCTCTTCTAAATGGTACTAAAAATCCTCTAATAAAATTTACACATGTTGGGAGGGATGAATATCATAAGGAAGATTTGAAAGGAGAGTTTTTAACCTTGAATCATATAGGTGCACACTCTTTGAGAGTCCTTGGTTAATATCCTTAAGTATGGTGATGCTCTATTGTTCAAAATACGATATGTTGAATTCCTTTAGGAATGCTTTCTTCAAGGTGTCACAATCAACCATATCCTTGCTAAGATAAAATTTATTATACCATTTATGGGTGTGATTATGTAGATTTATCATGAATTGGATTTATTTTCACTCTAATTGGGTGATGCCCCAGCGTGCCACTATAGTTCACACTTTAGTACATGCTCTGTGATATTCTCTACATTGTGATACTTTGGCAAGTGCATGGCCATCTCATAGTAAATTTAATATGGGGACATAACTAGAATTTGAGGAACTTATCCTCTTTGTGTATATCCAAATGGTGGTCCTCCAATACCTCTAACCACTATTTTAGTTATTGGCCCCATTATTATTAAGGGCACTATTAATGTCTAAGGCACTATACTACTCACTTATAGCACTGGCCAACTTGTTATGGGTTATTGACCAGTCTATATAGATAAATATGGCTAAACTAGAATGCTTTCACTCATGTTATATGTTTTCAAACTAGTTCCTAAAGGTATAGAGGTATCCTTTCTCAATTCCTCATAAGGAACAACTTGTTTAATCACAAAATTAAATTATAAGCTTGTAAAATTGTCAGATTCTATGTTGATAATAAGGTCAATTATCACTCTTCTTTCTTCTCATGGGGTATCCAATACATGAGCTTATACTATAAGTTCAAAGGGGGTAGTCACATCTAACACATATCTAGTTATCAAATTCTTTATAAACTTAGCACATTATACACCCTTCAACAATTGAGTTCGATATATGGCTTCATTGTTTCTCTCCTCCTAGTGTTGTTATAATTCAAGAGATCCTTACCCATGCCCTTCTCACTCACTAAAAGTTATCTCATCACTTATAGGTTCTATATCTTCTATCATCTTGTGCCTTATCTTGTTATAAATATGTCTCCTAATCTCTTAGGTGTCAATATAATCATACCCTTCCATTTCTCTTCACCTACACATCCCATTCTTCTCCATTATATTGATTGTATGCAAAATGAATTTATCCTTCCATTCTCATAGATTAAAAGCCATAATCCACCATTAGATTTTTAATCTCTACACTAAACTATTTCATAAATGTACCTTTGGGTTCACTTAAAAAATAATACTTTGCTTCCTCAAGGCATGAGTATGTTGATACAATAAATTCAAGCATGTAACTAATCTATGGTCCTTTCCACCCTTTATCTATTATTCTAGTCCAAGTGGCATCTAGAGTCTCAATTCTCTTTAAGTGTTATTTTTTCCACTCAAGGAATTATCCATATCTTTATCTTCTATGGGTTGCATAGGAAGTACACCATTAGTACACATGATTAGGTAAATTATAGAAAAAGACCTCATATAGGGCATAATATAGGTTGTTCTAAACCCACTTCCTTGACTTATATCCTCTATAGGATTGATGTTTCAATACAAATCTATCTTCCAACTATTGAAGCTAACACTTGATGTTCTCAAGGGAGAGTTAAATAATTATTCTATCATACTATTTTAAAAATAACATTCAACATAGGTTTTAGAAAGAGAACCAAAATGCTATAGAAAAGGGGTAGTCAATTCATCACTTATGGGGTTAGGCACTTATTTGGCTATAAAAGTCCATTATAGACTCATTAACAATAAGCTTAACCATAATATGTTCCTATAGCACTCAACATTTATCACTCTTTTATATTGGCATCAATTCACATAAGGCACAAGCCTTATGCACTCACTCAAAATGCATTAGAGAAAGAACTAGGGCCCCCATTGGGCTAGTTATGCCATGGTGTAATGTATCACATATAATACTTGGTCATTTGAGAGAATTATTTTGGTATATTCAATAGGGTAGGCCATTTATATGCTAAGTTTGAAGTTCTATAGGTGCAATCCTATTTGGGGAATTAGTTTAGTCATAAGGGAACATGTCTTTATCAAGTTAAGTTTAACAACATATAGGCACTAGATGGACAAAAGGGATTATTTAACTCGAGGGCTCATTATGAGCTCATCCATATATCAAAGGAAAGAACATAGGCACATGATATATATATATATATATATATATATATATATATATATATATATATATATATATATATATATATATATATATATATATATATATATATATATATATATATATATATATACTTAGATTATTTCATAGATTATTCTAAAATCATATTTTACATAGGGATTCCATTAACGACATAAACCAAAAGCTTGAAAATAGCATTCCCAACATAATTGAAATGAACTCACAACATTATATTTATAATTTAAATAATAATAAAAAGACACATAAACCATATAATATCATTTCTACCTATTATAGAATCAATTTTCACCCTTGAAGAGGGTTATTTAGGCCCTTTCTAATTGAGCTACACTATTGGAACAACCCCAGGATGTGGGTATCCTATGGTGGGGTTGGACCTTTGGATAAGATTGCTTTCCTCTTGATAGATCACCTATACTAATGTTTACAGGAAGAAAAGGGTTAGATAAGGGGTAAAGGGATCCTAATAAGGATAAAAGGGTGATACATTAAATTAAATGAGAACTCACACAAGCATGAAGAATACCCTAAAGAACCATAAGATAACACTATCTTAGACAATCTCAAAATCTATCTAATCTCAAGTATTTCATATACTAGGTTCAAAAAGTAATGAATAAATATAAGAGGAATTAAAGACTCACACCAACCTTAAGTTTATGGCATACAAACAAAAATGTAGACCTACAATCAACTATAAAATACACTAAAACAAACAAGAAATAATGACAATGGTTAGGGAAGATTCTCTTTCATAATTCCATCATGCACAAGCTTACTAAACATAATTCAAAAGTAAGAGATAGGTAAAGGAAATTTTTATTATATTTAAGAAGTATTCCATACATGTTTTTATAGGGTCTATCCTTATCAAATGATAGTCTCCTACTCTTCTAAATTGAGCGAGTCATTTCTTCTAAAAACTGAGAAAGAGCTTGCAAATATGTCCAAAAATGAAATATATAGTTAAAGTGGAAGGAAAGAGTGAGCACACTATCTTAAATCATTAATTAAGCTACCATCACCTTTTGATAAAATAAGTATTAATGCATCATAGACAAATTAGCCTTTATTTGTCCCAATAGCCTCTGAATCTTCTCATTGGTTGAGCAAAATGCACTAGAAGACAATAGTTTCCAAAGGTGGTGAATCATGATACTACTTATGAAGGAAAACCCTTAGGCACCTGAATATCTACTAAATACTATAGATATTTTCTTCAAGCTCCAGATATCCATCTTGGGACTTTATGCTATCTCCATTTCCTTCATTATGAGGGCAAGGTCCTTATATCCATGTACTTGATATATCCATTCCCAAGTCTTCTCTTAGAGATGGTAAGTACTTGTTTTGTTGAGGATATGGCCATGTTGATTTATGAGACGTTTCTCAATGATTAAACATATACCTCTATTTAATTTTTTTAGTATAGGTTCATATTATAGATTGAAAACCAATATAATTTATTATTTTTCATATAGTTATCCTATCAATGGAAAGCCTACAAGTCACATAACTTCCTTCTTGATCTCTATTAGGTCTAAATAGACATATCTTAGTTCTGGACCCCATGGAAGCTAATAACTCATTATATGCATAGATATTGTTTAAAGAGAAAATATCACAATCACAACAATATTATAACCCAAAAATATGGACCTTGTATGTTCCAAATCTTTGAACCATAGGTTGAGATTGTTCCTTAATGGAAATTAAACTTCAATATTGATAACTATGACTACATGACTATGTCTTCTTATGGAATTTAACCAAGCTATAATGATAACATAACTCTTTAAATCATTTTATTTTTTTAATTGCATTCCCTAGATTTCAAATTTTAATATTGATGATTGATCTACTTACATACTATTGAATCTGCTTACTCAACTTATACTCATACCAATAATCTTTCTCTATATGAATAATCATGAGATATATATCTTATACTAGTCTAACATAGTTGAGACACTTGTCACCCTCTCATTAGTCTTCAATATCCTCTGACCTTTTAAATTTAAGCTCGTCATTATATCTATTTTGTATTATTGCATGTTCTTCATTGATCTTCTTGGACCCATTGGCTTTGTCAATCAACACTCACTATTAGATCTTTGGTATGATTGAATGCCAAATATTGATCTTGGATCATTCAAATTCAAATAATAATTTTATAAATCCCAAAATTTATGTATGCATGAACATATAAGGATTTTAAAATCCAAATGGTTAATTATTTTAGCTTCAACTTGATGTCCTTGTGAACATCTCATTTTGTAAGTCTAACTTTGAGGCTTTATATCTTGAGATAGAAAGCTCATCAAGATACCAAAATTTTAGAGAATGTTCCTGACATGAATAAATTTATGTTCATGTGGTATTTTATCTTAAAAGGCTTTCCCAAGTGAATTTATTGAATACAAAATCAAGTTGACCTATCCATTTTTACATGACATGTTTGTGATGATCTAGTTCTTCTAGACTTGTGCAAGAAACTATTATCTCTTTAAAAGGATATAATGAACTTATAAGGCTATGTGAAACATGATTTATACCCCTAAATACTCAAAACACCATGAGAACCATTGGTCTTTTCAATTTATAATCCTAGATCTATTTCCAAGCCTATTTTCCAAAGATCAACAAATTGCACTTTAAGTTTATTTAAAGTGTTTCAAAAGCTTTGTAAAAAATATGTGATCCTTTGGACACTCATTGAATCCATAACTCTACTCAATTTATCATTCAATACCAAAACCTTTAGAAATTTGTCCATTTAGGTAAATTTTTATATGTAGGCCAAAATTAGCCAACATTTCTATAGACATCCTAGGGTTGCATGCCTACTAAGTAAGAGACTAGTAGCCTTGAACTAATCCATTATGCATGGAGTCTCAAGATTATTTCCAACTGAAACTATTGTGAGATAGATAGAAGTTTTACCTTTTCTAAAACCTTCCTTTCGAAGTAAAAAGGAACAAAAGAAACAAACAACAACAAAATGCCCAAGGCACTTATTGAAAGGGAAACACACAACTAAAAGGAAATGTTCTCAAATCACTTTATAGGAATGCATGAAAAAATAATCTAATATGTTATAATATCATACAATAGCTATAAAATTTTCTAATAACAAGGCTTTTAATGAATGCCATTGTCTAGGATGGGTAATACCTCTCCATCCAGTTGGGTCAGCTAAAAATCATTATGTTGTTTGCATCCATAAATCAAATAAGGACCACTCTAAAAGCTATAAAAATTGGTATGGTTTCTTGGATTGGCCTTATTTGAGTCCCATTTTAGGATTAGGTCCCTTTTCTTAAAGTCCCTTGCTATAACTCTCTTGTAAAAGGCTTTCTTGACTTGAGATTGATGTAAGTCTAATGTCTTAATTAAAAGGTCCTTGGCTTCTTCAAGCTCCATGAGCTCTATCATCCTTATGCTCATAAACTCACTCTTGATCAACTAAATCTAATGGTATAACTCAAAGGTAGGTAGTTCAATAGAAACATGCAATTTTACTTACCTTCCATATACAAATACATATAGAGAATTTCTAATTATTGTTTTTGGAGTTACTCTATCAAACCATAGGGCTGTCCTTATATTTGTATGCTATGTTCTCTAATTTCACTCCATGGTTCTCTTGATAACCCTTATCAAGTTCTTATTTATGGACTCTCATAGCTCATTACCTTGGGTGTATTAATTGGAGGATGTACTAAGATAGATACCCAACTTAAGTGCCCATTCACTTGTCTTCATACCCATAAATGTTAAAGTATTATCTAAAATTATAGTAGTTGGGACACTAAACCTAGTCACTATTCTATCATATAATTCCACTACTATTATCTCATTATATTCTTTAAAGGTAATTACTTCTACCCACTTGGTGAAGTAGTCAATTTTAGAGTTCACCCATTTATGTCCTACACTTGAAGATGGATTTATCATTATTATGAAATCCAACCCCTATTATATGAAGGGTTACTCCACCTGAATTAGGTTTAGTGGAAGGGATACTAATCTATGTTTTCCCATAAATAGAGCAAATTTCTAACATTTCTTTACCCATTCATAAGAATCCTTGAAAATATTGGGCTTGTAAAAACCAACTCTCATTACCTTTGCTATTATTTTTCTTAGAGCAAAATGACCTCCTATAGGTCCATCATGAAACTGATCCAAAAACATTGTCACTTGATTATCATCAATGTACCTAAGAATTAACCCATTATAGTCCCTTATAAAAATAAAACTATCAATTAATTCATAAGGTATGGACTAAATCCTTAAATACGTTCTTTTTTTCTATCTAAACCTTGGGGGCATTCTCCCATCATCAATAAATAGGTCATGTCCTAGAGCCAAATATTATGGGGTGGAGGTACATCTATTTGTGAGTTATCTTATGTCACTAAAACAACCTCTTTGTCTTATTGAAGGTTATCCACCACATGCTCACATAATCCTTTGCCTCTTACCATTTTGGTGACTTTGATCTCCACATCATACTCTATGACCTTTGTAATCCATCCTACTCATTTCTCATTCAATTCTTTGTTGAGGAGAAAGTCCCTCATTCTAGGATGAAACACCATAATATAAACCTTACTATTATAAAAAATTATCCTAAATGTTTTGAGGCTTCTCAAATCTTTAAAAACCTACTTTTCTATAAAAGTGTACCTCACCTCATATCATTCTAGTCCTTGACTAAAAAAATCATTTTGTTTCTCAAGTCCTTCACCATTATTTTGCATCATCATAACTGATATGTTGTCAATATTGGAAAAGGTGTAAAATATGAAATCATTTGAGAAATCAAGATTCATGAGTGAAGGTGCTTGGGAAATGTCTTCTTTGATGGCCTCAAATTTTGATTTAACTTTATTTCAACAAGGAAACACTTAGCTCTTATTCAACATGGTGGTGATGGGTTTGACCAAGGTTACCAAACTAGATATAAACCTTTTCAAAAAAATTATTTTCCCAAGGAAGCTCTGGATTCTTTTCTTTTGCTTGAGTAGAGATAGTGCTAAGATAACACTTATTCTATCAAGGTCAATGGATAACCCTTCCTTTAAGATAATGTGACCCAATAGTTTTCCTTCATGAACAAAAAACACACATTTCTTGGGATTTAAAGAGATCTAATACTCTCTACATCTTTGGAAGATCAACCTTAGCTTGTTTATGTGCTCACTGGCCTTCTTATATAAAACTATGATGTCATTCAAGTAAACTAGTACCATCTAATTCAACAGCCCTTGGAAAGCCATGTCCGTGTCTCTTTGGAAAATTTCCCCTACATTTGACAACCCAAAAGGAATATTTTGGTAATCATATGTGCCCCACTTTATGGTGAAGGGATTTTTTTTTATTGATATTATTTCTCACCAGCACTTGGCTGTAACCTGAATACCCATCTAGGAGGGAGAAGAATTCTAAACCAGTAACTATCTAAAGTAGTTTCTCCATGTCTCTTTGGAAAGTATCCCCTACATTTGACAACCCAAAAGGAATATTTTGGTAATCATATGTGCCCCACTTTATGGTGAAGGGATTTTTTTATTGATATTATTTCTCACCAGCACTTGGTTGTAACCTGAATACCCATCTAGGAGGGAGAAGCATTCTAAACCAGTAACTATCTAAAGTAGTTTCTCCATGGATGGCAAAGGACAATGATCTTTCAAGTAGACCCTATTCAAATCCCTAAAGTTAACATATAATATGATCTCCCCACTCTTTTTCCTCATAGGTACCAAATTGGATACTCATGAGGAGTGCTTAATGGGAAAGATGATCTTAGATTCAATCATCTTGGTCAATTATTTCCTCATAATCTCTTCAATTTTGGGTTTTATAAGACTTTACTTCTGCTTGACAAGTCTTACATTAGCCTCTAGTTCTATAGTATGTTGGGCCAGCTTGTGATCAAAAACTCTTAGGTCACTATATTCCCAAGAAAATATGTATAAATATTCTTTACAAATTTCTATGAAAGTATGCCTTTCAACTTTAGTGCTTACCTTTATAAGCTTGAGGAGTTTGTCCTTGAAAATAAGGAATATTTCATAGTTCTCTTTACTTGTTGGCATTACTAATTTATCTTTTCTCATATTATCTTCCTCATGAAAAAGACTTTCAAGGGTGATAAACCATTTAAGAATCTTGTTAGATCTCAATTGAATAATTTTCTCCTCATACTGATGTTGAAAATTGTCTTGGTTTATGGAGGAGAACTCTACTTCCTACTACAAGAAATAGGCAATTTTCTTGTCATTCTCAAAAACCTACCAATTAGCTTCATTTTTTGGCTTTGATGGACTTACCACCACTTTGAAAAGTGGCTATACCTTGGTTTATTTTAACTCATTTAGGATATCAAATTGATCTCCCATAATTTACAACATATTAGTATGTCCATTCTAGCTCCTTGGTATGGATTGGATGTTAAAGGCCTCAAAATAATCAATTAGGTTCTACACCCTATGTTTGTAAGACTTCATAAAGGGATTCTTGGTGATATTCTATCCTCTAACCTAGTGCACTATTAATTCACTATCCCCATAAACTTGAAATTATTTGATCCCTTTCCTATTATCCCATTGAAGGCCATGGATAAGACCCTCATACTCTAATAAATTACAAGAGCAACTGAATTAAAGCATGTAAGAGGAGAAATATTTGTCATTTGAGGGGGATACCATCATTGCACCTACACCCAATCCACATATGCTCCTTGAACCATAAAAGAACAATTTCCATAAGTCACTAGGATTTTATTGAGGTCCAATGAGGGATGACATGGACTAATTCTCTTCATGTAAGTAGTTGACACTCATGTCCCTCTCTTCAAATCATTCCAAGGGGTCAACCAAATGATTAACATTCCATAGTTCATCCAAGAACATGTTTTGTATCTCCTTAGGGTGAGTGTTTAATTACTAACTATCCATATATTCATTCTCACTTAAGATGGTGAAAGGAGGTTTATTTTATCTATCCCATAAGTCTTTATGTGGAATTATGAAATGGGCTTAGCCTTGATGGACACTTTGGTCCCATATATTTTCCTAGATGTCATGTATGACTAATTTTCAGTAAGATTACCTCTAATATTTTCTATGAATTCCATAGATAGGCATAGTGTAAAATAAGGAGGAACATCAAGGATAAACACATCTTGAACCACTATGATACTAAGAAAATCATGCAGGGTTAAGTTGAGATTTATGATGATATCATATAGCTTGGTGGAATAACCATCAAGTTACAACACTCCTTTAGACTAGGGCTCATATTTTAGACCAAGATGATTAGATATGGATTTTTACATTACTTAGGTATTATCCCCACTATATAACAATAAATTATGCACTAAAGAGTCACCAATGATTATATAAATGTATAAGGTAGGATCTTTGACCACCTTACTTTATTGCCCTTCACTAGGTCCTTTGGATGCATTGGTGAGAACCATATTTTCATTCCTTGGTGGATTCTTAGAAACATTGATTATTAACAAACCTTCTTGAAGGATGTCTACTTGAAAATTAATGAAGAGCATATCCCACATTATCATATTCAAATTGGACATTATCATTTGTTCAATAATGTTGACGAGTGAACCACCAACCTTTGGTTGTGCTTTGGGAGCCATAACTACACCTTAAGTTTATGAGTTCTGGGGAACAAAGACATTCCCCTAAATTTGATTCTTTGGAGCTATTTTAACCTTTAGAAAAACAACAAATTGGTTTGGATTTGATATTTAAGGAGTAATGGTAGGAGGCTCCTTGATTACTTCATAATTACCATCCATGTTCCTTCTCTTGAACCTTATGTTTACTACCATTCAAATGTATGTTTGATTAGAAATAGCCTACTGATTAAGTACATAACATTTTTATTGATCATAATTCACCATTGTATCACCCAAATAGCTTGGTCCTTGATTAGGCCTTTAAATTTATTGAGGCTATTCCTATTTTTTCATCATGGGAACCTCTATGTTTTGAGCCATAAAAGCTTGATTGTGCCCATAATTTGTAGCTTGCTACCATTGATCATTGAAATCTTGTTTCACATCAGTGTTTGGGATAATGGCTTACCCAAAATACTAATTCCAAGGTATGATGCCCTCAAATTATTGAGAAAAATATTTTGAACAAGGGCCAAGGTATTGAAAGTGTTTGTAACATTTGTATTATAGTCTCTTTCTATTATAGCTAGGCTACCCTTGTCCTTGGTTTTGACCTTCGCCTTGGCCATGGAAATTTCCTTTATAGGGTGGCATATTTGATTGATAAGCTTACTACTAAGGTTTATATGAGGATTGATAAAGCATATTAAAAAATTTCTAACTATTAACATTTACTAGTTCATTTCCCAAATATTAGAACATGCTCTTAATATCCTGAAAGTTTTTGTGTTATTAGGTATCACTAGTGATCCGTAAAATATATTGATAACCTCAAAGAGATAGTTTAAAAACTATGTATTTTGAATTTCTTAAACTTTACAAATTCTAGAAATACTCAAAAGAACTTGCAAAATGTTTGGCAAAAGTGTTCTCAGTTGTTGAATTAGATTGGAATTATCAAAGACTTGTTACTTCCATTTACCAATTAAACCATTTTTTTTGTTTTAAAATCAAATGTCATAAATTGTCAAATTTTAATCTTTGTGTATTTATTCTTGATTAAAAATCAGAATCTAAAATAAAAACATGTAAATAAAAGACATATTACCATCCAGCATTGATAATGGAGTTTGACATCTTTTGCCTATGTCTCCAAGTCTGCCCAATAATGAGGGCCATTTCTATTAAATTTGTGAAACAAATGGCTTACAATTTTTTTGAAACATTACACAACTTCCCTCAAGCCTGATCTTTATCCTAGAATTCTACCTTTGCTAATAAACTCAAGCTCAGTCACACGAAATCCTTCCTTAGTCTTCAATCACCTTCTGAAATGTGCTTAAGTCCCTTCAATCAAACTATTGATATATCCAAATAATAAAAATAAAATCATTCTATTTAAATTACAAACCATAACTGAAAAGCGTACCCTGTGTATAGAGGTCAGAATTTGGATCATAATCTGCTTGCTAAAGCCATCTCCAAGCTTAAATTAGCTCTCAGCCTCTTAATAAAAAAAATACAGTCCCTATAAAAGTAACATTCAAATAGAAGTTCATGGATTTTATATCTTTTATGAACACGTAGCTCAAGCAGTCAAGGCTTATCCTTTTTACTTGGCAGGTCCATGGTTCAAGTCTCTTCCCTCCCTTTTAGGGCACTTAACTTATCATTTTAATCCCACATTGACCAAATCAAAATGGATTTAAGTATTTAAAAAGGTTGGAAACCTCTTTTCATACTACCAACACCCATTTTGGTGGCATTGAGACACTTAACATAGCATGGGTTTATTGGTTCAAGTACCAACTTAGCCTCTATGTTATCTTTGAATAGATCGACAAACTTAGACATGCATATGACTCAATCTTTGAGCTTATCTCCACTGTCTTCAATTCTCAAGAAATGTGTAAGGATTAACTCAACATGAGATGTTTGAAGATAATCACGATCTGGGATAACTCAACCTTTCTCATGGTTTCTAATGCATGGCATGTGTGTTTTCTCCATGTGGCTGGGGAATATTACAAAGCTTAAAAAACACTTAATTTAAATACAATGCATTATCCATACATGTTGTCAAAGAAAAAAATCACCCAAATTTTTGTACATCCATTGAATACCATGTGTCACCACCTGATTGGTCCACTTGGCATGTCCACATTGTGCCATGTCATCTTGCAACACCACATTTTTTCCCTATTACATCAGAACTTCAATGGCCTATAACTTTTGCATACGGTGTCCATTTTGCAAACCATGAAAAGTGTCAAAAAGATCTCAACAAGCTCTACATTGTAAAATTATTTTCATCACGACTTGGAAACTTTTTCTAAACTAAAATATAGATCACACCTCCCTATAGAAGAGGCTTTTGGTCTAAAAAAGTCTAATATCCCTTGAAACAACAAACTGGTATACTGTATCCATGAAAATAGAACCCAATCATAGAAAGAGATATAAACAATTTCATTAAAATTATTAACAAACAAACTACAAAAATGCCTAATCCAAAAGGCATGAGTAAGTGAATCTGCAACTGCCAAAGTAATTACAACATATCAAATTGCCTACCCAAATGTCACATCCTGTAAAGCAGTGAATTTCCAAAAACTAGAACAACTCCAAATGTAACTACAAGACAAGTTTATAATGACGACAACATACAATTAATGTTGTAGGCATGTTGTAATGCATTTCCCTGAATGGGACTTACAATGCTAAGCAAAATTCAAACAGCCAAAAGTGTATGTTGCCTATCATCTAAACATGCCCAAAGGGTCTTAAAAAATGCATCTAAACATCTTGTTCCAAAATAGATACATTCAAAATAGTAGTCTAACTATCAAATGTTGTAAGGAAACAACTCACAACATCACTCTGATATATCCCCAACTATTTCAAATGAGTTAATGTCTTATCCATTATTAGACTACCCATACAGTATATTCTGGAGATCAAAAACTTAGAGTTATGAAATAGTGAGAATGGAAAAACTTCATATGGTAAACCTATCTTGAATTGTTCCCACCAACTCTAATATACATCTATCAAAGCTTTCTCATTTCCTTAGGTGAATTCTTAACTAGGATTTTCAAAAGGAATGTAGTGATAATCCACTTAACCAATTCTTTCTTCCTAGTGAAATTGATTGTCTCTGTGGATTCATTATCAATTGAATACTTTATCAATTTGGGCTTTGCCATATGTAATTGAAAAATTTGACTTAACCTCTTAAATGGATTTTCACTTGTAGGTTTTACCTTATCCTAGTGGAAGCCTTTTTTTACATAGGTAAGGGTACAGAAATAATTATAGGCACAAGAGGAATGACATCAAGGGGAGGAATATAAATAGTGGGTGGTCTGATCTCAAGGAACAAAGACATTAGTGGTCTAGGTGTGATCTTTCCAACCTACACCAAAAAAAATTATTCTCTAATTTCCATCTCATATGCATTTGTCAATGTGTTTCCTCCCATGGACTAAATCATTACTGCAATGCCACTATTATGGTCTTTAAAATAGTATAGGAAGGCAAAGTTAGGGGTCATCTTAGTAGAGACTAGGATTCTATCCCAAGTTTTTAGGAACCTTGTATTGAATTCTTGCATTACTTCATGAAGGGATCTTTTTATTGTGGTCAACTTCTTTACAAGTGATAAATGGTCACTTTTATCCTCAAATATTTTACACAAAGTCTCTCTTAATTGGTCCCATGTGAAAATGGAATTAACAATAAGGATTTTATACTAGTCTAAGGCTTTACCTTTGAAATAGATGTATAATAACCTAATTTCCACATTTTTTTCATTGATATCATGATTGTTGTAGAAGTTGGTTATATCCATGAGGTGTTCAGAAGGGGTTGTAGCTTGGTCTCTAGTAAAATACGGGACATGTTTGAGATATGCTACTATAATATAATCATATTGAGGGATTTCCAAAGGACTTTGGCCATTAAAATCCAAAAAGGGGAAAACCCTATGGGTTGACATGTAAATAAAAGGGTTTAACAAAGATATTCTTGTAGGGATAGGCATTAGAATTGATTTAGGAATAAAGTTACCTTTATATGGGTGTGTATTAGAATATATTAATCTTTTTATTGATTTTAAAATCAATTCAATTAATTTAAAGGGAATACCTCTATAATCTAAACTTTTAGTCACCTTTGGCATGAGATTTAGTCACTTCTTTTCTACCATAATTTTGAATTTTCTTTTGGAGTCACTAGATGTTATTGCTTGGAAGCTATCACTATTGTAAGTTGGTCAAACCAACATCAAATTTTGACTAATATTATTTGAATTGGGGTCCTATTGGTCATGCTTAAAAATATTGTAGCATCAATTTACACCATTAGAGAGGGTTATTTATGACCCTTTCAATTGAGCTACACTATTGGAATAACCTCAAGCTATGTGTGTTCTATGGTGGGGTTAGACCTCTGGATAAGGTCGACTTGCTCTAGATGGATTACTTATACTAACATTTATACTAAGAAAAGGGTTAGAGAAGGGGTAAAGGGATCATAGAAAGTATAAAAGGTTGATGGACCAAATGAAATGAGAAATCACAAAAACATGAAAAATACACTGAAGAACCATAATATAGCACTAGCTCACACAATCTCAAAATCTAGCTAATTGTATAAGTATTTCATAAACTAGGTTTAAGAAGTAATGAATGAAATTAATAATAATTATAAGATTCACACCAAGCTTACATTGATGGCAAAATAATACACATGCAGACCTATATTCAACTAGAAAACACCCAAATATAGTCAAGAAAGAAGAACAATGGGCATGGAATATTATCCTTTAGAATGCCATCATGCACAAGCTTATTAAACATAGTTCAAAAGTAAGATATAGGTAAAGGAAATGTTTATTATCTTAAAGAGGTATTTCATAAAAGGTTCGATAGGGTCTATCCTTATCAAATGAGAGTCTCCTACTCTTCATAATTGAGTCTTTTCTTCTAAAAACCAAGAGAGAGCTTGAAAATGTGTCCCAAAATGAAATATATAGCGAAAGGGGAAGGAGAGAGTGATCATGCTATCCTAGATAATTAATTGAGATTCTACCACCTTTTTATCAAATTAGGATTAATGCATCATAGATAAAGTAGCCTTTATTTGTCCTAATAGTCTTTAAATCTTCTCATTAGTTGAGAAAAATTCACTAAAAGATAATTATTTCCAAAGGTGGTGAGTCATGATCCTACTTATGAAGGAAAACCCTTATGCACCCTAAAAATATATTAAATGCTACAATTGCTTTCTTTGACCACTAGATCTCCATCTTGAGATTCTATGCTATCTTCACTTGCTTCATTATGAGGGCAAGGTCATTATATCGATGTACTTGATAGATCCATTCCCAAGTCTACTCTTAGTGGTGATAAGCACCTATTTTGTCAAGGATATGGCCATGTCAATAAATGGTACTTTTTTCCATGATTACCCATCTACCCCTACTATAAAATCTAAGCATAGCTCCATATTATAGATTGAAAATAAATCTAATTTATTATTTTTCATATAGATATCCTATCAATGGAAAGCCTACATGTCACATAGCTTCCTTCTTGATCTATATTAGGTTTAAATAGACCTATCCTACCTCTAGATCCTATGGAATATGATAACTCATTATATGCATACATCTTATTTAAAGAGAAAAGATCACTATCCCAAAATAATATTGCAATCACAAAATATGGACCCTATAGGTTCTAAATCTTTGAACCAGAGGTCAAGATTGATATTTAATGGTGATGAAAATTTAATATCATGAAAAATGATTGCATTAATGTGTCTAATTGCGGTATTTGACCAAGCTATAATAACAACATATCTCTTTTAATCATTTGTTTTTATTTGACCTTAGTCAAATTCAAACTCTATTAAAATCCATATCTTTCAAATTTTAATATTGACCATCAATATGCTTGTTTGTGTACCATTGGATATGCTTTCTTAGCTTACACTCATATTATTTATGTTTATTTGTATAAATAAATGCAAGCCATAGATCTTATAATAGTGTAAAATGGTTGAGACACTTATCACCCTATCATTAGTCTTTAGTATCCTTTGAGATTTTAACTTTGAGCTCACTATTAGATCTATTTTTTATGATTTCATGCACTTCATTGATATTCTTAGACCCACTAGCCTTGTTAATCGATACTCATTATTGGATATTCAGTATGATTGAATGCCAACTATTGATCTTAGATCATTTTAATTCAAATAGTTATTTTATGAATCACAAACTTAATGTCTATTCAAACCTCTAATTATGTTTAAATTCAAATGGTTAATTATTGTATCTTCAACTTGGCATCCCTGTGAGCATTTAGTTCTACAAGTTTAACTTTAAATATTTATATATTAAGATATCAAGCTCACCAAGACACCAAAATTGTAGAGAATGATCTTGGCACAAATAAATTCATGTTCATGTGGTCTTTTGGCTTGAAAGGCTTTTCTAAGTGAATTTATTAAATGCACAATTAAGTTAATCTATCCATTTCCATATGACGTGCTTGTGATTGTTTGGTTCTTATATACTTGTGAAAGAAATTTTTGTCTCTTTAGAAGGCTCTAATGAACTTCTAAGGTTATGTGCAACCTAGCTCATTCACATAAATAATTTAAACACCATGATAATCTATTGGTCTTTTAACTTTTAAATCCTAGAGCTATTTCCAAGCCTATTTTCTAAAGATAAGAAATTGCACTTTAGGCTTACTTAAAGTGTTTTAAAAGCTTTGTAAGCAATATGTGATCCTTGGGCCACTCATTCCATCTATAACTCTGCTTAGTTGATCACTACATACCAAGACTTCTACAAATTATCCATTTAGGCAAATTTTTGTATGTAGGCCAAAATTGGCCAAAACTACCATAACCATTCCTTATTATTCATAAAAGCTTAATTATATAAGAAAGTCCATAGTTATTACAAATAGAGTCTATGCTTAGCTAAAGTACTTAATGGACCAGAGTCTTATAGGATATCTTAGGTAATATAATTTGGAGCTTCGATGACATCCATGGTATTTTTAATATAAAAAGTAGTTTTAATGGTTCAGTTTCATTTTTATAGAGATAATTTTGTAGAGCTTCACTACCTAAATTTTTAACCCCTTGCTCACTAGCTCCAGCTTGGTTTTATATAACATAGGAGCATATCCATATTAGGGTGGAAAGTGTACGTTGGGTGTTAATTTGTAGCCTTTATTGATCATTCCACTAGCTCCATCACCTTATATCCTTTAAACTATGATCATTGCATGTATCCACTCATGAAGATGCCCTAAAAATATGAGCACTAGTTAACTACCTACCAACTGGTACAAAAGATACCAAAATAGAAATCATGTCAATATGTCTATCGATTTGGCATGGATCGATACTTATTCAAATTAGGGGCCCAATAATAAACAATTTTTAGGGAAAACCAAACAAAGAAAATAAAGGAAAAAATAAATTTGTCAAAATCCAAGTTATAATTATCAAAAATAAATAAATAAATACAAAAATAAAAATAAAAATTATTGTAATTACTATAAAATAGAATTTAATTTCCTTTGCTTAAGCTAGAATTTGAAACATACAAAAAAAGATCAAGCAGGTTGATTTAGTTGAGAAAATAAGATAGAATGAAGTCAATATGATTGACTCAATCTATTATAAAATAGGTAAGAACAAATAAAATTAACCCAGTTGACTTCATTTTGTGGGAGAAAATAAACATAGAATTAGATTGAGTTGATCAATCTAGTTAGTTATGTGAATAAAGTTTTAAAAAACTAAAAAATTAAGAAAGACAATATACAATTTTAGTTTAAATTGAACTGCATGAAATGAAATTTTCTTAAAATTTGAAAACATATAAATATGAAGTTTTTATAATAGACCTAAAAGATAGAACAAGATTGACTAGGTATGTGTAGTTATTTTTCCTAAGAATGTTAACTTGTTGTTTGACTGGGTCTTCTAGGTGACTCTTTGATCATACAAAGCCGTAAAATAGTGTTATTGAGCAAAATTGAGTTAGTCAATTTATTTTATATAAAAATGATAAAAATACAGGAAAATAAATCTAGATCGATTAGATCAATTTAGTTAGGTTAAAGTGAAATACAAAAATGAACAAAATCAAGCAAGTCAATTTAGTTAGGCACAAAATATTGAATAAATGACTAGATCATTGGGTTTAATCTAGTTGGTTAAAAATATAAACAGCATGAAAATATAATATAATTTGATATATAACATTAATGAAGATAAAAACTTACACATAGAATATAGAACTAGGTTAACAGGCTCAATCTAGTTGAAAAATCTGGGCACAAAAAATAAAACTAGGTCAATGGGCTTGACCTAGTTGAAAACCTACACACAAATTATAAAAATAGATTTAAAAACTTAATCCAATTGATTATTAATTGAAAATTTAAAAAATTAAGAGTTAGATTCATTTTGGGTTCACCATAATGTATGCAATGAATTAAGATGGATCTACAACTTATCCTACCTAGTGGATTCTAAGCTCACAGAAGATAATCTTGCTAAAACAATTCATTACATAGATATTAATATTAGGACATCACTAATTTATGTTTTCTAAGCCTAAATAAGGGATTTATTATTATACAATATCAAAAGAGAGGGTTATAAATCTTCTAAGAAAATAATATTATACACTAAACCTAGCTAATCCTATTATACATAAAATAAATCTAATCTATTTCTCACTAAATCTTATGGCACAAAGGTGGATATTTAATAAAAAATAAAATAAAACATTCAAATATAACTATACTCAAGTCAATGTAGAGGTAAGCTAACCAAACATTAAAAAATTCATCCTACTACTATGTGCAATATCTATCTAGCAAATGAAAGAGTAAAAGTTAGGAATACTTACCTTGAATTGAACCTATCATGTCTCAATCTCTCCCTTGGAAAGTGGTTATTTGAAATAGGTTATTTTGGATTTATAAATATGACACAATATAAATCATCTCCCAAAATTTTCCACAAGACAATCTTCTTTCCCTCTAAGGCAAAATCCTAAGCAACAACTCTTCCAATTTAGAAATAATAAAAATATGATATGTAACAATGCACACATGAATGTTCCTTTATTTTGAAGTTAAGGGGGTATTTATAGCCAATATTTGACCCTAAAACCTATTGATAATTTCACTGACAAGGTTGGCTAGGTTGATTTTATTTGGTTGGAAATATAACTGTTACGCCTTAAACAAAGTCAATTAGGGTGACCGAGTTCCATCATGTGCACTAAATTCCTAACAAGATCAACTAATCTAATGTAGTAGTAAAATTAATAAAAGGTGTTTTTTATTATTTATGGGATATTTTAGAAGTTTAATTGCTTATATGAGTGTCTAATAAGGTTTTAATTCTTAAGGAGTTGGATAAAATTAAATTTTAGTGGTTTTAGATAATGGTATAAGGACCAATAATCTTGAAAAGAACCAAAGGTTTACCAGCCCATTTCTTAGTGCACCTTTCAATGTGTGCACTTAGAGATATTGAAACTCAATATGTTATTATAATATATAAAACATTAGTAAATGATAAAGTTTAAAAATATTGTGTGTGTATACTTGCCCCCATCATGCAAGAAGTGAGAAGCCTATTAAAAGAACCAAATAAAAACTTCTATGTCTAACCCTTATCATGAATATCAATATAGTGAATAAAAAAAATTTAAACTAAAATAATCATACTATTTCTATCATAATTTCCATTCAAACATTTGACCTAAACTCTAAGTGAATAGTTAACTAAAAAATGGGAATAGTCCTAAAACCTCTAATAGATCCTCCAAAATCTAGTGTGAAACTTAAACTTTATCAATCATAAGAAACTTAATGGATATATAAATAACATAATTATCTCCAAGATAATAATCATGAGGTGATATTATTAAAATTTTCATTCTGAAGGTGTCAGGTTCTACCAAAAATACACCTTCATACATCAGTTTCAATACATTTAGACATAAAAAAATATATGAGGAAGTTTGAATCATATAATTTACCATTCTAATGTATCTATAACATAAAAAAACTTATAAATTAATTGGTCACATTACTACCTTTTCACAATCAAGTGATGTTTCAAAAAAAGTGTTACAGTATAGGTGATTCGATAATGAATACAACAAAATTGTGACCAAAATAAAATTTGAGAGAAATTATACTTTGGAGGTTTGAATTCTTAACATTTATTTGGAGAGTACCTTTACAAAATATTATTTTCCAAATATTATTCAATTAATTTTGTGATCTTGAAAGGAAAATTTTCTATTAATCTCTTATTTTATTGAGTTGAAGAGTTAAAAAATAAATATTTGCATGATAAATAGAATTTACTCAAATTTTTATTTGCATGTAAAAAACCTACCCCTCTCTCTTGGTGGGGACCACATAAACATAAATGGAATTAAATTAGACAATTAATTTTTTTTTTTAAGTTCCTCAAATATTCCATGCCATTTTCATAGTTAGAACTTATATAAACTGCATCATACTATGCTAAAGTGCTATAAATCTTCCTAGAAATTTGTATAAATGCATAAGGAAATGGAGAAGGCTATACAAGGCCGTACAAATAAAATTATTTTTAGGTTTATTCTTGATAGATAAAAATCAAAACATGAATATTGGTATTTGAACATGTGGGATGCCATTTTTCAATGTGGAGGCTATACAAATTGAAGGAGACGCTGTGGGTTTTAATTGTTCAAAAAATAAATTAAAATTGATTCGCAATTCATGTAATTTTTTCAAAAAGACATAAATTATATGGAAAATTATATATATACATACATACATACATATATATATACACACACACACACATACATATATATACATGTGTGTGTGTGTATATATATGTATGTATGTATGTATATATGTGTGTATATATATTTATAGTTTTCCTTTGATCACCAAACAGGACAATTGACCATATTGTGATATTCATAAAGCTACCAATCATTGGACTAGATATTGTCCATTACACCAACCTTCCTCAACTTCAATTTCCACATTTTATGTTAGTACATCTACAAAGTGTACTGACAAGTGTATATATTGCTTCCATGACATCGATAACCATTCAAACATGCATATCATAATTTATGTCAATATATCAACACCTTAAATCCCACCAATCCTTATCCCATAGACAAAAATATACCTCTCTAAAAATTATTACTTGAATATTTTTTGAAATATGGAGAGGTATATTGTCTTTGACACCAATGAAATACTCATCATACTAATCTTTATCCCATCCTTAAACAACATCTCAAGGCTCACCTCATGACCATTCCTACACCTACTACCCTTCCTCCCATAAGACACCCTTAAAATAAGGATCCCCTTTTTACCCCTATGGATCCACCACCTATGGTCCCTTCTCCACCTACCATTTCTCCAACCATGATTCCCTTACTCATGGATCTTCCCTCACCCATGGATCATAATCCACCAGTGACCCCTTCATCTCCTATATATTCCACTCCCATACCTTCTCCTAATCATCCCATACATAATATCCCTCATCAACATGATCCTTAAAATGTTCCTACATTCTCCATCAAGGATATTCAATGTGAATTTTTTTCTTGACTTTCTGTAAAAATTGATGAGACTTTGGTTGCATTCTAAGTTTATCTTCATATAAAATTATCATATGTTATGGATAGATTGTGTAGATAAATTTATAAGTACTTATGAACACCATCATGGTGTTCTTTCATATCTTACTTCATTTAAATTGGGCATGTTCTCTAACTTTCCTTTTATCTATCTTATATCATTTTAACATTGTGTCAAATTCTTATCTATCTTACATGGTGACTTTTGTTTCACACTATATGTTACTTATGCTATCATTATTTTTCTTATGTTATCTTAGGAATACTTTTTCATGATTACATACTACTTATTCATGATTTTATTTTTTATGATTATCTTTTTATCTTTCATGATTGTTTTCTATCTTATCTCTATAAATGTGAATAATTGTTATTTTGACTTGGTTATACAAACCTTAGTCATTCCTTATTTACCATGTGATTAGTTAGAAAATAATTAATCTCATTATAATATCATTTTACTAGTCCACTTTGGATTCTTTAATTCCTTTTCTAAACTAGGCATAAACATGATTGATACTTGAGATAACATGTTGGTTCATAGTTAAGCATAAGTGTTCTATTCAGTCATATATTTGGAAACTTAGCTTCTTTTAGCCAAAGCCTAAATCTCATTTGTGTGTATCACTTTATATCTCATAATTGGTAATTATAAGTTTGTATGGAAGAAGAATATTAAAATCTATAAACATTCAAAGGCGAAATCATTTAACAAAAGGCAATGATCTAAAAGGAAACATGCAAAATATTCAAAAGTCAAATCACACCAAAAGAAATGATTCTAAGCACATATCATTTTTATAATCAAAACTCAAACTTCATAGTTTGCCTCATGATAGAGCTGAGGTCCATTGGGGTATGTTACACCATTAGATTAGAAAAGGAAAATAAAAAAATATTTTAGTGATACCTACTTTCTCATGCAAATACCCAATCTTCACAATAGACTATTGACTATGTAAGGTGTCCCGAGGAATGGAGAACAAATCATGGGAAGGTAGGTCCATTTTAATTTTCTTGTTCAAAACAACCAACATCATGTGATCTTAGTACCACACTTATTTTTCTTACATAGCTTTGTGCCTATAGTGAATAGGTATCCATTATATATTGATCATCACTAGTCACTTAATGTATTTTCATGTCCTTAGTATGCCTCATATCTTCTAAGGTATTCTCATTAGATGCCTACCTTATGATTATTATATTACATTTTTCACTCACTACTACCCTAATATTTCTCATTGAGAAATATTATTTTGTTCACTGATCACTCCCCTTAGGGATTCAATTTGTGAGTTGTAGTGTAAGACCTTGTAAAGGACCAGGCCTTCCTCACAAATTACCAAATTTTCACATTAGCATTCTAAACATCCCATTTTTACCATATTTTAATATTGTTTCCATCTCATTGGTGTTCCCTTTGTGAGTTTCAATGTAAGACCATGAATAGGACCTAGCCTTCCTAAAAAACTTTTATAATACTGAAGTCACAATGAAATTAAATGTGCCAAATATAAGACAAGATGTGATTGATTATGAGTTACATGTCATTGACATTCTTTCCATATTGATTTAGTATGTTTTATGCTTACTTTACTAATCTTTTGCTTTTCTTGTATCTCCTTATTTTTTGATTTCATGTAAGACTCCAAACACTTTTACTAAGTTTTTCATACTTCCCAACTTGAATCATTATGATTAGTTTAAGAACATTTTTCCAATTTTGTTTCTATTTTATACTTCCTAATGTGATTTAGTATGCTTGATTGACTTAATTTTTTTGGGTTTTATACCATTTATCTTTCATGTGATTTCCATGTTATTACATTATTTTCATACTTCTTGATGTAATTTAGTGTGATTCAACTTATTTTATTTTGGTACCAATCTTTTTCATGGTTTAAAAACATTTTCTCCTCTTGTTTACCACTTTATTTGTTTATTATACTTAGTCATATTTTGTTATTACACATTTCCAATTATCATATAGTGTGTAGTGCATTTATTTATGATTAATTATACTTTTCAAAAATCTATTTCCCTATTTCTTTTTAACCATGCATAATGTTAGAAAATAAAACACTCCAAATATATTTCCTATAGCATATACAACAAAATTCAAATACATGTTCTAGAAATAGATATATCTATGCATAAACAACCAAAATATAACTCATAAGATCTCCAACTATCAAAACAATGTATCTTTATATATCATGTGTTTTTATACAAAAATTACAAATACATCATTCCATCTCTATGGATAGGCATGAACATGTTTATCTCATGGCCTAGCCATGTTTCCCATAGATGACCATGTGGATATTTCCTAAACTAGGGCCTAAAAATCTTGTGCCTCTCCTACTCCCACCCCTACTAGTGGATTCAATTCATCTCTATGACCTCTCCCACTAGTATAAACTATCCCATGTGAGTTGGGATAGATGGTACCATAGGATCGTCTAGCATAGTCAGGTCATATGACATTAACACCCCATCTGAAATATCATGGTGCACTACCATGACCAAGGATGCCCATCTAACCTCCTCAACCATAAGATCTACAAAATTTAAACCAAATGGATATCAGATCATATATACCTCTCAAAATTTAGCTATTTTTTCATAATCATATACAAACTAGTATTTTATATCAAAGACTAAAAATTACAACATTTATTACCTATCCTAATATCACCAACCACTATCTCCCCACCAAGCATGGTCTATCCATTAGACCATCCCTTGATCACTTCATCTAAGAGGTTCCTCCCTATCAAATATAAAATTAGAGTCACCACCCATTCACATCTCATTCCTTTCCTCAATGGCTCCTTTATTAACTAGATCTACCCTAGGTTGACTACTAGGTCAGCTTGTGTCAACACCCTTTATGCTCAATCTTGCTATTGGCATATTTATTAGTGGTACAACTAAGTTGGTCACTACCCTTCCTACTATAGTGCCTAATATGGTATATTTTTCATCCTTGCATCCACATCCATGCCCTCTCCTCATTTAGTTATTAGTTGTCATACTCAACTAGTCCATGGTATCACATGCCATGACCTAATCTCTAGTTTATTGACTAGCACTTTGTTGGGACCAACATATCCCCATTTTTTAAAATTGGGACCCTTGAGAAACCTTGAAGTTTGAACATGTAAATTTAGAATGTTAAGGTCATTTATAGAATTTGAAGATCATCCACTTTATCAAAATCAATCTTACTTATTATTTTTTGCTTTAGTTTTGGCCTCATAGTGCTAATAAATGTTTTTTAGGGATTTTAGTTGTAGGTTCCATGTCATTTTTTCCTAAGAATTTCATATTCCAAAACCCTAGTAAAACCTTTAGTTAAAATTTAAACCAAATTGATAGGAACCTTTTTAAAATGCATTTTGGACCTAAGTATAAAACTCATGTTTTAAAGCTTAGTCATGTTTTTAAACATGACTAAGACTTAGCCTAAAAATATTGGTCCCCTTTGTTATTTCCTAATTTGAAGTTCCTTATGTGTCTAACTAATATTTGATCTACAAGATCCTTCTAATATTTCCTAGCTTAGCCCAAGGTTTTAACCCTAAGGCCCTAGTTGTGTTTTTTGATACAAAAGGGACCTTAGTCCTAACAATTTAGCTAAAGTTATAATCCCTTGAGTCCACTTTTATGTTAGTAGTCCTTTTATTTATATACCTTATCCTAATATTTTAATCCTAAATTCCTGACATATTTATCTATATAATCGAGACCTTAGTCTTAACACCTTATCCTAAACCTTTTTATATCATCATGGTACTAACTTAACCTTATCACATCTTATAAGTTATAACAATTTTCACTTATCATGGGCTTCTGATCAGATGACATGAAGTAATCATAACATAATCTTGTATATAACCCATTAGCCAATCAAACTCAAGCTCTCAGATCACTATCAATGATCCTCACTTCATCACAAAGACCCAATCAGATAAAATGAGACACATTTGAAAGGTTAAAGGGATACAAAAGGCTTGAAAGATTGAAATGTGGAATTTCACATTTGAGGACTAAAATCAAAGAGGCCCCACTTTACAAAACAACTAATCATGGATAAGCTCTTGGATCATGATTGACAGTTGAGGTTTTATCATAGATTTTGATTTGATAGAGTACATTAGGTCTAAGATCCTTAAAAGCCCTATGGAGGTGCCAAATGGCACTTTCACATTGGGTCACAATAATTTGATGAGCTTAAAATTGGCATTCATACCACCATCATTTGACATCTGTAAGAATGTATTTTACATATGTGAGACCATCAAATTTAAGTACTGAATTATTCCACACATGATCCAAATACATTACAAAATCTTGTTAGATGGTTCAAAAATTGATTTACAAGCTAAAGGAAATGCTTGGATAATGTTCAAACATTGGAAATATTTGATCTAAAAAATATGGAAATGGTATTTGTTGACGGCATAAAATTGCGCTAGGTCTTAGCCAATCAACAATGGGAAGTTTCAAGCTGTGGGACAATGCGGCTTGAAACAACCTCTAGGTTTTAAAGAAGCTGGTCTCTTCTGTTTTATGAGTGTTGGGGAAAAGGGATATGAGACTAAATAGAAATGCAAAATGCAAGAATTAAAACCTAACTATGGTGATGCACCAAAGAGTAATCCTAATCCTAACCTAAGCACAGAGAAACTATTATATGATTCAATTACATTTAAGAGTAGACAAGTGCATGATCAATGTAAATGATTGGAATAATAGAAATAGAGGCTCACAATAGGGGAGTATTTTGTTGAGATATAGGAATTGTCAACAAAGGCATAGTGTTCAATCTTCTTAATAGAACCCTTCAATCACATAAGAGGTGCAGAAGTCACGCACAATTATGTAGAACTTCAAATTCCAGAAAATGAGACAAAAGCAAATAACATTTCCAATCACAACACTAGAAAATTTACAGCATAGACTACTATGTAAATGACACAGGTAACACCAACCAAGGCATGGAGCTTAAATTTATTTAATTCATTTAGCCACATAAAGGGCACAGAAACATGCATGACTATATTAACTTTTACAACTCCAAGAAATTAAGACAAGAGAAAATGATATTATTGGTCGAAATTACAAGAAGTCTAAACTATCAAAAATCTTCCCCCCTTTTTATATTTTACAATCCTTCTTATATAGCCTTAGGTGTCTCCTTTGATTACTCCCCTTTCCTGCGTGATCTTCTCCACCCCTTACTCACAGGGGACAAATAGATGGTGCCTTCAATGCTGTGGGGGGCTCAAAAAATCAACCAGATGAACTGTTCCATCTACTTGAATTAAATTCTAGCTGATTTTCCCTCCATTTTGCTTTGTGGCAACAGATACACAAAACACTCCATTATGTTTGAAATGGGAGAGGACACTTAGTCAATTTTTTGAAAATCCTCTAGGCATTAGAAAATGACACTTGGCACTCTCCATTAGGTTTATCAAAGACACGTGGCCCTTTCCCTTTCCTTGGTTGTGTTGTAGTTTTATTCAGGACTCATAATGGACTCTTACGGATGGTGACACCTGGCAGCTTCTATAGACTTTTAAGTAACTCTTGAGGCCCACCATAATATTTATTTAGTGATGACACTCGAAGATGATCTCTCAAGTGATGATGTGTGGAGGCTTCCATAGCTTTTAGGAAGATATGTGGCATCTTCCACTTCTCCTTCTAGGTTTATGTGGTGTCCTCCACTTTCTCTGGGGATGGAGTAGAGAGGGACCTTGGATGGTGAAACATGGCAGTCTCTGCTGCACTTTGATACTTAGCAAAATGAAATGATGCCCTTTGGATGAAAACGTTGGACCAAAGTCCCACAGATGATGACACGTGGTGGCTTCTGCTACTTCTTCAAAAAGGAAGTTCAGGGCCTCTGTAACTACCACCTGACACTTTCTGCTCTCTCTACTTCTTAGCTTGTTGAAAGTCTTTGAATGAAAAGTGGATGCTGATATGGGACTTGGATGCTGACATGTGGTGTGTTCCACTTAATTGCTACTAGGTACATGGCACGTTTCGTGATTCTCCCAAAAGTTACAAAAGTTGTTCAGGGAACTTCGGCTGCCTAGCTTCGTTTCCTAGAGATTGACACTTGGTGACCTCTGCTCAAATCACAACTTAGGCCAAGAATGAAATGAAAGGAAATAAAAGGGGAAAAGGACCCACACTCAGAGGGTGACACTTGGTAGTTTCTGCTATACTTTGATACATAGGCAAAATGAATCGACCTTCTACTTCAAAATTTTGCTACCTTGCCCGAGGTGCATAGAAACCAAAATTGTGGTGCTCGACTGAGAGTTTGAATGCATCATAGAGTAAAAATTTACTCTACTGTTACTGGTGACCCTTAGGACTTTTGAGCCTCCTCAAAAAGAACTTGACTCCTGCTCTAGTTAACCATGATAAGGCATGATCCACCTGGATCAAATGGAAAATTCTTGAACTCACTCCTTTCGAGGGATGGTATAGTTTGTAGAGCAGGTTGTTTCTCAGTCATAACCTCAGATGAGGTATTTGCCTTATCGATCAACTATATTAGTGTCTTCCCAAATGGGTCATCAATAGAAAACCAGTCACCAATAAAGACAAACTCACCAAGTATTTCCTGATCACTTTTAGATTACTTGTCATCTATCACCATGCCAAATGATACCCTATCTATGCATGCCCTTTGAGTGACCACATCCTCTTATTTACTACTGTAATTTCATCTAGCTCTTCAAGGAGCTTTGGGAATGCAACTCCATCTATATTGGGGTCTTGAATAGGTGATTCTTGACCAAATTTCTCATAAACATGCTCTTTAATAGCCACCATATCTATACAAAGCTCTTCAATCTCTGGTAGAGGCTCAAGGTATAGCTGCCAATCATCTTTTTGTTCCTCACTTTGATCTATTTGAATTGAATCAGCTATAATTCTATTTGGATCCTTCTTAATAGGAGGTACTTTTAACTCATGTATGACTTTAATTTGTACCAGCTCCTCTTGAAGTTCCTTTATATCAAGATTAGTCTTCTCACTCTCGGATATAACTAGATGGTCAATTACAACCTCAAGAGAAGTATCAATGGGAAACTCCTCTTCAGGCACTTTTGAAGCATCCTCTATACATTCTACAAGAACTTGTCCTGTAGCTGCAACCTCTTTCTCAATGCTCCAAAGAATAGGGTCTTCTTGAGGAAGGGTGATGGTGGAAGGGTGATGAAATTTATTTGTTTGAGAGGGAAAATGAAGCATGGGAGATTGATCATGATCAAATTTTGGAATCTTGAGGGAAAAGGAATTATCTAGGGGATTTTTGAGGGGAGGGAAAGATAAATTCTTAAAGTCATCTATATTTTGCTCCTTCCACTCGGCCATTACCTCATCAAAGTTTGGAACCTGCTTGTTCTCCTAAACAACCTAAGCCTAGGAAATAATTGTTGAGGTAATGATGGGACTATAGGAAGGTCTAGCCTCATAGATAGCCACTTGAATAGGCTTTTGGATATGCTTTTTAATGGGATTTTGATTCCAACTAGGAAGCTTCCTTGGCACACATTGGGCATGGTTAAGAGCTTCATAAGAATAAGAAGCACCATAGTCTTTTGTAGACAATTCATTTAACTCAATCCTTTGCCTTTCCCATACCTCCATCTTTTCTAGTGTGAGAATACATAGTCCATTTATCTCTTCTGGATCATTAGACACATTTTGAAATAGACCATTCACTTCCTCATACTGAGAGTTAGAACAAACCTTTCTAACATATGCCAGTATTCTGAGCTCTATTTCATTCATTTTTTCTTGAAGGCAATACTGCTCATATGCAACATCATAACCATATGGGGAAGATAAAATCTATTCTTGAGACTGATATGGCTCATGAGGAAGGTAAGAGTCATGATCTTGATAATAAGGATCATGAGAAACTTGATAAGGCTCAACATAGGTTTGATAGTAGCCTTGATAAGGCTGATTAGGCTCATAGATATCATGACTAGGCTGGTATGATCCCTCATTGGGCTGATAAGGAAATATACCATAGGAATTTTCTCCATACATATCCATCAAAATTCATTCATGGTAATTCAATAAAAATAGACTTACATGGAAGTTGTCCTAGATTTGTAGCAGATTGCGATCTAGTGATTGGTCCACAGCTCTGACTCCTCGTAGCTCTCTGGTTCATGCAGTCTTGAAAGAAACTTCAAGACTGGTCCCACTAGGCATGCCAAAAACTATTGACAGCATAAAATTATGCTAGGTCCTAGCCAATCAACAATGGGAAGTTTCAAGCTGTGGGATAATGCGGCTTGAAACAACCTCTAGGTTTTAAAGAAGTTGGTCTCTTCTATTTTATGAGTGTTGGGGAAAAGGGATAGGAGACTAAATAAAAACACAAAATGTAGGAATTAAAACCTATCTATGGTGATGCACCTGAGAGTAATCCTAATCCTAACTTGAGCACATAGAAACTATTATATGATTCAATTACATTTAAGAGCAGACAAGTGCATGATCAATGTAAATGATTGGAATAACAAAAATAGAGGCTCACAATAGGGGAGTCTTTTGTTGAGATACAATAATTGTCAACAAAGGCATAGTGTTCAATCTTCTTAATAGAACCCTTTAATCACATAAGAGGTGCAGAAGTCATGCACAGTTATGCAGAACTTTAGATTCCAAAAAATGAGATAAAAGCAAATAACATTTCCGATCACAACACTAGCAAATTTACAACATAGACTACTGTGTAAATGACACAAGTAATGCCAACCAAGGCATGGAGCTTAAATTTCCTTAATTCATTTAGCCACATAAAGGGCATAGAAACATGCATGATTATATCAACTTTTACAACTTCAAGAAATCAAGACGAGCAAATGATATTACTAGTCGAAATTACAAGAAGTCTAAACTATCATAAATCTTCCCCCCTTTTTAGATTTTACAATCCTTCTTATATAGCCTTAGGTGTCTCCTTTGATTATTCCCCTTTCTTTCATGATATTATCCATCCTTTGCTCATAAGGGACAAATAGATGGCACCTTCAATGCTGTGGGGGTTCCAAAAATCTACCAGATGAACTGTTCCATCTACTTGAATTAATTCCAACCAATTTTCCCTCCATTTTGCTTTGTGGCAACAAATACATGGAACACTCCATTATGTTTGAAATGGGAGAGGACACTTATTCAATTTTCTAAAAATCCTCTAGGCATCATAAAATGACACTTGGCACTCTCCACTAGGTTTATCGAAGACACGTGGCCCTTTCCCTTTCCTTGGCTATGATGTAGTTTTATTCAGGACTGATAACAGACTCTTACGGATGGTAACACCTAATAGCTTCTGCAAACTTTGAACTCCTGAGGCCCACCACAATCTTTAATTAGTGATGACACTCGAAGATGATCTCTTAGGCAATGACGCATGGAGGCTTTCATGACTTCTAAGAAGATACATGGCATCTTCTGCTTCTCCTTCTAGGTTTATGTGGCATCCTCCACTTTCTCTTGGAATGGAGTAGAGAGGGACCTCAGATGGTGAAATGTGGTAGTCTCCAATGCACTTTGATACTTAGCAAAATGAAATGATGACCTTTGGATGAAAGCGTTGGACCAAAGTCCCACGAATGATGACACGTGGTGGTTTCTGCTACTTCAAAAAGGAAGTTCAGGGCCTCCACAACTGCCACCCAGCACTTTTCACTCTCTCTACTGCTTAGCTTATTTAAAGTCTTTGAATGAAAAGTGGATGTCGATATGGGACTCAGATGTTGACATGTGGTACATTCTACTTAACCACTACTAGGTACATGGTATGTTTCGTGGTTCTCCCAAAAGTTATAAAAGGTGTTCGGGGAACTCCAGCTACCTAGCTTCATTTCCTAGAGATTAACACTTGGCGACCTTCGCTTGAATCACAACTTAGGCCAAGAATGAAATGAAAGGAAATAAAAGGGGAAAAGGACCCACACTCGAAGGGTGAAACTTGGCAGCTTCTACTGCACTTTGATACTTAGGCAAAATAAATCGGCCCTCTACTTCAAAATTTTGTTGCCTTGCCTGAGGTGCGCAGGAACCAAAATTATGGTGCTCGACTAAGAGTTTGAATGCATCATAGAGTAAAAATTTACTCTATAGTATTATGGTTTAAATATATGAAAAATAAAACTTAGTCTAAATCTATGCTTTATGGTCCCCATGGCATTTTGTCCAAATATCATGAACATCAAACTATAGACTTATACTAGGTCTTATTTCTTTGTTACATGGGACTTAAACCAAGTTATTTTTAGCTAACATGTTTATTGTATTTTTTTAATACAATGAAATCCTATTTGTTAGACCAATATATCAGATTAATTTATTTGAGTATATATTATAAAGCCATGACATAAATATTTTAGACCAATGCATACCTTGTGTTTAATAAACACAACATAAATGTTAGCTTAGAACATTTAACCTTGCCATTTTTTTATATTATTAAAAAAAAAAGACATAAATACCTTAGACTAAGGTTGAATCATTCTTAATAAACATGTAACAAACCTTAGACTAAGGAATTTAAGCCTAAGTCCCATTTAAAAAAGTAATAAGTTAAAGTTTGGTCATCTCTATAGATCAATGGTTAGTGATTTGTCACTATATTTTGTTCCAATGACACGATTCCCCTAAAAACTTTTCAATGAGGCCTTAAGAGCCCATGAGTTTAACATGTGGTGAAAGCTCATTTGAGGTAGAACTAACAAGTTGATCTGACAATTCACACTTTATCATTGGAAGTTGATTCAATGGTTTGAAGTCATTTGTGACTTCTAAAAGGCCCACAAGCTCACCGCATGACTAATACTCATTCAAAAAAGAATTGGCATAGGATACTAATCACAAAGAAGGCATGCAAAGATGCTAAGTTTCATAATTACAAGGCTTGAAACAAAAGGAGCCAATCATGGTTAAGGGCCCAAATTATAATCAATGGCTCATGTTGATCCAAGATTTTGATCCTACAAGCAAAATAAAAGAAGGTATTTTAAATAAAAATAGCTAGTTCTCAAATGGTATTTATGAAAAATGTTGAGAAAGATCTAAATTTATGGCACATAAGGACCATGAAAAAAAATGACAAAATACAAGATCTTGTGCAATCAAAAATGCAAAGGTATAAAGGCAAAGGTCTAAATCAAATCCAAGGCATGTATAAGCCAAATCCTAGATATATTTTTCCATTAAAGTTCTAAAACCCTAAACCCTACATAAAAGCAACCCAAATAAACTCAATTAGTTATAATTTGATCCAAGGAGAACTTAATTATGTTTTTGAGTGCAAGAGAACTTTCATAGAGATCATTTATAATTTGGTGAGAGTGAATTTCAATAGAGGAGACCATGATAGCATGCAGGTAACATCTAAAGGAGGATACCAAACTATACTTGTTGATAAATAATGAAGGATGGATCTTCAAAGATACAAAATTAGAATTTGAATCCATGAATGTTATAGGCATTAGGAATTGGTTTGAGCTCTTCTTCATGATAGAGGAGTTACCACCCATTTCCAAGGAAGAACTAATAATCACTTCCATAATGAGGCATTATGAACCTGAGGTACTACGTTGTATAAACATCCTTGACCCCATCTTTGTTGATTTTAGAGTAGATAATAAATGGATCGTCAGGGATGAAGATTCCAAAAATATAGCTTATATTTCACTTATTTCTTTTAAGAATATTATAATCTCCCTCTTCCCCACATAGACTTATTTAAAATAAAATAATGGACCAAGAACCATGACTTGGACTTTATCCATAGACCTTAGCTACACCAAAGACCTCATATCTTTAGAGACTTCAAGGGTAAAATCCCAATAATCCAATTTAGGGAGGGCATTAGAGGGATAATGACCTTATTAAACTGAGCCTTTGGATCCCCTTCAACCACCTATGTGAATAAAATCTAGGTTCCCTTTGTAAATTTTATAGTGGAAGAAAATCTCACCCCTTTAATTGGAGATTTAATTAGTTTTTTCCTAGCCAAACAATTTACTACCATTAAAAGGGGGACATCCAAGAAATTCTATATGATGTATTACCTATTATATTCCCTACTTGCCTCTATCAACTTCTTAGGGATTAGGAATTGGTCCCCAAATGGCAATACTACCATTTCACACCACTACTCTAAATTTCATATCTTCAGATATAAGAACCATATGAAATTTATTTGTGATTGTATTTACCCAGCCATAGTGGAGGCCATCACAGGTGTTCCCATGAGTAAGTTCGATCCACTCATCAAGAAGTATGGTGAAATGATGGGGGACATATGGTATTACCCTAATTATATAGTTATCAAGATTGAAGTGATCATGTTCCAGCCCTATAGATTACCAATATATGTTCTAAGTAATCTTGTGGAGTAGAAAATTGCCTCCCAACTCATCCATAGCATTGGTGGGACCTATAAAGAGAAGAGGAAGGGTCTACTCCACCCCTTTCCATTGATTATTGGGAAAACTATATTGAAGTATTAGAAACATGTTGAAATCATGTCCACACACACATATTCATTTGGATTTTATCTATATGAACTCAAAATGTGGGATGTAAAGAACATAATGGGCTAGAATTTGAAGGACAAGAAGTTTCGTAAAACCTGAGTATGTACATCAGCTCAATGTTCATGACACCATATATATTAAGGCTAAGAATTATGAAGTATTGGCTATGATCCAAGGCCACAACATCAAGCTTGAACATAGATTAACCAAGGATGACAAGCCATCTAGTGAGGAATAGAAAATACATCCTGTATAATATCACTTGCTACCTAGTCCATCTAGGACAAACCCAAGATAAACCCAAATTAAAACAACCTTAGCCATATCCTCAAGGGAAAATCATATTAGGACATGATGAACAAGACCATGGAAAACAAAATCTGGCAGAGGTAAGATTGGAATAGATTCCTAGAGAGGGGACCTCATCTAAAAAACTACCCCAAAGACCACCTTCCCTAGTCTAGTACATAGATATGATAGAATTAGATGTTGAAGAGACACTTAAGGGTGCCCTCAAGAAACTCTAAGAGGCATATGATATTGATAGGCAAGAGGAACTATTTGAAGAGACTTAGGTGCAAGCAGGAGAGTTTGAAGAACAAAAATGAAAAGAGCTTATCCCTATGGCATCCCAAGAGAAGAGGAAGGTAGATCTAGCATTAGTTCCTATTGGATCAAGGAAGAGAGAGATCAATATTGACCTTCACGTACCCCACCAGTGAAATGAATCTCTTGAATGATGAATTCCCACTACATGGACTAATCATTCTTGACTAATTCATTTATGGAAAGTTACAAAATATTCCTTCTCTCACACACTCATGGGCCGTGACAAGAATTACTAATTTTCAAATACATGATTACATGAACCATTAAATTAGAGCCATGGTGAAGAAGAAAGAAGGATTGTGGTCACTCAAGGACCAAAAATTAAGAGGATGGATGATCTGATAGTGTCTAGTAGCTCAAGTGTGGAGGTTCTAGAACCTCCCAAATTTAAGAAGCCAGTTACTACCATCTAATTCAACCCGAAAATAGCTAGATTAGAAAGGGTTAGAACTAAGACAATTTTGGTTGGGATAGAAGAATTCACCTTTCAAAAGGTGAATCCCTTTATAGGATTAACCCTAGTGGGGGTCAAATAGCTTGGTGAGGCTACCATTCATGTAAAGGATGTTGAAATTCTAATTGATGCACATTTATCTTAGGTAAAGGTTGGGTTCCAGGGCATGAAATAGAGGATCCTAAATTTAAAAAATGAAAAAGAAAACTTAAAGACATAGGCAATTCTATCAATGCTTGAGGAAATGACTAAAATTCTTGATGAGTCATTTTATGCCATGTTTGAGGCATTCAAAACAATAAATTTAAGGTAGAGTGCATTACCCAAGAGTTTGGTCACTTAATGGAAGGTCTTAGAAGATAAAATAGTCAAAATTATCAACATTCAAGAAAGGAGATAGATCTCATGCTTTAAAGACATCAGTTTGGGACACTTGAGTGAAATTTTGGGAATTATGGTTGACAAGGTTTAAAGTTTGAGTGTATGGCACAATAATTTTGAAAGGCTTCTAGAGGATGATAAGGAGCTAATTACAAGGATTGAATATATTTTTGGGACTATGATTATAGATAATGCACAACCCACTACCCTTGGAATCATAAGTGATGAATAATTAAAATATAGGTCTACTTTGGTAACTTAATAAATCAAAGGAAAGAGACAAGACAAATTTGGGTTTGATAACAACAAGATCTGAGACATGATATTCAATTTCAAGGAAAGGATAAATGAAGCTAGGAACATTAAAGAAGCCATGGCCAAAAATGATAGAGAATTTTATGAATTTATAAATAAAGAGGAGGAACATATCCTAAATCCTGTTGTGGATCAAGGCTAGTTGATGAGCAAAATGCTAAGACCATGAGCATTCTCTAACAACAACAAACAAAGATCCCACCAGCAAATTAGATAATATTCTATTTTATAGAATTTTGTGACATTTTAAAATAGAATATTCCATTGTAAAGGCATGTGTTAGTTTGTTAGTATATTTTCCTCTTGGTGGATATATCTATGAAAATCACATGTGTTTTAGAACATATAAGGACAACTATCCTTATCTTTATACACCTATATTTTCTAAATGACCAGTATATTGCCTAACTTTTCTATAAAGGCATTTATTACCATTTGTAAAAAAAGGGAGGGGAATTTTGAGAATTTTTTGTAGAATTAAAGCTATTGATATAATCAAATAATTTTTCAATGATTGTCTATGTTTGATATGGTAATTTATAATATATCTTTTTTCTCAATTGCTAGTTGATGCCTTGGATTTGAATGGTGTCTTTAAATTCTGAGTTACATTTTTTAATCACAAGGTTTATAATCTATGTGTATGCTAGATTAGTTGGATGATCTTAGGTTTTCTCCACTTCATTTTTATTTTTATTTATATTTGAAAATGTTATTTGATTATAGTCTTAAATCCTTAAAGTATACATGGCTCTTACTTATGACTCTTTACATTATCCTTTGAATTTTGCCTAGTATATAATGAAATTTGAGCTTAAGATAGGTTGCATTATATATTGGTTGAATGTTTAATAATTTTAAATTAATGTTTTGTCATAATTTTTGAGACTATAATTGGAAATAACTCATTTAATTTTTACCCTTTTCTTTGCTCCTTTTCTTTACATTAGATCACTTTAGTTTTAAATTCATTATAAATATTGACTTAGATTAATCTGTAGATTAAATCTAGATCATAATTCACTAAGTATTAACAAATATTTTTTGTAATTCACATATAATAGACCAAATTTACTCCCAACCATCAAATCATTAAATATCATGGAACAATTTATCTTACTCTGCTGCTATTTCACCATAAGCAACTAGATTGTCAAAACCTACAACTCATGCTCTAAATTTTCTAAATTCTAAAATGAGAAGTGTTTTTTAAACATTAAGAGCACATATGGTTAATTTATATGCATAAATATGATAGGCTCCATTAGAATTATAAGGAGGGCATCTTGCTTAATTCTTTAAATCTTTGTTGATCTTAGTATGTTTGATCTAAAGATTAGTACATCTATAGACACTAAAAAACTGCATACTTATAGTTTTCAATTAATAAATTCCTTGAAACCCCCTAAACCTTCTTAATCCTTAACCAAACCCTCTTAACCTAGCCAAATCACTATTCTCCTATTCATATCGTACTACTCAAAATTACTATTCAAAATTACTATTCAATATAACTATTCGTTATGGGACTAACTATCACTATTCATGATGACATAGCATGCGACATGAAAAGTGACATGGAAATTGACATGGAAAGTGATATGGAAAATTACATGGCTTATAAGTGAGGTGGTTTGATGTGGGACATCATACCCCACCTAAGACCCTTTTCCAAGATACTTAGTGACCTCATTTAACAATAATGACCTCATTTAAGAATCATAAGCTCCCCCTTAAAATATGGTGAATTTTACCTTAAGGTGACATCATTCAACATGTATTTTTATTTAACACATGAAATTATCCTTCAAAATGAGATACCCACCTCTTTAGTGCTTTGAGAAAGATAAAAGGCACCCATTTATGACTTTTTAACTTAAATTGGAGACTCACCAACCCAAATGGGAATCCCCACCAACCTCATTTTACACTATTTCATGCACCACATGAAAAATTGCACCACACTTTATGTTCCATCTCTTTAAGTGATTGAATGAAGACAATTAAGGGTGGTGAAAAGTCTTTGGTCTCATTTAAACCCATGTGTATGATTTCCATTCCAAATTGGATTCATGTGCAAGGTGGGAGACTCACCAACCCAAATGAGAATCCCCACCAACCCCATATTTGACTCATTCATGAATCACATGGAAAATGGTGCCATACTTATACTATTCCTCTTTTGGCATGATTCTTCACAACAAATACTATAAATACCCCCCTCTCCTTCACCCAAGGTTAAGAGGAAAGTTAGTCTTTGGTTGTTAACATCTTGTTTCAGATATTGGGAGGATGTTATAATTTTATAATTCATCCACATATTGGAGGAAAATATCATGAGAAACAAAACTCTACCAAAATCATCAAGGATCTCAACAAGCCAATATTCATCAACAAACATCTTTAAGTATTGAGGTAATATTGTTGTTTAGATATCTTAATTTATTTATTCCTTTATATTTGGCCTTATTATTTCACTTTATTCCTTCATTAAACTTCTAATAATTTAATCCTCTTAACATATCTCTTTTCCCTCTTAATCACCCTTTACCCCTTTGCCTTCTTGCCCTCATTTTGACCATTTGCCCCTTTACCTTCTTGGCCCTCTTTTTGACCATTTATCCCTCTTATTTTCTATAAAATATTTACCTTCACCATCCAAAATATTTCCCAAACCTAACCAAATCATTATTTTGACCTTTATCAAATCAATCCAAACTAAAAACCACAACTTTGTTTTAACCGATTCTCAACATTAACATTATTTAAACTTGTTGATTTATTTTAGCCATCTAAGCAAAGCATTTAGTTTTCTTAGTTAATTTTATATTATTTTTTATTCTTAGTTTTATTTTAATATCATTTTATTCAAATATTTTTATTTTCATTTACCAACTTAAGTGATTGAATAAGGTGGATTGATAGCCTCCTAGAAAGCTTTCGCTTCCAGGATCTAGCTCATGCTAGGCAATCCATCCAACTACTTGTCTAACCAATAAGTTTTGTGGTAGTGATTTGTAATTTTAGGTCATTATTATCTATAAAAATATTATTTCTCAAAAATTATAGTTTAAATATGCATTCATTCAATAGGTATTCTTCTACACAGCCTTTTCTACTAGTTTCTTCTTTTCACACTTAGGAAAAAATAAAAATTAGATAGAAACATTTTGGCAAGCCTGATGGGACCCTTGAGTTTTATTTGGTTCATATATGTTTTATGACATTTATAATTTCATTAGTGAAATTAATTTAGTTGTATTCCAATAAAATTAAGATTTCATTCTTAATATATAAAAAAACAAAAACACAAGTTTTAGTTGCATTTTTGTTTTAGAAAAGTGAAAGTCCATTTTCCTTGCATTTTTAAAAAGAAATAAAAAGAGAAATCATCCTAGGATTAGGAATTGCATTTTTATCTTTCATTAGAGATTTTTTATGCATTTAAAGAAATATAAAAATTTATTTTGGATTTAAAATAAACCTTGCATCCATTGTTTGCTTGCTTGTTTCTAATTCACCTAGATTAATTAAGCAAAGAAAATTAACCATAGTTCACAAATGTTACACAACCAAACCACTTGAAAAAAACACATAGAACTCACTTGAGATAAGGATCAAATATTATTTCATCATCTATTGAATCACCTTACCTTTTTTGGTTATCATATTAATAATTAATCACCAAGGGGATAGCCTACTCAACTCTTTGGTTGATTATGAACTATGGTAATCGGTATATATTGGCTAAGTTCCTGCACTTGTTGTAGGATCCATGAAGTGAGGGGAGAAATCCCAAAGCACCAAGCAATGTAATTAATCCAATAAATAATTCTTATTGAGCACCTAAACATAAACCCAAAAACAAACATAGATTACCTTGTTTAGGACCTATTCAAGCCAATTTCCTCTTCATGCTTTTCTAAGGCGTAAGTGAAAAAAAAGATAAAAAAGAATCTTAGTATTTAACACACTCTTAGTGAATGCCTTGTTTGCCTTGAATATTTATTTTATTTCTCTTTGTTTGAGGTGTGAGAAAGTATCATCATTTTCTTACCTTCTCATATGGTTTTCACTCACCAACATCAAAAGGACCTCAAGGAACAAAAACCACCACCAAATTAACCATCACCAACTTGAAACCCTTCATCTATGGAACACACTTCCAAACCCATAGACTCCCCTTGCTCTTTAGGAAGTCCTACTAAAGTAGTCATAGGAGATATGTATTTAACCACTTTCCTAAAAAACAACCTTACAACATTACTATTAACCATTTTGGCCTTGTAGGCCAAAATCGTTCTCCTTCCCTTGCTATTCTAAGCTAGTTTCAAATTTGATTTTTTGCACAAGTCTTTTGGCAGGAGGAATCAGTTCAATGGTTCAATGGTAGGGTCTAATGCCATGAGCTTTCCAAAGAACTTTGAACTTGAACTTTGAACCATTTTTAGTTCAACACCTTGGTTCATTGGCTTGGTTCAAAGCTTTGGTTCATCGGCTTTGGTTCAATGCTTTGGCTCAATCACTTGGTTCATCAGCTTGGTTCAATGCCTTAGTTCATTAGCTTGGTTAAATCACTTGGTTCAAAGGTTTGGTTCATCAACTTTGGTTCAATCACATGGTTCAATTGCTTTGAACTTAGAAGCATTGAACCATTAAATCGTTGAATTGTTGAACCAATTGTTGGTTCAAGTAGTTGGTTCAAGTGGTTGGTTCAAATGCTTGGTTCAAATGCTTTGAACTTGTAAGCATTAAACCATTGAACTGTTGAACCATTGAACCAATTGTTGGTTCAAGCAGTTGGTTCAAGTGGTTGGTTCAAGAACTTGGTTCAATCGCTTTGAACTTGGAAGCATTGAACCATTAAACCATTTAGCCAATTATTGGTTCAAGTGATTGGTTTAGTCAAAAGGTTCAAGGGAGTCTCCCAAAGCCCAAAGGACAAGTGCCCTTGCAAAGGGCAAGGAATACTTGCAAAAAAATCAAAGGAAAGGCTGAAGGAATTGACTAAATGGAGATAGGCATGCAAATGTCAACTTTATGGCAATGAAATAGCTATTGATCTTTAAATAAAAGGCATGAACCCAAAGGAATTCAGAGGCTTAAAGTTAGAAGGATGAAATCATCGAGGAAGGAGTCCAAAGAGTTAAATAATTAGCAGAAGATAGCTCCCAAAAGATGAAGGAACCAAAAAAGACAAAGCCAGGAAGAGACAAAAGAGCCAAGTGCAGAAATGGACAAAATAGTCCAAGTGGCAAAGGAAGGTGTCGACTCAAGGCGTTACTCCAGTCGTTGACACAATATCTGCCAAGCGGTCATCAAGGGGCACAAATAGTGAATGGCACGACCCATTTTTCTTCATTTTGCATTGACGATTAGACAAATGGCACAACCCATAATGTCACATATAATGTTTAATATATATTTTAAATGCTTGAAATCAATATGGGAGCTGACACAGTAGTATCTATCAAGCAAATTCCTCTTCCCAATGCTCAAAATGCACATGGGCTATTTGTAAAAAGGCACCAAAGTTTTCTTCTTCATTCTATATGTTGTAACCTCTTAGTTGAGAAAGGGATATCTCATGTTGTAAGGCAAAGCCCTGCTAATTTTCACCTAGAATCAATAAAACACGCATCTTTTACCTCTATTCTAGTTGGATATATCTCTGAGTGTGTCTGAGTTTTAAACTTGCATTCAGTCATTTCTTTCTTAATGCTTTCATAGGATTGATACCAACACACCTAGTATATACAAAGCACCATTCCTACAGGTGACAAGAAGAGTTGTATCTAGAGCACAGAGGAAGAAGGAGGTTACTAGACAATGTGATTTTCCTACAACACCTATAGTAAGTTCTTTTTCTGTGTGTTTCCATTAAATCCTCCCTATCAAACTCCCTACAACCTAGTCCTTTCACTAGTTAAAGTGTATGTATGTGTTCTTATGGTTCAGAGTGTGGGTATGAGTAGATCAAACTTGTTTGGTGCATCACCCTTTTAGGCTAGGTTCCATTTTCAGTAATCTTTCTCCCTTTTCAACCCCCCAATTTTTTTTATATGTGTGTGTGTGTGTGTGTGTGTGTGTGTGTGTGTGTGTGTGTATTAGCAACTTACTAGACTAACTTAGATGCATCAAAGGGAGCTAGCCTTTATCTAGAGACTCTCCCCCTAGTTTCTCTAGACCCATAGGCAAGAGGGGAGTTTCCATTGTGATGCATGGAAGACAGGAGCTCGGCCTCCTATCGAGGGTGCAATCCACTGCATCAACAACTACCTAAGAACCATGTCTTACCAAATCTTGGTTTTGACCCCACCCATAGATCCAACTTATGGAATGCCTCTCCATATGATGGGGAATAACTCCACTACCATGGAAACTAATCAACCTATAGTTTCCCAAACATCATCATCAACCAACAACTCTCTTGAAACTAACCCACCAACCCAAATTAACACTATCCTTATACCTCCTACTAATCAATCCCTCACAATAGGAGTACTTACCTCTAGCACCACCCATATTTCTATAGTTGCCTCTAATCCATCAAACACTACTCTAATTCTAAGCCTTGTAGTTTTCATACCCTCCATGTTACCACTGATTAGCACAAGGGTCACCACCCTTCCATTGGCCACTAACCCAACTACCAATCCTACCCAACAAGTGACCTTTAGTTATCTCCATAACCCATAAGGGCATATTCCTGATACCCAACCATTAACATCCATATACCAATATATATCTTCCACCTAACATCCAAGGATCACATACAAATACATGGAGTCATCTCAACCATCTACTAGTTATTCACACATCTCCCAACCTCAACAAAAAATACTATATAACTATACATCCCAACAACCTCAAGCATATTTCATGAAGTTGATCATAGATGATATGACTACCTTTGAGTCATCCATCTTTGAAGCCCATAATCCCCTATCTTATGATCAAATTTCAATGAGTCTATTCACCCTTTAATCCCCATCAAACCTTACTTGACCCAATGAGAAATTCCAATAATTATCAAGTTTAATAGTAAGAAAGATCCTCAATAATATTTAAGAGCATTAAGGTATTCATGCTACATGATTGACCACAATGAAGTTTTTCTCCTCCATACCTTTCCTATGTCATTATTTAGACCAACATTCAATTGGTATAGTACCATACCCAAACATTCCATCCTCTCTTTCACCAAATTACTCCAAAACTTCTTAGATCACTTTTCAATTAATATATCTAAGAAAGTTTTTATTATTGACCTCTACTCCATTCAAAATTTTGAAAATGAATCTATTACTAATTTTATGGTTCATTAGAGGAACCTGTTGACGCAAGAAAATTGCACCTAGGGCAAGGAAGTCAAACTCCTGCCTTTTCTCCGCAACATGGAAACTCCTCTCTCACTTGTGGGATGGTGAAGAAGGAGAGGAGAGTCTCTATTTTTCGGTCTAGCTCCCTTTGATGTATCATGTTTGTTTTAGCAAGTGCAAAATATAGGCATATATAGATATATGGATATATATATATATATATATATATATATATATATATATATATATATATATATATATATATATATATATATATATATATATAGCTATAAACTGGGGGATGAAAAAAGGAGAAGAAAGATATAGGAAAACAAAACAACCTACTTTAAAGAGGTGATACACCAAAACCAGATGACCTTCCCACATTCACACTCAGGATCAGACAAAACAACATACATATACTCAAACTTGGCAGAAAGACCAGGCTGCTGGAAATGATAAGGAGGTTCTAGTGGAAAATATAGGAAATAGGGACTCACCAAGATGCTATGGAATACATACTGAAAATGACTTCCTCTATTTCTATACCCCAAATGGAAATCTTCACCTGTAAGATGCAAACTAACACTTTGTAGATAGCTGGTGCGTTGGTATTTAAACCTGTGAGAGCATTTAAAAGAAAATGACTGAACACAAATTAAACACATAGGACATACATAGGGTATCCATCCAAGAAAGAGGTAAAATTGTCTTTATTTGATCCAGGTATAAAATTTTAGTAGGGATGCGCCTCACTAAACTATGAAAAAGGATATTACAAAATGAACAAGTCCCTGTCTTATATGGAAAAGCCAAGAGGAGACTCATTGGCACTTTGCTTGCAAGTGCCTACTCGAGTCTTCATTGGGAAAGGGAAAAACACTATAGTTGACGTTAGAAATTTTGTTGGGACCATGCTTGTTGCCTTGTCTTTTCTCCATTTTGTCTTATCTAGTCTAAGGCTTGCCTTAATGTTTTGTCAGGCTTTGAAAGTCTCACAGACTTGTTCAGGGTTGGCTTGGTCTCGTGGGCTATTTAAAGTTTTGTGGTCTTTTTTCCCCGCAGGCTGTTGTTCATGGTCATTTTACCACTAACTGTTGTTCACAATCATTTTACCGCTAACTATTGTTCATGGTCATTTTACCACTCAATGTTATTCGCAGTAATTTTACTGCGGCAAACAGTTCCCATTGGTGGGCATTTCTCATGGACAAAAGTTTGTGGAAATGTTTTGCTTTACTTTCCCCGGGCTTTGTTTTAGCCATGGGCTTTGCGTTAGACTGTCGATTAGGCCTTTGACTGGTCTAGTGTTTCTGCGGACTTGCTGGCACTTGAAAACTTTGGCGGGTCCTTTGAATGGTCTACAGACGGCTTCCACGGGCTTTGAATTTTCGTGAACAAATTGTCCGCAGGAAATTCTCATGGGCAATTTGTCTACAGAAATTCTGCCCACTATTGTGTATAACCCATGGAATTTTGTCCACAGACCTTTCTCGTGGACAAAAAGTCTACAGAAATTCCTTTTCCATTTTTGCTAAGCCATGGTCTTTATGAAACGCTTTTGCTTTTGCTAACCTCCAGCCTGCCCCTTTGCCTTTGCATTTGAATTTGCACTTTGATATATGCGGGACTTAGATAAATTTTATAAAACTTACCCAGATCCTTTCTTGTGCCAGCCCTCCATTAGGGCATTTGAACTTGGACTCCCCTTCGGCCGAGGATAAAGAACGTTGAACCAAACCTGTTGATGAACTAAGTTGAACCAATGAACCCGACGAAGGATGAACCCAAGTGCCGATGAACCTCCTGTATTAAACCAAGCTTGAACTGAACATGTTGAACTTGAAAATGGACCTTGCAACCCAAAATTGACTAGTCTTTCATAGCAAGAGAGAAGTTGACCAAAATTTTGCCAAGGGGCAAAAATGGGTCAACAGATTGGCGACTCACAGGGGAAGTATGCCTGCCATGCTTAAAACCCAGTTGCCTTAAAATCCATTGGGTGCAAAGTCAGATGGTAACTTGAAGAGAGTTCACAATAGCCTTTGAGATCCTAGAAACAAACACCTGAAGCTTTCACCCCCACACGCAAAAGGAAAAACACAAGGCTAAAAACAACTAAATGTGCAACTACACTTAGGGAAAATAGGGAAAGAAAATGAAACAAACTATTATGTATAGCTAACCAGGAATTTGATTACCTCCTAGATCAAATGGAAAACTTCTTAAGTCCCCTTCTTGGTAAGAAGACTTATGGTGCCAGGTAAATAGTTGGATGGACAAGAGAATCAGTGACTTACTCTTTTTACCTGTCACCTGAGTCAGCTAGAATCTGAGTGGAGTTTCAAACATGCTTCCAACACATACGTACTCTATTCATTCTTGGAATCCTACCTATTGCTATTCCTTCATGTTGGTGCTCTTTACCAAGAAAATAATTGCTGCCAGCTCATCACTAGAAGCTTCCTGATATGCATCATTGACTGGCTCATTCTCCTTTCCTTCGTGCTCGGGTTCCAAGGTATGACCATCCTCCTTAATGATTTTGGAGGAAGTATTTTCAAATTCACTAACCTTCTGAAGGGATAAATCTGAAGAACTGCCACCTCTTTGCTTGCTTGTTCGAAACCCAATGCTACCTTCTTCATTCTTAACCAACTCATAGCTTCCTTGAAGAATAATGTAGCCTGCTCTGATGACTTCAAACAAATCATTTAAAATGTGAACAAGAGGCTATCCATGCTTTTCCACGTCACTTTGTTTGATCTCATCCTCATTAGCAATCATGAAGTCCCTCTAGTTAGTCATAAATTGAGCATAATCCATATCAGGCAAGCCCTGATAGCTTTCTTGGAGGTGTATGGATGGAATGCATTCACACATACAATCTACAATTTGGTCTAAAACATCCATCACACACTCACTGAGGAGCCCTACGCTAGACTCCAATTCTATAATTTGCCTATCTAAATCTTCCTAGAATAGCCTTTTCCAAAAGTCATAATCATTATCAGGGGTGGGAGCAACCTCTCTTTCTTCAAGAGTTAGACTAAAACCTTCCTCCTCCTCCTCCTCCTTGCTGGTCCAAGATTCAACTATTTGCTTCTAGCTCATGGTCTTAGGATCGGACCCTTGATTTTGTGAGCAGGCAGTAACTTTATCATTTTGAAGGTCCTAGGCTGGTTTATGATGCTCCTCCTTCCAGCTTAAAATTTGAAGATCATGTTTAAATACCTAAGGAGGCTGGGGAATAATTGGGAGCATCTGTTCATGCATAGGTAAATCTATCTGAAGAGAGGAGTGCTAGAAAGCTAGGTGCACAGGATTGAGGGCAGGATTGATTGATGCATTGGATGAGCTAGAATGAGCAAGTGCCATCTGGTAGAAAGGATTTGACACACAAGGGAGAGCTTTTTCTGAAATAGGAGAGGGTAGACCCCAGGCCAAAACTTCTTGATTTTTGTCCCTCCACTTCACCAGCACTTCATCAATATTGAAATTAGCTTATGGATTGGTGAAAGGGATACCTTTTGGCATTGGCTGGTTTGCAGCATTTGAAAGCTCCATCTCCTTTCCGCCTAGCAGTCTCATCTTCTTTTCTAGTTCCTCAATCCGTTTGGCCAGGGCATCCTCATTTTGCATTTCTTCATTTTGGACAACGTCTTTCTCCTCTTTGTTGTTTCATGACTCGACCACTCTATTCTAGCTCAAGCAATTTGCATTGGGCATTTCCTTTAGGGCTGATGGGGCCTCAATGTGAGAGGATAGTGAAGATTTTGATTCCACTTCCCCTGCTACTAGAATGGACTACTACATCTGTAGGTTTGTCAATTCGATCTATCTATCAAGATTAGCCTTAAACACAAGATTCATTGTTTCAAAATTCTCCTCAACATGATTGGGGAACGGACTTTGCCAGGGTCGACTTGGCTCAAGAGTAGGGGTTGTATATGACTAATATGATGCTTTGGGCAGCAAGTATGCAAGTTGATAGACTTGGTAAGGCTACCTCTCATGCAAACTCAGCTTCTCCTCCATAGATACAATTAAACCACTCACATCTAGCATCTCATTTGAAAGCCCGTGCCAATTCGCTCTTTCAATAGGAGCCCATTCTTTCTTAACCTGATCTAGTGCATTCCTCACCTGATGGATGACATGATCAGGAATTTCTTGGCCACATTCCTTTTTGGTGTTAAGATCAATTACATATTTATTGTATCCCAGTAATGCTTGCTTGAAAGCAGAAATGGGTTGATTGGCAAAGAGACTGGGCTAAGTGGAAGAAGTGACATATTGAGAAGATCTAGTGCAAGGCTGATATAGCCCATAGTAGGGTTGAGACTAACCATATTGGGCATGATAAGGATCGCCATAAGGTTGGCAAGGATCATAGCCATGCTAGCCAAAAAAATAGAGTCCATAGCTTAAAATGATGGAATTTACACATACCAAAAAATGCACTTCTTGATGGTACCAGGCTGATTAACCAGCGGATATAACTTGGAGTCACCAGATGCTGAAGAAACTTGATTTGCTATAATAGGACCAGCATCAATCCTACAACTTTACTGCATTAAAAATGTGATGTCCCATTGGGCGTACCAGAACTGTTGACACAAGAAAATTGCACCTAGGGCAAGGAGGTCAAACTTCTACCTTTTTTCTGCAACATGGAAACTCCTCTCTCACTTGTGGGATGGCAAAGTAGGAGAGGAGAGTCTCTAGTTAAGGGCTAGTTCCTTTTAATGTATCATGTTTATTTTAGCAAGTGCAAAATATATATATATATATATATATATATATATATATATATATATATATATACATATATACAACTATAAATTGGGGGATGAAAAAAGGAGAAGAAAGATACAGGAAAACAAAACAACCTACTTTAGAGAGGTGATACACCAAAACCAAATGACCTTCCCACATTCACACTCAGGATCAGACAAAACAACATACATAGACTCAGACTTGGTAGAAAGACCAGGATACTGGAAATGATAGGGAGGTTCTAATGGAAAATACAGGAAATAGGGACTCACCAAGATGTTGTGGAATACATACTGGAAATGACTTCATCTATTTCTGTACCCCAAATGGAAATCTTCACCTGTAAGCTACAAATTGACACTTTGTAGATAGCTAGTGTGTTGGTATTTAAACCTGTGAGAGCATTTAAAATAAAATGACTGAACACAAATTAAACACACAGGACATACATAGGGTATCCATCCAAGAAAGAGGTAAAATTGTCTTTATTTGATCCAGGCAAAAAATTTTAGCAGGGCTATGCCTCACTAAACTGTGAAAAATGATATTACAAAATGAACAAGTCCCAGTCTTATATGGAAAAGCCAAGAGGATACTCGAGCAGCCACTTGCAAGAAAAGTGCCAATGAGTCTCCTCTTGGCTTTTCCATATAAGACCGGGACTTGTTCATTTTGTAATATCTTTTTTCATAGTTTAGTAAGGCGTAGCCCTGCTAAATTTTTTTACCTGGATCAAATAAAGAAAATTTTACCTCTTTCTTGGATGGATACCCTGTGTATGTCTTGTGTGTTTAATTTGTGTTCAGTCATTTTCTTTTAATGCTCTCACAGGTTTAAATACCAATGCACTAACTATCTACAAAGTGTTAGTTTGTAGCTTACAGGTGAAGATTTCCATTTGGGGTATAGAAATAGAGGAAGTCATTTTCAGTATGTATTCCATAGCATCTTGATGAGTCCCTATTTCCTGTATTTTCCACTAGAACCTCCCTATCATTTCCAGTAGCTTAGTCTTTCTATCAAGTCTGAGTGTATGTATGTTGTTTTGTCTGATCTTGAGTGTGAATGTGGGAAGGTCATCTGGTTTTGGTGTATCACCTCTTTAAAGTAGGTTGTTTTGTTTTCCTGTATCTTTCTTCTCCTTTTTTCATCCCCTAATTTATAGCTGTATATATATATATATATATATATATATATATATATATATATATATATATATATATATATATATATATATTGCACTTGCTGAAACAAACATGATACATCAAAGGGAGCTAGCCCTTAACTAGAGACTCTCCTCTCCTACTTCACCATCCCATAGGCGAGAGAGGAGTTTCCATGTTGCAGAGAAAAGGCAGGAGTTTGACCTCCTTGCCTCGGGTGCAATTTTCTTGCATCAACAGAACCTAATCAACCAAATTTCATTTTCATTACCTCAACTTGAGCTTATATAGCTATTCACCTAGGCATGTGCAAAACATATTTCATCCACATTGTGTGTCAAAATATTTCAAACCTTTGATGAAGCTTTTACCATGGCTCACAAACTAGAAAATAGAGCCATTGAAGAAGTAAGGTTAAAGTTGAAAAGAAAGAACCCAACTTAAAAATCCATTGAGCCCTTTTCTTCTAAACCAAACAACCAAACCAATCCCAACACTAAAAATAAATCAAATTCCAATTCCATTGTCCTCAAAGCCACACCATCGCCACCTACCAACCAATAGAACCCAAATAACTTAGCCACTGACTCCTATAATTATTCAAACTAAAACCAAATGAACCAAAATTGGAATAATCATAAGAAATTGACTCCAATTTAGGAGCTCTATCCTTCTATTTTTGAAAATTTACTAAAAGCTAACATCATTCAACTTCCATCAATTAAAACACCCTAATATTTTGATGATTTTTGCCCTATATTAGGTTGATATAATGAGAATGACCATTGAACCTTTCACTGAACCATAGGACATGACATTAATAGGTGTAATACCTTCAAATACCTTGTCTAATCCCTCATTTACAAGGTGGAGCTTATGTTGGACAATCCCAATGCACCACTAAACCAAGCCTTTGACAAATTTTGTAAGCCTTTTCCTAATCATGCTCCTTTTACCCCTTACCATGATAATAAACTAGACCCATCTTATGAGGCACATACTATTAATGTGATTACTAATGAACCCATTATTGAATAAAACATTACCTCAACCACCTCTTTCCCCATCCCCCTAATGGAAGGGAGGAAACTACCTTCTATTCCTTTGGGCACCCAAATAAAGGAAGCCACTATACCCATACCTACCTCCCCTATTATAAAAACATCCACTCCCTCTTTGGAAGATATCTCATAAGAGAAGATAACTCCATCCACCAAAGCTATAATTTTGGAACCTTTTGTTAGAGGTCAAGATAAAGGTAAGGTAACCAAACAAGAAATTTTAACCCCTTCTTTATTAGACTAACCTAGCCATTCTAAACCAACTACGACCTCTACCCAACCAACCAAAACTTCCTCCAAATTAATTTACCATCAAAAACCTAAACCCACCAAGACAACTAAAGTGACCAGATCCCCTCTAAAACTAACAACTAAAACAAATAAAGAAGTAAAACCACCAAAAATACCAAATCCATAAATTTTACCTCACTCAACCTTTCCCTTTATTTTGGGTTCTCATCCCTTTAACTTGAACATGAAGTCCATCATTTTTACCAAAACCTCACCACATTTATTGGTTACACCTTCATACTTACTTTTTAAGACACCTTTCCTCACTACACTGATAATTCCTAACTTACCTACCTTAACCTCCTCTTCCTCTAGCTCATCAACCATATTACCTAAATTAAAACAATCAACCAAGCTTACCACTTTATCTAAGGCACCTACCACCAAACCTACGTCCACACAACCTTCTACTTCAACACCCAAAACAAAAATTGCTAAACCTCTACCACCTTTAGCCAAATCTTACTTAACCATACTCTATTGGTTATTTCAAAAAAAATCCTTGACCTTACCACCCATCAAACCCTTTGAACCTTCATTACACAAACCCTCTTAGTTCAATGATAACTTGATATGTGCATACCATAGGGCACCAAGACATCACATAAAGAACTATAAAGCTCTCTAAACCCTTATTCATATCTTGTATGAAGATGATGATCTATTATTAGACAAACCTCTTTCATCTCCATTACAAATCTAACCACAAACTCAACCCATCCAATCTTTAGTCTCACCAAAAATTAAAGAGGAGAAACCAAAGCAACAACCAATCCAGAACACCCCTTTATCCACACTATTCACATGGTTACCTAATCTCAGGCCTAATAGAAGGATAAATGGAAGGCTAAGGCATCCATCCCTTAGAATTACACCTCTATAAAGTCCTAAGTAAATAATACCCAACCATCTCTATCTTTGAACAAACCCAAGGTTTCTTAGGTGCCTCCCTATCTAACCCTCCATACCATAACCTACATGCAATATCTATTTTAAAAGATATCCTCAAGCAACTTCACTAAAATCCAACAAAAATGAGCTTATATGAGTTATTCTCTACCTCTCCCCATCACTACTGAGCACTCATATAAGCCTTTCAATCCATCGAGGTCCAACCCAATGAACATCAACCTCTCGACACCTTTATTGGGGCCTTTCAAACTTCTAACCTTGTCACCTTCAAAGATTTAGAAATATCTTTTATTCATCTGGAGGATCATGATTCCCCCTCTTCATTATGACATACATTAGTCAAACCCACATCAAAATGGTGATGATTGATGGAGGAACCAAAATAAATATTATCTCCTTCCATGCCTATGATTAGCTACACTTACCCATGAACATCATATCTGAAAGCATAGCAATCTTTTATTCTTTAAATGATACCATGGATACTACCTTGGGAATAGTTGTCTTCTATATCTTTGGAGGGCCCCATACTATTCTTGAAATTTTTTATGTTATGGAAAGAGAATTCCAATACAATGTTTTATTCGAGCACCCTTGGATTTGTGAAATGAGTTGTGTCCCTTCCACCTTACATTGATGTGTTAAATTTGAGCATGAAGGGCAAGTTGTGACTATCCAGACTTACCCTAGTCCTTTTATATCTTTAAATATGACATATCAGCCTAATTATGTCCTCCTTCCTCCTTCATCAACCTCACAACCATTTTCTAACAACAAAACCCCACCAACCAAAACCTATGACACTTCCACACCAAATGTTGATGAAGCTTATACTAGATTGTCTATCTCTTCTTCCTAGATTCCTATATAGAAACCCATGGTAACCACATTCCAATTTATATCCCTTGGGGAATATAGACTGTTAGCCTTGGATGCCTTCTCTACTCCCTAAGAATATGGGAATCTCAGGCATGACCCTTCTTACGAACCTAACATTAGAGCCATTATCCCCTTTGAGATCCTTAACCATCAAACAAATTTCATTTATGGGGGACTTGATTGGCCACTTCTAGCCCCTACCACTACTTCATCCATCCAACCATTTACCTCTAACTTTTTCTATCTTAGCAAACTAGAGTTCGCTAGGTTATATCTTCATAGAAGTTCTTGGAAAGGATTTGGCCTTGGTCTCTATGATTAAGATCCTCATGAGTTACCCCATATCAAAACTTTGCAATCTCATGAGTCATTTGGCCTTGGATATGAACCACCTAAAGAACCCACCAATTCACCCAAACCTATTTCCACCATGAAGGAAAATATCTCATCCACACCAACCCAACCACTTTCCACACTTGAAGATCCTAACATCTACCACATTAAATTTTTTTCTAGTTAATATTGTTAGTTTGGGGCCTCTTTTATACCAAAAGGGTGTCCAAACCAAATTCCTTCCACTCTTGCACCCTGAAATGGTAGAAAATGATTCTCTTACCATCAACACCATCCAACATCAAGATGATGATTCCATTATTACCTACCTTGATGCGAGGGATTATTTTATCCACAAATACCTTCCTCCTAAAGCCTAAACCATGTTAAACTAATCCATAATGAATATTAACTTGGGCACTTTGGACAACCTCCACATTGTCAAATTGGGCCGATCATTGAATTCCAAAGAACTTCTAGACTTATCCTCTTTCTTCCAAGATCACAACATAGCATTCACTTGGTCTTATAATTATATGCCCAATATTGACCCCACCATTGCTACCCATAACATAGTCACTCATCATGATGCCAAGCTTGTTAAATAAAAACATTAATGCATGCATCCTCACATAGCCCTTCTTATCAAAGAAGAGCTTTAACATCTCCTCTCTATAAACTTCATTCAACCCATTGACTACCACCAATGGGTCTTGAATATTGTACATACCACCAAATTCACTGAGGGCCTCTATATTTGTGTGGAATTTCATGACCTTAACCTCACCTAACTCAAGTATAAATTTCCTCTACCTAGCATTGACTAGCTTGTTGCTCTCACAGCTAGCTACAAGATGTTATCTCTCATGGATGGGTTATAATCATATTTTGATTGCTCTTGATTATCATCATAAAACTACCTTTACCACCCCTTGGGGGATGTTTTAGTATAGAGTCATGAATTTTGAGTTAAATAACATTGGTGCAACCTACCAATGTGCCATGAATTATATCTTCCATGATATCATCCATAAGATTGTAGAAGACTATGTGGATAACCTTCTCAGGAAATCTAAACTCTGAAAAGTCGCTTAACTATTTTTACAATCATATTTGAACATCTCATCCATTATCATGTTTGCCTTAATCCCAAGAAATGCATTTTTGGGGTTTTTTTAAGAAAGCTTTTCATCTTTATCATCTCTCTTCATGAAATTAAAGTAGACCCTGCTAACATCATAGAAATTTTGGACATGCTTCCTCTAACCAACCTTAAGTAGCTATGTATCTTATAGGGAAAAATTCAATCCATTCACCATTTCATTTCCCAACTTTTAGACAAGTGACAGCCTTACCGTCACCTTTTGAACAAGGATGTCTCTTTCAAATGGAATGGTGATTATCAATAGGCCTTTGATTCTCTCAAATTATACCTTTTGTCACCACCTATCCTCAACCCTCCTAAGGATGAACACCCTTTTTGACTATATATCTCTATCATTGACTATTACCTAGGGGCAATGTTGGCTCATCAAGATGAACAACAACATAAAAATCAAGTCGTATACTACATTAGCCACAAGCTTGTAGAATACAAGACTCGATATACATATATCAAGAATCTCAACTCAACATTGACCTTTGTGGTCACCAAACTCTGCCACTACCTTTTTTACCATAAGACCTATGTCATCACTAATATTCATCCACTCAAGTACATGAAATATAAACCATACCAATATCAACACATGGTTAAGTGTCTCATTCTCTTAGATGAATTAAACCTTGAATTTATCCAACATAAGTCTTTTAAAGGGTATGTCATTGCTGACCAATTAGCCAAAGCTCCTTTACCAAACAAACAACCACCTCTTCTTGTCTTTTTGGATGAAGCTATCACAACTCTTTTTTAAGAGGATGGCATAACCTACGAAATGACCATATTCTTCAATGGCTTGAAGTGATAATAAGGAGGGGGTGATAGAGTTATCTTCATTCCTATTAATGTAAAACCCCTTCCTCTCTCCTTCAAACTTGACTTTGAATGTACCAATAATATGGATGAGTATGAATCCCTAATGATATGTCTCCAAACTTCTCTAGCCTTGTGAATTAAGACAATCTTTATCTTTTCTTATTCCTAGCTCATGGTCAACTAGGTCAATGGATCCTATCAATGTAAGAATGATGTCTTGAAAAAATATAAACTTTTAGTTGGAAAACTCTTAACATCATTTGAACATTACTTGGTCTAATCCGTTCCTTAATCTACTAATAAATTTGTAGATATGATGGTTTGCGTTGCTTCCAAAATCCATTTTTAGCCTTCTAATTCCAAAATCATTATCACCATTAATCAATTTACCACTCATTCCTATACCCAATATGATCTCCCTATTATTTGTAGTGTAGAGGAATCTTCCCCTGATATTTGGTATGACCAAACTCTTAACCACCTTAACCTAGGCATCATTCCTCCCAACCTCTCTAAGAATCCCCAAAGAGCCTTTATTTAGAGTACCTCTCATTAGACCATCCAAGGAGGAACCCTTTATAAACATGGTTTCATTAGTCTCCTTCTTCATTGCTTACATAGACATGAAGCTTTCCATGCCATAAGAAAAAACATGATGGGATATGTGGGGGACAATTTAGCAACCTAGCGATTGCTAAACGTATCCCTTGCCTTGGATAATATTGGCCCACACTCAACCAAAACTATTTTGATTATATAAAAAAGTGGGTAAAATGCCAAAAACATGCTAATTTACATCATGCACTAGCCAATAGCCTCCAAGTATCTAAGGATTTCTATCATTTCTCTTAATGGGGTTTCAATCTCATTAGGGAAATTAAGCCCCATTATTCATAGTGACATAGCTCCATCATAAAATCCAATAAATATTTTACCAAGTGGGTGGAAATTATCCCTCTTATCTCAACCAAAATGGAGAATATTATCAACTTTATCAACCATCATATCATTTTTTGCTTTAATGTTACTCAAAAGATCATCACCAATAATGGTAAATATTTAAAAATAAGTAGGTCCAAGGGATATGTGATGAATTTGGCATCAAGTTAAGCTTTTTCTCACCTTACCATCCATAAGTAAATGGACAAGAAAAATCCTCTAACAAAATTCTCACCAAAGCCATCAATGCTTCAAGTTAGGATTGGTACTTGCATATCCCATTTTATTTATGAGCCTATTGTACTAGTATTAAAACCTCTACAAGTGCTAAACCTTTCTCTTTAGTCTTTAGAATAGAGGTAATCTTGAATTTTGAAGTCTAAGTCCCATCTCTTTGCATATATTTGTAAGATCTCATTTTTTAAGAAGACTTTCGTCAACACCATTTAACTCAACTTAAGCTACTTGATGAGCATCATTTAGAAACCCTCACCCACCTCCATATCTATCAAGAGAATATCAAACACACTTATAATAAGAACCTCAAATAATGGGAATTCAATAACAAAGACCTCATCTTAAAGGAAAACCAACATGTGGCCAACATGGAAAAGAGTAAACAAGGAAAGTTTGATTTCAATTGGCTTGGACCCTACATTATTACCCATAATTATAGATCACGAGCTTATCATTTGTCCTCTCTCAAAGGTAGACCAGAACTTGAGCCCCTCAATGCTTTGCATCTACATATATTTTTATGTTAAATAAGGATCAATCTCACTCTTTTTGTCTAACTTAAGCTCATCCCTTGATTACAAGATTTTAACCTTAACCCATCTTTCTCCTCTCCTTTTGAGGATAATTTATTACAACATAGAAACATGTGATTAATTTTCATAGTCATAGCCTAATCCTAAATGTGGGTACCATAGCTCTACCTATAGCATGGTTCTCATGGATAATTTTCATTTTTAATAAGATGGAATCTCATAGTCATTTTCTCTCAAACCCACACCCTTTAACATATCACTGACCTTCTTGTGTTGAATTTTTTCCCTCATAAAGGTAAACCTCTAAGCCTAATTAGACTTGTTCATGTCTAAACACATTGCATCTAGACATAATTTGGATACCAAAATACTACTTAGGTCAATATCTTAAGCATTGTAGATTATTCCCTCAAAGGACAATTACCCAAAAATAAAATAAAAATTAGCAAATGTAAGGTAGACTACTCCCTTGAAGGATAACTATCAAGACCATTAAACAAATCCAATAAGCTTAGACCACTCCCTTGAAGGATGGCTAAGTTAAATTTTTCAAAATAAAAGCAATTTATTGGAAGCTTCCCACATTGATCAACTTCCTATATACAACAACAAATCATAAGAACCACTATCACAACCAATTCTAAAGTGGTAATCAGCTCTTAAGTAGCATAATAAGTTGGAAGTTGTAATCAATTTTCACATATAGACTTCCTTCATTGATCAATATACATTTAGCATATGACATGGATTTATATATCACCATTTCTAGGTCACCTATATAAGGGGAAAATTAATTAACATGAGGTTATCATACATATCACCCATTATCCTTCACACCACCTATCACCCATCCTCCCTTTAGACTATCTATAATTCAAGGGTTTAGAGCTTACTTGAAACCATGTGATCAAGAAACTTTTTTTATCAACTAATGATAATTCATGCACAACATTTTAAGGGATTATATTTATTAAACCAATCCCACTTTAGGTTTGTTTTCAATCCTTATCAAAAATAAATCATCATTCCCTATTCTTATCTTACTATGCTTGGTTGATGTTTTCATCATGAATTTTACCATCTAGTGTTACAAAAATAATAATCATTATTTTTACATTAAGTGAGAATACAACCATAATGGTATCACTCATAACCATAACATTCATAAGTATCCACACAACCTTAATCATGATAACATTCAATAGTGACATCTAACACATTTTGTACATGTTTACAACAAACTATGAAATATTTTATTAAGGGTGCAAGGAGTCACATGACACATAGATAGTCATCAAATTACACACACATTCCCTAAATCACATGCATACATTATTTTCCTACCTAAGCATTAGATTGATTATCTATTGACTCTATATTTAGGTTCAACCATCCTTCTACTTGATTACTCCTTGATCTAACATCTATAACATTCCTTATCTCAACAACTGCTAAAGGGTATACTTTTGTTTTCCTCTCCCACATTCATCCCCATAAGATGAGAACCACATTCTACTCTAGGTCTTCTACCTTTCTTTCCTATTATATCCATTGCATCCCTATACTCTAGTTATTTTTCTCACATAGGTACCATCGGTTATTGCCTTAACACACATCCCCTTGGACAGTGAGGGATCCCTCCATAGACAAGATGACGATCACATTCTCTAGCCTTTCATCCTGAACAATAAAATTTTCACGTTATTCACTACTATAGAGGTAAGAGTTTAGGCTCAATATCAGGCTATAGGTGCTTTTCCTCTTGTTTTTGATCTAACAATACTTCCATTATCACCATTACATGTTGGATTATCTGATAGATCCAAACATTTACCATATTGATTATTTTAGGTCATGGGGTTGTTGATTATCTCCACCATTGTTCCCATTGGTCATCATCTTTAACCTTGTGTAGTTATCTACACTCTCTATGACCTAAAAAACCAAATAACTTAATTATAGACATTCATCCTTATCATGATTCTTTAAATAGAATACCTGACCATTCTTCCTCATCAACATGATTCTCTATTCCACTAACTGGGAAAGTCATATAATGTAATTTATTCCCTTAAACAATATTCCCACTTGAAATGGCCATGTCTACTTACCTTTTCATATGGACACATCACCCTCAATCTGATTGGTCATCTTGATAAAGCCATTATGCATCTTCATGATATATTTTTGTTTCCCTTATCATCTTATCAAAATCTAATGTCTTTCCTTTATTTCTCATTTTATGACCCTTGTTTGCCTAGTGGTCATTTTAATCATTATCACCTTTATCCTGGTTGATGTAAATTAGCTTCTAACCATGGGCCATTGTAATGATCATGCCTTCACAACTGCCACTATTACTGGTGGTGGTAACTCCCAAATTCTTACCACTATAAAAACTCTTCCATCAGAGGTAGCCCACCATGAATTCATGATAATACATTCACTTCCTATCCCCTCTACCCTCTTATTACTACCAACCTATTACCATAGGCTCTAAATGTTAGACCCCAACCATTGGCAATGCCTACTCAATCATGACAGTCTTTTCTTTTGTGCTAGTTGAGAGTTCATATATGGTAGGGGAATGATCACCTTATCCATCTATATAACCAATATATTGGAACACATAGCTCCTAGATACCATGACCTCTTTTAAGTATAACCCCAAGTCATTAGTTCTAAAGAACTGGGATAGAAGATGTAGACATGGCCATTGTTTGTCTACCCTATCCATGCAACTCTTGGGTTAGGCAAGGTCTATCCTCTATCTCTCACCATGTTGTTAACTTCCATACCTATAGAATCTACTTAGCCATCAAAAATTTTATTTATAGGGCCTCACTTCACTACTACCCTTAAAACTCAACTTTTAGTAGTGATGAACTTTGACCAAATCAACAATGCAAATCTTGATAGAAGTCCACCTCCTAAAACTCAACTCATAGTGGTATATGTTATCTCCAGGATTCTACCCTCATATAATTTTATAAGGTAAAACCTTTTCACAAAGGAACCTCTTTTATGGATTAACTCCTTTAAAGGTCATTTATGATGCTTAGCATTATGTTTCCTTATTATTTATCCTACCTTACCCATCCATGTCTCTCACCCTACTAAATGTGGGATCATTATGGTAACTATTCACCATCTACACCATGCACTTCACTATCACCAAAACCCAAAACCACTATTTTACAACACCTACTGCATCTATCCAAACCAATCCATGTGGTCCATCAAATTGGGGCAGCCAATTTGAACACCACTTACCCAATCCTTTCTTAACTACATTGGCCTGATGTTCATGGACTATGTAGGTGTTGCTTCACTTCTAAGGGTAGCTAAGCCACTAGCCACTAGTTCCTATCCCCTTTTTATTCTCACTCATTTCCATCACCCTCATGCTTAGGGAATCTTACATCAAGGAAGTTTTGAATTATTTCTTAAATGTCCTTATTTTTTAACACCATCTCATGCTTCCTCTTAGTTTTTCCCCAATTATTGGGAGAACTACATTGGCCTGAGGTATTTTTGGACTATGTAGGTAATGTTCAATTATTAAGGTCATCTCAACCACATCTTTTATTTTATTTTCCCTCCTAAAATCTCTTCCTCCACTTCTCTACCTATCCCCTCACCACCTCCATCCCTTTAGTTTGTCAATCTCTTTTAACCAATTTTCTAGCTTATCAATCTCTTTTAACATAAGGTTTGACAACTTTCCTCATTAGTCCCACTTATCTCCCATAAAGCCACCACCTACTTTGCCTGATTAGCCTCCCCATCACCTTTCTTTTCACATACTTCAAAGTTCACTCCCTCACCCACTTTTCATGTTTTTGGTATCTCTCCACTTATTACCAACCTTTTCCTTTACCCCCTTTAACTTCTTTCATCATCCTCATAATCTCCCCTCACCCTTATATATTTTTCATAACCTCTTTATCACTCTCTTTTTCTCACCAATTCCACATCATATTATACATCTTATAGCTTTTTGTTTATTCTACTTTTTTACTTTTTATATATGTGTACCACCATTCTCTATCATTTTGCCACTCTTCCCACTGTACCAATATTTCATTCTTCTTATTTTCTTTATTTCCATCCTTTTTATTCTTTTTTTCGTCCAAAACTAGTTATACATAGGTATTTATGATTTAAAAAGCCTTACATAATTTCCCGTTTCTTCTTATCAATTTTTTCATTTTGCCTTTCACATTCCCCTTTTTACTCTTTCCATTTTGGTACTCACTTGTCTTTTACATTTATGTGAGTATCTATGCTTTGTATCCCTACTTTAAATCTTCCTTTTTCTTCTTATCATGCCTAATCTTCATCCCTTATTTTCATCTCATGCCCTTTCATTATGTGCCTCTATTTCTTCACCACCTCACCCCTCTTTAACTTGATAACCTCTTCTAACAAGATGATTGACACATACCTTATCTCTTCAGCTTCTTATTCACACATCCTTCACTTCCCCTTAATTTTATTAATCCCTTTCCAATTTTCCATTCCATTCTCATCTCCAAAACTACCATCTTATTTGCTTCATTACCTATCATCATCCATGCTTACTTGGTCAAGATACCACCTACTTATTCACTCTCTTGTCATCCTTTTTGTGTCCTCACTTCACTCCTTTTTCTCTCCTATTTCCTTTCTTCCATTTATTTCCTTATTTTTCATTTTCATCACCAAATTATTTTCTCTTTGGTCTATTTTTAGACTTATTTTCAAACCCTTCATGGCCTCCCATATTTGTCATCCTCCCATTACCCTTCATGATTGTTACACTTTCCCCATCCTTTTCAATTCTCCAATCTATCATTATTTAGTGAATCCCTCACCCCCAATATTCTACCTCTCATTTTTATTCTCTTTTCTCCATTTCATTTCATTTTTTTCATCTCCCTTGATGACATTCCTTATTTTTATTGACCTTCCTTTTTTTCCCTCTTATATGTCCATGTTTGTCTCCTTCGATCCTTCTCCACCTTCATCATTATCTATGATTTCATTATTTTCTCTACCTATCTCTTCATCCCTCTCTTAGTCTACCTTCACCTCATATTTTATTAGACCTCCATCATTTTCTCCCATACAACCTCTAATCCCTCAATGTGATCACCCATTGTACTACTTTTACTGCTTTCTCATATCCTCCATGCCCTTATTTTAATGCATGAAATCCAAAACCTAATACCTCATTTAATTAATATTATTATTATTTTCCTTGCTCTATATTACAAAAACCCCTTAGATTCTTTCTCTAAACTCCTTCAAAACTCAATGCTTACTTATTTTGGGCCCCCACTAGCTCAAGGGTCAAGGGTTTAAATCTTTGATACTTCTCATTTACCAACTCTACTACTTTTCTTCCATGAATCATTAAATAATACCCTTCCATAGCTTGTTAATGCCATTATTATGTAGTGTGCACAATGTTGGCTTATTTGGATGGTGATGAAAGAACCCATCGGATCATCATAGAAATTTGAGTAGTGCTAGATTTTCTAAAGCTTGGTAAAGTATATTTATCCCAATTTATTTTCTTTAAAATGGTGCCATAAATTTCATACTTGAACCTTCTTATCCATGGCTATATATTCCTTTGGTATAATTGACACAATCATCTAATTGTATCCTAGGTAATCTCATCCACCATTTATACCACACCCATTAGAAAACTATTTGATACCTATATTCTCCACCCTTTGGAGATTTACTTTCTCCAACATAATTAAACCTAACCTAACTAAATGATATCAAATTTGGGAAACCATGGTTAACCAACACTCCCCACCTCAAAAGAACTACATTAGGCCTAAATTTAATTTTAGACATTATGCCCATGGAACTATGTAGGTAGCATCCACTTGATTAGGGAATATGAAGTTTTCTCGACCACCCCATTCTAACCAACCAACCCACTTTCCCATACCCACCTCAACATTGGTCCCTTTTAACCCAACATATTGCATAATTTATGGTGACCTCACCTTGGTCCTTTAGACCATATAGACCAATTTTTCCATGTTAAACATTTTACTTTTTACCACCTCATGCAAAACCAAAGCATTTGTGTTTTTATTTGGGAACACTTCCTACCCTAGATACCTTTGAACAATACCAACCCCATTTAGGAGCCTTGATAAGATTAACCCAATCAATTATGACCAACACTGGGGACTAATTACCTTATCATTTATCTTAGGACCCAACCTTATTGTTACCTAAATTGGTAGCTTTAGCCTTTATGCAACATTGACTATCACACTTAGTCATGTTTTATATACCCATTGGCATTTCACATGCCTAGCTACCTTGTGGCACCACCTAGTGCCTCCCCACAAACTACTTATCAAACCTATACCTGATTTGGCCTTTCCTCATCAATTCTTAGTTTGAGGGGGAACACCTCCTCCCATACTAGGGGTAGCCTAACCTTTGACCAAGAGATTAATTTTTGTTTTGTATATTTTTAATTCAAAACCACATAACAAAAAAGTGCATAATGTAGACACTAGAAAACTACAAACTTACAATTTTAAATGACTAAATGCCTTGAGACAACCTAAATACCCCTAAACCTTCTTAATCCTTAACCAACCCCTATTCATCTAACCAAATCACTATTATCTTATTCATATATTACTACTCAAAATTACTATTTGAAACTATTATTCAAAAGTACTATTCACTATCATTAGTCACTGTGGGACCCACTATCACTATTCATGATGACATGACAAGTGACATGGAAGGTGATATGGCTTAAAATTTAGGTGTCTTGATGTAGGACATCACAACCCACCTAGGACCTTTTCCCAAGGTACTTAATGACCTTATTTAAGCATCACAAGGCCCCCCCCCTTGAAATATGGTGAATTTCCTCTTAAAAAGCCATAATTCAACATGTATTTTTCTTTCACACATGAAATTAGGATTAAAAATGATATACCTACCTCTTAAGTACTTTGGGATGGACAAAGGGCACCAATTTTTAACTTTTTAACCTAAATGGGAGACTCACTAACCTAAATGAGAATCCCCACTAACCTCATTTTTGACTAAATCATGTACCACAAGGAAAATCGGGCCACATTTTGTGTGCCATCTCTTTAAGTGATTGAATGAAGATAAGTAAGGGTGGTGAAAAGTATTTGGTCTCATTTAAACCCATGTTCATGATTCCCATTCAAAATTGGATTCATATGCTAGGTGGGAGACTCACCAACCCAAATGTGAATCCCCACCAAGCCCATATTTGACTCATTCATGCACCACATGGAAAATTGTGCCATACTTATATCATTCCTCTTTTAGCATGATTCTTCACAATAAATGTTATAAATACCCCCCCTCTCCTTCACCTAACTTTAAATGGAAAGTTAGTATTTGGTTATTAACATCTTGTTGAAGGCATTTGGAGGAGGTTATCATTTTGGAAGACATGCACATATTGGAATAAAAAATAATTAAGCAATGAAACTCTACCAAAATTATCAAGGGTCTCCAACAAGGCAATCTTCATCAACAAACATCTTCAAGCATTGAGGTAATCTTGTTGTTTAGCTATCTTAATTTATTTATTCCTTTCCCTTATGACTTATTATTTAAATTTTTTACTTCATTACCCTCTTGTCATTTCATCCTCTTACCCATATCTCTTTACCCTCTTGATCATCGTTTACCCCTTTGCCTTCTTGGCCTCATTTTGACCATTTTCCCTTTTGCCTTCTTGGCCCTCCTTTTTACCATTTATCCCTCTTATTTTATTTAACATATTTTTATTCACAATCCCAACCATTTCCCAATACCAACCAAATCATTATTTTGACCTTTACCAAGTCAATCCAAAACACAAACCACAACTTTGTTTTAACTAATTTTCAGCATTAGCATTATTAAAATTAGTTGCTTTATTTTATCCATCTAAGCAAAGCATTAATTTTATTTATTTATTTATTGTTATTTTTTATTCTTAGTTTTAGTTTTCTATTAATATTTTTTTTTCACTTATCAACTTAAAAGTTTAAATAAGGTGGATTGACAGCTTTCTAGAAATCTTTCGCTTCTAGGATCTAGCTCACACTAGTTAATTCATCCAACTGCTTGTCTAACCAATAAGTTTTGTGATAGATATTTATAATTTCATGTCATTATTCCATATCCAAAGAATATTTCTCAAAAATCCTATATTTAACATGCATGCATTCAACAAGTATTCTTATATACACCCTTCTCCACTAGTTTCTTCTTTTTACACTTAGGAAAAAGAAAAAATTAGATATAAACAACATCTTTGTGTTTTTGACTGAATTATTTGCTTATAAGTATAAATATAAGTGATATTTGTGATTTGTAACACATATTTGTGATTTATTAGGTAAATATTAAAGCTCTTTGGGATTTGATACTCATTTTTGGTAAATTTAGATTACACTTTGAAAAGCCACAATATTTAATGTTAAAACAACTCATTTTGATAAAATATTGGCACATATTTCATATATCTAAGTTCCTTTAGGCTTATACTTATAAAGATAGATCATATTTACATAATTAAACACATCTTTGAGATAATTCAATCAAAGATCAATGTCCTTTACTATTATTCATATAACCTTTACAAAATAAGCTCAATGTGTAGGTCTAACTCTTGTTCTTTAGAGAAGTTAGCTTGATACATTGTATTTTAGGTAGGATATTCAAATTTCAAGCTATAATTACCAAAGATTAGAACAAGATCACACTCAGAGACTAGGGATCCTTTCCTAGAGCTCAAGGTTCAAAAAAAGACTAGACGTGACAAAGGTAAATGCAGGAGATCCAAGTCTCTTCCATCTTCACTTATTTAAGGTACCTATGCCTTCAACCTTCATCCAATTATGGTATGGCTAGGTTATTCTTAAATTAATGTGTCATGTGTGGTCCATTATCTCCAATGAAACTTTGAGAAACACCTACCTACATTTAGTCCAATGGGTATAATAATTGCTAAAGAACAAATAAAATATTTTAAAGTTATTCTAAGGTTAATAAATGTTGTGCATCAAGATGTAGCATGTATGTTGCTTACATTTACTTATAAATATGAAACCTATGAATGGTTTTTAAATTTTCCTAATAATTATATCAAAAGTTAGAATGATTCCAATAATATGTTTATAGATCAATTTGGCAAGATTTTTAGTCCTTATGTTATTTAACATCAATTCAATACCATTAGAAGAGATGAAAATGAACCTATTAGGTCTTTCAATGATTTATTTCAAAAAAATTATAATAGGCCCATAGAGACTTATAAGATTGATGATTTTTTAGCTTTAGAGATCTACAAAGATGTAGTAGATCCTATGACCTCTATATTCTTGAAGATATCTATTCCATCTATAGCTTCATTGACCTATGCCTATTCTTAGTTAGTGACCATTAACAATAAAATAAGAAACCAAAGGCAAATGGCTTACTCAGTCCCAAATGTCAACCTAAATATGCATGTGATGAACTTATTCCCAATAACAACTAAAACATCCTAGCCTTAAACAAAATTCTAAACTTAAATTAATTACCCTTAAGCCATGAAACTCCTAATTATAATATAGGATTCTTTAGCCATCCTACAAAAGGATTCAATAAAAATTATCAAAGAGATTGAGTGCCAATTGTAGGTATTAATAATAACTAGGTACATAATTCTAAAACTCCTAAAAATGAGGATGGGTTTATTTTTAAAATGGTTCAAAAATTAAGCATTGATTTCTTTTAGTTAAAAACATAATTAGGCAATATTCGAGAGAACTCTAGTAGGAATTTCTCATTTCAAAGGTTCAATAAGCCAAATAATATATTTTAGAATGATATTTTTCTCAATAATAAGGAATACGGGCATTAATCTTATTGATATTATATTACCTAATTATTGTGGGGTCCATTACATAGCCAACCATGGATAAATTGATTATATAGAGTTTTAAAAAGACTTTGAGTCTTTCCAAGAAAAGTTGGATATATTTGAGGTGGTCCTTAATAAAAAAAGTGGTGCAGGTTCCTCTAAATCTAAGCCATCTGATCAAGCCTTCATGGTGGATACTTTTGATTTCCATTTTCAAGAAGAGAATGAACCTAATGAGATCCTTGAGGATATTTAAGTCTTTTAATAGTTATTAAAAAATACCTAACCCTTGAGGACTAGAGAGAAGAGACAGCCTTTGATTACCTCAATACCTTCAAATAACTTTAGAACTCCTCCAAACACTTCCTCAAGTAACAATCTAGAGCCACCAAATGGGATTACCTCTCAACCCAATGTTGAGATTTCTAGTTCTTCTAGTAAAACTAGTTATAACATTGTTGAGAATATGAAGAAGATAAAAGATAATATTACATTTCATGAATTACCATAAATTACATAGCAAAGGGACCTCTTGCTAGAATCTTTGTCAAACAAGCCCAACAAACCCCCCAAGGCTAACAATGCCATTATGACTATAAACAACGCCAAGGTTGAATCTCCTCCCTTTTTGCTCACTATCAAGATGTTTGGTAAGAACTTGCATAATTTTTTATTATATTCAGGAACATCTACCAGTATCATGCTTACAATTATATGCAAAAAACTTGATTTAACACCTATAAAGTCTAATAGGGTTGTCACTCAATTATACAAATCTAGAGTCAAGGTTGTAGGAGAATTATTAAATGTTCACATGTAATTAGCTTTTGAGCTTAGGATACAAAAATTCATTGATATTCAAGTGGTTTACATACTTGATGTTTATGGTATATTCTAAGTAGGGAATGGAGTAAGACTTTGAATGGTTACATGTCTACATATTGCTCACATTTATGGCTACCTTGGAAGGGAGATCCTAATCAAATCAAGGTTGAGAAAGAGCCAAGGATGAAACACATAATAATAAAGTATAATGTTGTGAATGAGAGGGTCAACATAATTGAATTATAGTTAGGGGTTTTCACCCTTGAAACTGACAAGGTATGTGATCCTAAGATTTTTCATGTTGTGCTTAGACCATGGAAATTGCATTTTGATGGTAATAGGTATAATTTTGGATCATGTGTTAGTGTTATCTTAACTAACCCTAAAGATAAGAAGTATCATGACTCTTATAGGTTTCAATTCCCTTGTACTAAAAATCTTACTAATTATGAAGCTCTTATCCTAGCTTTACAATTTTCTATAAATAATAAAGTCAAATAAATGCTAGTTTATAGGGATTTAGAATTAATGGTCAAACAAGTAAGAAGAAAATACTAATGTGAACTCTCATACTTGAACATGTATAAGTTTAGGGTATGGGACTTCATTGAATCCTTTGATGGCATGGTCATTTAGTTGAATGAAAATAAAATCCCTAAGGAGATGATCACTCTGTTGATGTAGTGGATTACACCTTGGACAGGAAGTTGAGCTCTTGCCTTCCACATGCAATAATGGAAACTCCCCTCTTGCCTATGGGCCTAGAAAAAATGGGGGGAGAGTCTCTAGATAAGGGCTAGCTCCCTTTGATGTCTCTTTAGGTCCTAGATTCCCTACTACTAACAAATAAATGAAAAGGGGGGGTTTAAAAGGGAGAAGGATTCTAAAAATATAACCTAAACCTAAACTAAAAAGGTGATACACCAAAAAAGTTAATCCACTCAGCCTGAATATACACTTTTCACCAAGAAGAAGTTGGCACACACTTCATCTAATGTGGGAAAATCTTTTGTATCAGTGAGTCAAGGGTCCTCTGGAGATATAGGGAGGAATAACTATCAAAGGTGTTCTGAGACACACTATGGTAACCTATTCACATGCGCATATATTCCTACTGTAGACACTTCTAGTAGACCTGGAGAAGAAGAGACTTCATAATGCACTAGACATGCTAGAATCATTTTGTGAAAGCATAAAAGAAAATGACTTAACACAAAAAGAAAACATAGACATATGTGTGAGTGCAAGTTCAAATGGAGGTAAAAATTGCTAAATCTTGATTGAAGGTAAAATCTGGCAGAGTTCTGCCTTACAAACCTAAGAGATTTTTGGGTAGAGCTTTGCTTTATGGGCTAAGAGATGATATCTTCTCCAAATTAGAAGTTTACAATATATAGAGGAAGAAAATAGACCTTTTGGTGCCCTTTTTACAAGTGACCCATGTGCATTCTAATCATCAGGAAGAGGAAGCCACTTAAACATCATATGCAAATTTATGGGCCACACCATTTGTCTACAAACAATACCACTCCTTCAAAGCAATTTTGTGGCTTTTCTACTCATCAATGCAAAGTGAAGAAAATGGGTCACTCCATTCACCGTTCACACCTCTTGATGATCAATTCATGGACACTGTGTCAACTACTAGAGTAACTCCTTGAGTTGACACCTTCCTTCACCACTTAGACTATTTTGTCCATTTCTACACTTGGTTCTTCTACCCCTTCCTAGCTTTGTCTTTCTTCTATCCTTAAGCCTTTAAATTCCTTCAGGTTCATGCTTAAGTCTATGAAGATAAACAACTACTTCATTGCCATAAATTTGACATCCTTGAGTCCATCATCCTCCTTAGCAATTTGTTCATGTCCTTTCTGATTGTTTTGGCTACTTTCCACTAATTTCAATAAGTGACACATGGCATGTTCCACTGTGAAATAGGTGAGGACACATGGCAACATCCACTACTTATAGAAACCTTAGGCACCTTTTGAGACTCTTACATAAGATGACATGTGGTAGCTTCTACTAAGCTTTAGAAACAATACAGAAACATTTAGGACTCATTAAAATTCACATGAATGATGACACTTGATAGTTTCCACTCTCTTTAGCAATATGTTTGGGGCCCACCACAGTCTTTACATAACAAAAGAGAGAGACCGCAGCTATAGACACTTGTCAGCTTTCATTGAGCTTTGTAAGGGACATGTGGCACATTCTGTTACTCTTAAAAAAATATGTCAAAACCTTCTACATTTTCCACTTGGCACCCTCCATGGAACTCTGAGGGAAGCTTGTTCAAAGGAGCTTTAGGAATCAAATGAAAAAACTTTTCATGTTCCACCAGGTTTTACAAGGGACACATGGCACATTCCACCACTTTTAGAGGCAAATTATCATGTATCCTAATAGATGACACTTGGCAGCTTCCACTCTCAAGCTTTTTTGGTGTAAAATTGATGGTTGTAGGCCCATCACTATTTTAAAGCCAATGGCTAGTCCATTTCCCTAAAATTGATGGCCTCAGAGACATCATTGTCCTTGGAAAATCCTTCAGTTCTTTTCCTTCGAGTATTTTCCTATGGCCTTTTCTCTGAATTTCTTTAGACTTTTTATCTGAAGGATTTCCTTTGGACAAAAATCTGAAAGAAATCATTCTTGCCTTGTCCTTCCATCTCATAGGATTTTTCTTTGAATAATTTCTTTGGACAAAATGTCTAAAGGAATTCCTTCAAACATTTTGTTTGAATAAATTTGTGTTCTCACCTTGAATAATTACGAAAGAATTTTGACTTGCCTTGTGCATTTTTTGAAGGAATTCCAACCCTCTCATCCTTAGAGATGTCACTTTGAAAATGTTCCCTACCCTCCACAAGGGCCCTTGGGTCAGGAACTACCCTCCGCAAGGGTACTTGTTATTCAGGAGACTCTCTTGAACTTTTTGATTGAACCGTTCCTTTGAACCAACCCATTGAACTAAATGTTGAACCAACTAAGTGAACCAAGTGATTGAACTAAAGCATTGAACCAACTGTTGAGCCAAGCCTTTGAAACAATCCATTGAACCAATTGAATCTGAGCTAATTAAACTAAATGGTTTAATGGTCCAAAGAAACTTTGTAGAAATCCCCTTTCATTCTTTGAACTAGTTCTTCATCCTCCAAAAGACTTTCCTACAGAGTCTATAGAAACACCTGTAGAGTTCATAGAAATGAGACTTGTGCAAAATCAAACAAATGTACTAGCTGAGAATAGCATGGGAAAAGGGGAACCCATTTTGGCTTGTTGGACCAAAAATGGTCAACAAATTAGTGACTCCTAAGGGAAGCATGCCTGCTATGCTTAGAAACTAGTTGCCTTAAAATCCATTGGGCACAGAGTCAGAATGCAACTTTTATAAAGGTTAAAAATAGCCTTGAGAGATCGAAGAATCAATCATGAGCTTTTACCCCATGCACAAAGGAAAACATACACAAAACTAAAAACACTACTTGTGTAAACTTCACTTAGGGAAAATAGGAAAATAAACTGAAAGCAAACTACTATATATAGCTAACCAAGTGTCTTTTCCTCCCTCTTGGATCAAAGGGAAAAATTCTTAAGTTCCTTTCCTGGCTAGGAAACTTATGGTGCTAGACAAGTGGCTGAATGGAATGGAGACTTGGTAACTTGCGCCTCTTGCCTGCCACCTCGATTGGCTTGCATATGAGTGGATCAGAGTCAAACATGCTTCCAACATATATGTACTCTTCTTGTTCTTGGAATCTTGTTGAATTCTAGCTCTTCATACTAGTGTGTTTCATCTAGAAATCAATGGTTGTTGGCTCATCATCATAAGCCCTTTGATATGCATAGTCCTTTTACAATGCATCATGATTTGACTCATTCCCTTTTGCTTCATTGAAAACCCTATAAAACTCATCCTCTACTTCCTCATGGCTTTCTTGAAGAAGGGTGACTATTGTGATGTCTAAAATGGAATCACAAACTGATTTCTCATCCCACAGAACATCACCTTCTTGTTCAAAAATCTCTTCTTCAAGAATTTCCTCAAGATGGACCAACCTCTCCTTTTCTTGCTCAAGGATCAGAGTCTCTAGTTGTTCAAAGACATCCATCTAATCCTCCTCCAACTCAAGATCCATGGTGTAGTCATCTTCCTCATCAAAGTAGCAAGGAAGTTCATCAAACAAGGGAGGAGAGAGGTCACCATGCTTACTTTCCTCTTCATATTGCTAGAACATCTACATGTATGCATGACCTACATTTTCTCCATTGTTGATGATGTATTCAAAAGGAGCCTCCATGATGATTTCATCTTCCTTTTAACTCATTATAGCCTTTTAGACATCTATAGATTGGATCTTCTACTCCTCACTCACCTCCTGCAAAACAGGTTCCTCCTTGAGAAGGGGTGAAATGGAAAAACCATGTGGAAGAAGAGGCAGTCTTTGAGCTAGAATCAAATGATTCTCCTCTTTCCACTTGGATATCACTTCATCTATATCATGTGTGGATTGATAGCTCTCTTGGAGGTGTGTAGATGGGGTGTGTTCGAACATGTCCATCACACGTTGGCTGAGGAATCTCGCTCTTGACTCTAACTCTGTAATTTTCTTCCCTATATCTTCTTGGAAGAGCCTTTCTTGGAGGTCACAATAATCATCATGAGTAGGAGCAGCCTTGACTTCTTCAAGGTTTTGAGCAAAACCCTTTTCCTCCTCTTCCTTCCTGCCCCATGATTCCACTATTTGCTTCCAACTTATGACCTTGGGGTTGGAACTTTGCCCTTATGAACAGGCAGCAACTTTATCCTCTTTAAAGTCCCAAGATGGCTCATGATATTCCCTCTTCCAACTTAGAATATTGACATCATGTTGAGAGACTTGAGGAGGTTGATGAAGACTAGGAAGGGTCTACTCATGCATAGGAAGAGCTGCTTCAAGAGAGATGTGTTGGTTCATGGTATTCCCTTCAAAGGAAGATTCACATTTTATAGAAATGAGAAGTTTCATCTCCATGAGAGGTTGCTCTAATTCCCTTTGATGTTTAAAGGCTAGGTATACGGGGTTAAGAGAAGGATTGATTGATGCATTATATGAGCTATAATGAGCAAGTGTTATCTGATAGAAAGGATTTGGTGCATAAGAGGGGGATTTCTTTAGAATAGGAAGGGGTACGCAGTGCTGACTACCTTGCATGAATAGATTCCTCCATTTTTCTACCTCCTCTTCCATGGATTATAAGGCCTGAGCTTGCCTAAACAAACACTCCTCTTTATACATTAGCTCCTATTGATATCCATACTACTCATCCAATCTATCAATCTCCATTACCTACTTCTCAAACTCTAGCGCTACTTCCCATATGGTTGTAAGACAACTAGGAGAGCTACTTGAAGGGATTGCATGAATAGTCTAAGCTTGATCAAAACTATACGAAGGAAAACAAAGTCCATGATTCTTATCAATGGGATAATACATGCAAAAAATGAGATTTCTTGATGGCACGAGAACTGCTTAACTAACTAATTCAACTCAGAGTCGCCATTGGTGTTGATGAAAAAAGCCTCTAAAGGCTAGTTGGTTGAAAAACACACCAAAAATTCTTCAACTCTTTGGATAAAACTTGTCCTAGTTGGTCCCATCAGGTGTGCCAAAAACTGTTGACGTAGTGGATTTCACCTTGAATAGGAGGTCAAGCTCCTACCTTCCACACGCAACAATGGAAACTCTCCTCTTGCCTGTGGGCATAACAAAATTGGGGGGAGAGTCTCTAGATAAGGGCTATCTCCCTTTGATGTATATTTTAGGTCTTGGATTCCCTATTGCTAAACAATAAATGAAGAAGGGGGGGTTGAAAAGGGAGAAGGATGCTTAAAATAGAACCTAAACCTAAACTAAAAAGGTGATACACCAAAAATGTTGATCCACTCAGCCCAAACATATACTTTTCACCAAGAAGAAGCTAGCATACACTTCATTTGATGTGGGAAAATCTTCTGTATCAGTAAGTTAGGTGTCCTCTAGAGATACAGAGATGAAGAACTATCAAAGGTGTTTTAAGAGACACTATGATAGCCTATTCACATGTGCCTATATTCTTGTTGTAGACACTTCTGGCAGACCTACAAAAGAAGAGACTTCACAATGCACTAGACATGTTGGAATCATTCTATGAAAGCATAAAATAAAATGACTTAACACAAAAATAAAACATAGACATATGCGTGAGTGCAAGTTCAAATGGAGGTAAAAATTGCTAGGTCTTGATTCAAGGTAAAATCCGGTAGAGTTCTACCTTATAAACCTGAGAGTTTTTTGGGTAGAGCTTTGTATTATGGGCTAAGAGATGATATATTCTCCAAATGAGAAGTTTAAAATATATAGATGAAGAAAAGAGGCCTTTTGGCACCCTTTTTATAAGTGACCCATGTGTATTCTGATCATCGAGAAGAGGAAGCTTCTTAAACATCATATGCGAATTTATGGGCCGCACTGTTTATCTAAAAACAAGACCACTCTTTCAAATAAATTACATAGCTTGTCTGATCATCAATGCAAAGTGAAGAAAATGGGTCACACCATTCACCATTCATGCGTCTTGATGATCAATTCATGGACACTATGTCAACCACTAGAGTCACTCCTTGAGTTGATACCTTCCTTCGCCACTTGGACTATTTTGTCCATTTTTTCACTTGGTTCTTTTACTCCTTCCTGGCTTTGTCTTTCTTCTATCCTTAATCCTTTTAATTCCTTTGAGTTCATTCTTAAGTCTGCGAAGATCAATATCTACTTCATTGTCATAAATTTGATGTCCTCATGTCCATCATCCTCCTTAACAATTCTTTCATGTCCTTCCCACTTACTTTGGCTACTTTTCACTGATTTTAATAAGTGACACATGGCATGTTCCACTATGAAATAGGTGAGGACACGTGGTGGCATCCGTTACTTAGAGAAACCATAGGTGCCTTTTGAGAGTCCTACAGAAGATGACACATGGTAGCTTTTGCTAAGATTTAGAAATAATATAGAAACATTTGGGACTCATTCAAATTCACATAGATGATGACACTTGGTAGCTTCTACTCTCTTTAGAAATATGTCTGAGGCCCACCATAGTCTTTATGAAACAAAAGGGAGAGACCACAGCTATTGACACTTGTCAGCTTCCACTGAGATTTACAAGGGACACATTGCACATTTTGCTACTCTTAGAAAAATATGCCAAAACCTTATGCATTTGCCACTTGGCACCCTCTATGGAACTCTGAGGGAAGCTTGTTGAAAGGATCTTTAGGACTCAGATGTAGACACTTGTCACACTCTATTGGGTTTTGCAAGGGACACGCGGCACATTCCACTACTTTTAGAGGCAAATTATCATGTATCCTAGCAGATGACACTTGGTAGCTTCCACTCTCAAGATTTTTTTGTTTAAAATTGATGTTCACAGGCCCATCACTATTTGAAAACCAATGTCTAGTTCATTTCCCTAAAATTGATAGCCTCGAAGATGTCACTATCCTTAGCAAATCCTTCAGTTATTTTCCTTCAAGTTTTTTTCCCGTAGCCTTTTCTCTAAATTTCTTTAGACTTTTTATCCAAAGGAATTCCTTTGTAAAAAAGTTTGAAAGAAATCATTCTTGCCTTGTCCTTCCATCTCACGGTATTTTTCTTTGAATAATTTCTTTGGACAAAATGTTTGAAGGAATTCCTTCAAAATTTTTGTCTGAAGAAATTCTCGTGTTCTCACCTTGAACAATTCTGAAAGAATTTTGACTTGCCTTGTGCATTTTTCTAAAGGAATTCCAATCATTTTGGCCTTGGAGATGTCACTTTGAAAATGTTCCCTGCCCTTCGTAAGGGCACTTGGGTCAGGAACTACCCTCTGCAAGGTCACTTGTCCTTCGGGAGACTCTCTTGAACTTTTTGATTGAACCATTCCTTTGAAACAACCCATTGAACCGAATGTTGAACCAATTAAGTGAACCAAGTGATTAAACTAAAAAATTGAACCAACTATTGAACCAAGCCTTTGAAACAAGCCATTGAACCAATTGAATCTGATCTAATTAAACTGAATGGTTTAAAGGTTTGAAGAAACTTTTTAGAAACCCCTTTCATTCTTTGAACTGGTTCTTCATCCTCCAAAAGACTTTCATGTAGAGTATGTAGAAACACCTATAGAGTTCGTAGAAATGAGACTTGTGCAAAATCAAAAAAATGTACTGGCTCAGAATAGCAGGGGAAAAGGGGGACCAATTTTGGCCTGTTGGACCAAAAATGGTCAACACACTCTAGAGAGATTATTTGATCAAGACAAACTTGTGAATTTTAAGGTTCCCAAAGTAAGTTGGAAATATTATAATGTTATTGAACTTGGTCTCCAAAATCAACCCTAGCTAGTGAATGTTGGAAAGGGCTGTATAAACATTGAGAACAAGAAAGCTAAAGAGATCCTTACCCAATATAGGGATTCCATAGCATGGTCCTATGATGAATTAAATATATTTGATCCTAGAGTCATCACTCACACCATCCCCTTAAAGGAGAACTGTAAACCATTTAGAAAAACAAATATGCCTATAAACCCTATCTTAGAACCAATGATTTTTAAAGAGGTTAAGAGACTTCTATATGTTAGGATAGTCTTCCCTATCAGGCATACTACTTGGATGGCTAATCTGGTGCCAATTAGGAAGAAGAATGGTGAGATTAGGATCTGTATTAACTTAAATAAATTAAACAAATCATTAGAGAAGGACAAACATCCCCTTCCTTCCCTAGACCAAGAAATTCAAGTTGTTTCAAGTTCATCATCGATGTCTTTTCTTGATGTATTTTTAGGTTATAACTAGGTGTTGGTTGATAAAGAGGACAAGATGAAAATAACCTTCACAACAAAGTGGGGAACCTTTACTTTGAAGAGGATTAGCTTTTGGATAATCAATTAAGGAACACAATTTCAAAGGGATATGAACCATGCCTTCCAAAGTATAATAGGTAAATCTATTATTATATATATGGATGATCCAATATTTCTTTTTTTTTAAAATAGGGAGGTTCACTTCATGCATTTGTAGTAAGTGTTTGAAAGATGTAGAATGTATGGGATCTCCTTAAACCCTAAGAAAATTATTTTTATGTAATTGAAGGTAATCTATTAGGACATGTTATAACAAAATATGGGATCTCTATAGATCCTCAAAGGGTAGAGGCTATATCCAAAATAGAGCCCCCAAAAAGTAGGAAAGAGTTAAAGTCATTCTTTGGTAAGATTAATTTTGTAAGGATGTTTATTTCTATATTTGTAGAGAGTATCAAGCCACTAAATGACATGCTAAAAAGGATGCCAACGTCATATGGAATGAATAATGTAGAAAGGTTTTCAATGATAACTGTGATCAAAGAATTTAACTCAAGAGATTATGGTTATTATGGTGTTAGTTTCAAAATGAAAACAAAATGAAAGAAACACACTAACTATCATAACATCTCTAGACCTAGACACTAGAGAGAGATTAGTTAGCAAACATGAATAAAACACATGACTAAAATTTAAAATAAACCCTATTTTACCTTCATTGGATTCTTCAAAATTCTTGTTATAGTGGCTTACTCGACTTGTGCTCATGAAGTCTTCATAAAATGAGGTTTGGCTATCTCCTCTTCTCCTTGGAACCTTGTGGCTTTAGCTTGTATTGGCATGTTAAAACTAATTTTGATGGCTTTTGGAATAATTTGTGCATTATAAATTTGAATTATCAATACTTAAAATTCATGTGGTAAGGCCTCTTATTTATAGATTTTTGAAAATGTCTAGAATCAACTTGAATCATCCATCCTAAGATTGAGATGTGTGGTTAAGGATTAATTTAGTTTTTGGAATTAAGTTTATAATTATCCTCATCATGAAATTATAAGAATGGGTAATTAAGAGGTATGGAGGGCATCATGGAAGGCATTTATGAGTTATGGAAGGCATGAATCCTGATATTTGTGGCATTTATGGCCTAAGGATGTCTTCCTAAGAAATGAGGTCACCTGATGATGAAAGTATTCAATATTCATTTCCAAAATAAATTATTCAACAAGTTACCATGGAATTATTGATTAGGCTCTAATTTGGATTAATTATCTCTAAGCATGATTAAGTACTTTATGCACAAATTATTCAAATTGATCAAAATGTCTTATTATTGGTCTAAAATTTGACTGGATTAAAATTGAAAGTTGATGTTAGATACATTGGATAAATTATCCTATTTAGGATGTTAATGATAAAAAATAACAAAGTCACATGTCTTATGAAATATATTTGATAGGAAAGAGAAATCTAGAGTACTTTGGTGTAAAATTGGTATTTTGACTTAGAATGATCTAATCAAATCTAGCTGGCCCATAAATTACATTTCTCCATTTAGGGATACTGTAACTAGAATTATCACTTGAATATGTCAATTTTAACTCATTTAATACATTTTAGTATTTTTAAGACAAATTGTGCATTTTAGGTAGAAATTGGTCAAAATCCTAGTTGGAGGTCATTGGTGGCCAGATTTAGGTGTCTACAGTTTGCCCCTATTTGGGAAGGCAATTCAAGATATAGACATAGTAACATCTTCTCAAAGAATGAAAAGGTCTTATATACATACAAATACAATGATGATAAACTAACTATATGATGCAAGTAGAGGGTGACCTATTTCAAGTATCTTAGTCCAAAGCTTAGAAATAAAATCATCTAAATAACTCCCAAAAAATACATCAAAGTTTGGGTGACCTTGAAAATTACCCTAAAGTCTTTTTATTTTCATGCTTTATTTATTTTTATGAAAACTCGGCTTGCAAGGGGGATTTCATCACCTCCCACAAGCTCTTTTAGGAAGCTTTGACCCAAGGTTTCACCTCCTAGCATTGATTTCATTTGGCTCCTAATTAGAGTTTCACATGGGATATACTGACACTTTAGACATCACACTACACTAAATGAACAATAGGATATAGTAGTTTTGAAAAGGAATAGACCTTTTTATAATAAGTCAAGTGGTATGGACCCAAAGTCCATGATTTTATTTTTCATTATTTGACATGAAAGTCATTGCGTAATTGATTCCCCTAGAGTGTTCATAAACTCGTTAAATCTTAGACAAATCCCCACTTGTCATGGAAGTATTATTGGTGCAAGGTGCACCTCAAGGTCCATGTTGTAGTACTATCATTTGAGAGGAGGGGTGTTAAAACCCTAATATATAATGTGCATTAAATTTTGGATGAACACTTAAAATACTCTCAAATGACATATATTGATGGATTCCAATAATACCAAGCAACCTTGTCAATTTAGAGTGTAAGAGCGATTAATTAGTTAGGTTTTATCCTAGATTAAAGGCTTGTTTGGAGTCAAAACTTGGTGTAAACAACCAATTCAAAATAAACACATAGTTATAGTTTTCCTTTGAACAAAGAGTCATTATGCTACCCATGTGAGATCATCAATTTGCCTTGTTCAAAGTTCATCAAAATATTGGGAGTCATATCATCCACTTTGGCATAGTTATGTTGCCCAATTAAGTCTAGACCTTTACCAATGTTGTTAAGTCCTTCACTTATAATCTAAATTCAAAATTTCACCTTTATAAGTTCATAGGGTTGATGTTTTAAGTGGGTTCAAAATTTGCACTAAACTTGAGGGAACTTAAGTTTAATTTCCAATTTGGGTTGAAGGTTGTTTAATACTCATAATCGTTATCATCACTTGATAGACTTAAGCCATTTTGTGATAAACACTTGCACTTTGAGTGTATACACCATAAAACATTTTGAGTCAAGAAAAGTAGTGTTATGGAATCAAAATTATGGGAAACTATCTTTGCCTTAGAGAGTTTTTGAAATAAACTTTTCTATCACACCTTTTGTGTAGTATAGCATTGTTACACTACCCAAAATATTTCAAATATTGTTTCATAGACCCTCTTGCATAGAGTTAAATTTTTTTCCTACATTTTTTAGAATAAATCAAGTGTACTTTTGTGTTCTTTATCTATCATAATTATACCATTTACTTTTGTCTAGCTTATTTGTTAAAAGAACCATGTTTTATACCATTATTTATGAGAAAATAAAATATCTCTAAATTGTCTTTTATTTCATACCTTCTACCTAGTTTATCGAGTTCATGTCCAAGGATCAAATGCCTAGTGTTTGTTATAAGTATTTCAAATCCATTAGATTAAAAATTTCATCTATTTAAAACTCTAGCTTTTGACACCATTTGGCCAAGAGTCCTATCATATGCCTTGTTTGAGTCTAGATTTTGACACCGTGTTTGGCCAAAAGACCCGATAACTTTTAAATTCCTAGATTAGACTAATTTAAAACACTTTAACCTTAGAGTTTGGCATTTCAACTTTTAGTCCATTTACTTACTTATCTTTATGTGAATAGTGAAATTTTAGATACTTCATGCTATCTTTTTTCCTCATAAATATTTGCATAAACCTTTTGATCCTTATGATGAATCTAAACCAAGTTGGAACATCATCTATTTTAGATTTTGTCCTTTTCAGAGTTTGTATAACTCTTTGAAATTTTAATGCTGAGCATTGACTATGTATCGCAACATGTATTCCTATACTTGTAGTGGACTCATTTACAATCTAGGGATTAGTAATGTGGTTATATAGAAATAAATGGTGCAAGACCCCTATGCAGATAATATTGATTATGATATGGATTCTTATCCCTCTTATAATACTCAATTAGGGGCACAAATTCAAGATCTATTAGCTAATTATTTAGTTAACACACCACCCTATTCAGAACAAGACCAAGAACAAACCACACAATACCTAGCTACAATACTCATAGTGGATGAACCAGTTCTTCAACAATCATATACTACTAATATGGCTTCCACATATGATCCATTTTTGTTTGAGGGAAATTTTTTAGAGAATAAACATGAGATTTTGGTTAGAGCCATAGAGGTAGGGGCCAAGTTTCTAATAGACTTCCCCCATGAAAATTTACCAAGCCTAGTAAGAATGAAACACAATATAATTTATGATTAACAGGCTTCTTCTAGAAATCCTTTGGTTTTAGTCCAAATAACATATTATGATGCTAATATGTCTAATTGATACAAAAACATCATGGAAGACCAATTTAACCAAATACAGAAAACATATCAAACCTACCTAAATCTAGCACGTAGTTTAATTAAAAGAACATGATGAGAAAACCTCTTATTGACTTCATTCCTTCAAAAAAAGTGTTGATAGAGTCAACTAGATAAGATAATCCATGTTTTTACCCATTCATATAAACCACTTTGATAGATAGCTTGATGCATATGCTCATTATTGAAGAAGTGTCTCTAGCCTCTACATAGAATAATGAGCAAAATATAGTGGAAAATGTGCAAACAACATCCAATCCTAATCAAAGTGGTACTAACACAAAATAAATAGCCAACAATATGTGCCTATAGTTAATTATATGAGTGGATCCTCATAATAGGGAGTAGGATTTTATACATCCCAACCTCAATCAATTTCTTTCTCAAGTGTACAACCTATGGGATTAGGTAGTCAAACAATGGCTAATGTCACATCTCAATGATAGAATGTGATGAATCCTACTCCTCCTCAACAAGTAATGAGTAGTATTCCATAACAGTAGGAATAATCTAGTGTACCAATGTAATAGAGGATAAATATGTTACTACCTCAATCAGGGGCAACTAATATTCAACCTCACTAGGTAATGACAAACATACCTCTTTAGTCATAGACTAATATGCCAATATAAAACCAATAAATGACTAGTAAATAATGTGAAACTATTGGTTAGTGATAGATACAAAATTTATAACATATTTCCACTTCCCCATAGGGATTCATGCAACAAGGAGGTTCCCATGTTTTTAAAGTACATACTAGACAACCATTGGTTGAAAATGTGCCACAATTTCAAAGACAAGGTCTTGGTCCACAAGTTCCCACTCATTAATAAGGTTCAATTAGTCAACAACATATCCCTATTCAAACAAAATAGGAATAGTATATTTATATCCATCCATTTCAACCAGAAAATCTTCTAATTCAAACCTTTATCACCAACCCAAACTAGAATATCACACAACCAAATGTGCAATATCAAGTACATCCTAATCCATGTATGCATATTCTTGGTCCATTCCACAACTAAACTAATATAACCCAATATGTATCTCCTTCATACCCTATTCAAAGTGTCCCACTTGTGACCTCCCAACCATCTACCTAAACCAATTTTCTCCCTCAAACCAATGTTCCTTCTAGTTTCATATCCCAAGAATTGTAATAGATGAAGGACGTAATTACTACAATTCAGGCTGGGAGATAGACTAAAAATTTCAAATTAGATAAAGTGCGTTCCTATCTATTAAACATGGATTATTTGTAGATACCATTTACTCTAGGATATGAACCACTTAAATTTGTTAAATATAAAGGGAAAGGTGACCCTAAGGTCCATTTAACTAAATTCTTTATTTCATGTCAACTAGTAGCATATAAAAACATATACCTTTTGATTTTATTTCCAAGGATCTTGGATAGACAAGCCTTGGAGTGGTTTTTAAAGTTGTCCAAAAATTTATTAACATATTTTGATGATCTTTTTGATAAGTTTATGCAACACTTTTCCTATAATCTTGAGCATGAGATTTCATTAGTGGACTTGACGCAAGAAAAGTAAAAAGTTGGTGAGAGTTTTTTAAGTTATATATAGTGATGGAGATCCCTTACAAGCCATTTCACCCACAATTTACTAGTTATACAATTAGCCATTATGTTTACTAAAAATTTACATAGTGAGATATATTATCATCTAGAACTACTATGTGCACATACTTTCAAAGAGATCATTGATAAAGGTTTGTTGATCGAGTGGGTACTAATCAATAAAAGAGTCATAAATATTAATTCAAATAATCAAAATTAAGGTACCAATCAATTAAATTGCCAAAATCAACATCCCATTCAAGAACAAGAATCACAATTGACACAGGCCAATAACTAAGAAATAGTGAAGCAATTCAACTGCAATAGGATTATTGTGGGAAATGGAGTAACCAAATAAAATCATGTATAAATGGTGAAAACATCATTTAAACCACCTTTTTAGCTTACTCTTACCCAATAAACTCTCTAACTAATGTTTCAAGCACAATAATCAAGACCTATACAACAATGCAACAACCTTTACCATTGCAAGCCACTCCCTTAGGAGAATCGTGCCTTCATGTCATGTCTTTAGTAACCTAGAATAACCTATTTAGTTTGTATTTTTAAAGATTAATATCACTAATCTAATGATTTGGACTATACCAAAACATTATTTTTAAGGCATTCCTTATTCTAATTTGTACCATGAAAATGAATTATGTCATTATCATCAGGTCAATGGGCATAATCTACTAAGATATGTCCTAATCAAGCATTTAATTGAGAATATGTTATAAAATGGGGAGATAACATTAGATAATTTTGATTCCACTTCTAATAAAACTCATGGGATTTATCAAAACCCCTTTCCCTAACATAACAATCAATAATAGCAAAAAAATCAACAACTATAATGGCCAGTGTAGCAACAAAATCAATAGTATCAAAATCAAATATTGAACTAGTAGAATCAAAAAAATAAGTCATATTGTCCACAATGATAAAATAATGGACAAAACCAAGGTTAGAATGGTAACAACCAATAAACCTACCATGCAATTGCACATGACTTGTAGGTCATATTTTAGGGGGTAGTCTTAATACCATCTACATTAATATTAGACTAAGAACTAATCAACCTAGACTATTGATAAACAAAAACATTCAATGAAAATACATGGATAATCCTTCTTTTACCTAGGATTGTATATAGGAAAATGAGAAAACTAGGACATCCCCTTTTGGAGCTTATGTCGACAACTCATCCTTACCATGTGACCACATACAAGTGCACTAGAAACTAAGAATTGTCCTATTTGGTCCCACACCATTCTCAAATTTTTTTAGTAATAATGGTCTAGTATTTAATCTTGATTGTGCAATCATAATTCAGAAGTCAAAGATTAGTATCCTAGGCCCACAACCATCTAACAATTTACCTGTCATCCAACCAACCATTCAACCTTGGAATAAACCATTCACTCCTAACCAAGATAAGAAGTTTTATATTTTGGAACAATTGTAGAAGACACCAACACAAATTTAGATTTTAGATTTACTATGAACATCATTAATCTAAAAGAACAACTTGAATGAGTTTTTAACCCAATCCACTACTGCTAGTGACATATCCTCTGATAAATTTTAAGCTTTGGTTGGACACCTAGCTCCAACCCAAAAATTCACATTTAAATAAGTGATATGTCTTCCCTTAACTTGATGAAAAAAAACCTAGTGTACATATAAATTTATATAAAGTATAATAAAGTGAAATGTGTCCTTAAAGACAATGGATCAAGCCTCAACATAGTGTCTCTAAAGCTCATCAATCTTTTTGGGTACATAATGATAGATCTCCAACTAGAAACAATAACCATCAAATCCTATGATAATCAAGAAATAAAATCACAAGGCACCATTAGCTTGCTAGATATCATTGGGCCTTTAACCTATGATAAACTTTTTAATGTGCTCAAACTTGAGTTGTCATACAATATGCTTCTAGGCAGGCCTTGTTTACATGAGATTCATGTAGTCCCATCCACACTGCACCAATGTATCATGTTTTCCCACTCAGAGAGGGAAATGAATATTCAAAGATATTTACACCCATATGAAAATTTCAAACATATCGAGGCTGAATTTCAAAGCTATAATTATCAGTAAAACATGAATCCAAGTTCCAAGAATGATAAAGGAAAGGCCATACTTATTGATCCTTCATCAAATAATTACATAGATCCTAATACCTTAGATTAATTTTCCCACATGCCACCTCCTAAACCTTATAATCATTTCACCATTTCAGATAATAGACCAGGGGAGTATGTGACCCATGATACATTTCATATTCTAAATCTTCCTTAGAATCTAAAAACCTTTAGGTGACCTAAAGTCACCTCACATATGCATTGGTAAAAAAAGAATAAAGATAAGGGACCTATCACATCTATACCATCATGTAGCCTAGAACCTAACCCTCTTAAAGGGGATGAGTCGTAGTTATACAATGACAACCAAGCTGATTGTTATGAAAGTGTAAAGTATCATATTCCCAATAGGATCATGGAGCATCATAATTATGAAGGAAGAGGTCTCAGACCAAATCAACAAGGAACCATCGAGCCCATTTCTATGACTAAGTATAAAAGACCTTATAGACTTGGATTTAAACCACCTGGGGGTGACCCCACAAATCTTCTTTAAACTCCATCACCAATGACTAGTGATGATGATGCTGATAGTGAAGCAGAGTCTAATAATAACCTCACCTTTGATGACCTAGATGAAACTAACCTATTTGATAATAATGCCATTTTTCATCTTACCCTAGTCATTCATCACAACTCATTATCATTATATTATCCCCAACTAATAGATTGGAACCACCAAGAATATAGTCTGTCAATTGATGAGTTCTAAAATGATGAGGTATTCTATAACTTTTTAGGCCTTAGAGATAATATTCCACTAGGAGATTACAAGTCAGGATTCTCAATTACATTAGATCCTATAGCCTATTTTAGAGAGTGAGTGAACACCCTTAGCCAAAAATAAATAAGTAAAACATTGAGGTCCCAAAGTAAAAACCTCTTTGAGACACTTTCTAACCAGGGGAAAAGAAAAGATAAAGGCCATTTTAGTGGTGAAAACCTATTTTAGCTGCCATTAGACAAGGATGTTCATTCTTATTTGAATTTAGATCAGAAGACCACTAATAACGAACTTGCCTATGGATTCAAATTTAGTTTTACAAAAAAACAAGTATTTGATCAAAATTTTCAAGAATTTCTAAATATTTTTGTCACATGGCTAGATCTCCCATTAGGGGACTTATACTCATCATGCCTAGGAGAAGTTGAAGATCAAGTCCTAACAGAGGACCCTAACATAATTCAATAGTTTAAGTCATTGCCTAATATCCTACAAGATGGTTTGACCCTTTTAGTTGAAGATACAATAGAGGAAAACATCAGGACTCCATCAAACCTAAAATGGATAAAATTAGGTATGTCCTTCATTGAGGAGGAACATGAAGTCTTTATATCTATATTAAGATAATTTGTAGATATCTTTGCATGGACCTATTTTGATATGCTAGGTTTGGACCCCACCTTAGTTCTACACCACCTTGTGGTTAATCTTGACACCAAATTGGTAAAATAAAAACTACGTAAGATGCATCCTTACATTATTGTATTGGTAAAGAAAGATTTGGAAAAACTCTTAGAAGCAGGATGTATCTGATCCATTGACTACTTAGAATGGATCTCTAACGTGGTGTCTATTAGTAAAAAGCCTAAAGGAATCAAAATCTATAATGATTTTCAAGACATCAAAAAAGCTTGTCCTAAAGATAATTTTTTAATGCCTAATATTGATATGATCATCAAATCTATGGCAGGTTATGAAATCATTTCACTCATGGATGGATTTTAAGGATACAACCAAATTAGAATAACACCAAAAGACTAACATAAAATATCATTCACCACTCCATAGGAAACATTTTGTTATTAGGTAATGCCGTTTGGCCTTAAGAATGTTGGAGCTACATATCAAAGGGCTATGACTATCATATTCCATGATATGATGTATGATATTATTGAAGACTATGTTGATGACATATTAAGAAAATATAAAACTAGGGTTGACCATCCAACAGTGCTATGTAAGATATTTGAAAGATTACATGAGTAGAAAATTAGACTCAATCCAAAGAAATATGTGTTTGGTGTAACTCTAGGCAAATTACATGGATTCATTATGTCTCACAGAGGTATTGAAGTTGATCTAGCTAAAGTCCATGTTATAACTAAAATGAAACCACTAACCAATTTAAAGTAACTTCATAGTTTTTAGGGTAAGATCCAATCAATCTAACACTTCATCTCTCAGTTAGTAGATAAGTACCATCCATTTACACACCTTCTAAATAAGGGATTTTCATTTCATTGGGATGATCACTGCTAAACAACTTTTCAATAACTCAAAGACTATCTTGTTAATCCACCTATTTTATTACATCCTATTCCAGAAAATCCAATCTTGTTATACCTATCAGCTACCAACCATGCTCTAGGAGCACTCCTGGCTCAACATGATGATAATGTAAAAGAGCATGTTATATACCTAAGTCATACCTTAATCACATATGAATATAATTATGCACCTATTGAAAAAGCTTATATGGCCATGGTCTTTTCAGCTTAGAAATTTCACCATTACATGTTGAATAATAAGACCATGGTCACTTCAAAAGTAGATCCACTCAATTATATACTATCTAAAATAGCTTTGCAAGGTAGAATGGATAAATGGATCATGCTTCTTAGTGATTTTTACATAGATTATGTTAATTAGAATGCAATCAAGGGATAAGTTCTTGCAGATCAACTTGTTGATGCACCTCTCATAGACACAATATTCACTCACATTTTAATTTCATGATGAATCCATAATGATGATCCTTGACACACCCCTTGAAGAGCATCCTTGGAAGCTATATTTTTATGGTTTATTTACTTCACATGGATCGAGGGTAGACATATTGTTTATTACACCATAGGGGGATTTGATCCCTAAATCTTTTAAAATTATTTTTCCTTGTACAAACAACATGGTTGAGTATGAATAACTTGTTATAGGACTTTGATAGATAGTTCATTGGAACATATCTCATCTCCAAGTTTATGGTGATTCTTAGTTAATCATCAATTAGGTCATAAATCATTTTAGACCAAAGATGATAAGTTGGTTATATATGAAGCCATGGTTGACACTCTTAAGCAACAAATCACCAATATTTAGTTTGAGCACATATCAAGGGCTAGTAATAGAGCTACAGATGTCATGGATACTATTAGCTCTCTAATTCAACAAATAGATAAAGCTAGAGAGTATCAATTCCTCATTGAGAATTTTTTAGCACCAACTCATGAACCTTCAACCATTACAATGATTTGTGATATTATTGGTCCTAATTCTACTTGGTACTCAAACCTTTATAGCTACTTTCATGACCAAGTCCTACCACCTAACCTATATCTAAAATAAATCAAAGCCTTCATTAATCATTTCACTCATTATACTCTACTTGGATCCACCCTTTACCATCATAGTTTTGATGGAACTCTACTTCATTGTTTAACTTTGGTAGAGTCTACACTAGTATTAAGAGAAGCACATGAAGGGGTATGTGGAGCTCATTCTAGTAGGGTAGTACTATCCAAAAATTTAGTATGTACTAGTTACTAGTGGCCCATGATGGATGTAGATGCCACTGTATATGTAAAGAATTGTGACAAATGTCAATGGCATACTAATCTAATTCAAACCCTAGCTAAAAATCTGAAATCAATGTTGACACCATGGCCATTTTTTACATGGGGACTTGACCTCATTGGGAAGATCAACCCCACTTGATCTAATGGCCATAAACATATCCTTACCACCACCGAGTATTTCATTACGTGGGTTGAAGTTATACCCATCACTTACATGATATGAGAGCAAATTTCAAAATTCATCTTTAACCATCTCATTTGCCGCTATGGTATCCCTTCTAACATTATATCTGGTAATAGAGGATCATTCAAGAATAAGGATATAGACCAGCTATGTACTAAATATAACATCACACAAAATTTTTCTATAACATATTACCCTCAAGGTAATGGCCAAGCTAAATCATCAAACAAAACCATTGTCAATATTCTCAAAAAATTTATCAATGATGATGGTCATAACTGGCACCTATAGATATTCCCTACCCTTTAAGAATACCATACCAATCATTGTACCCCTATAATAGCCACTCCATACTCACTTGTTTATGGTATTGAAGCCATCCTTCTAATTGAGGTCAAATTACCTTCACTATGCATTTCTTTCAAGCATGTCCTAGATGATCATGAGTATCGAGTCACTCACCTAAAATAGCTAGACCTACTTGATAAGAAAGGAACAACTACACTCAACAATATTCAAGAATATCATAATTAACTCAAAGGATATTATAATTAACATGTTAACTATAAAACATTTGAGCTTGGTGATCTTATTCTTAAAGAAAACCAAAAGAATACCATGGAAAATAAGAATCATAACGGAAAATTCAAACAAAACTAGATAGGGGCTTTCATCATTACTATAGATTATGGATTAGGAGCATATAGGCTTGCCACACCAAATGGAGATGAAATTTCTAATCTGATGAATATTATTCATCTCAAATAGTACTATGCTTGAGTGGTAAGGTGTATTATCTTTAAGGACTATTTTATTTATGCCATTTTATCACTATTATTCTTTATACAAATATCATCCTTATCCATCCTCTCAGTCATATTCACTTTCTACTTTTGATTTATTAGCCTAGTGTGTTCTAAAGACTAGCCTAATTTCTTTAAGTTTTTGCCATTTGTTATGCATTTTTAGCATCAAAGTATCTGATTAGTTTCATTATTTAGTTCATGTACTTTAGATAGAGATCATATTTTGGATTAGTGTGATAAAAGTTTTAATAGTTGCATCCTTCATTTTTTATTCCTTTCTTATCATCAGTCTTGTTACTAATTATAACCACCTTTGGGAAAATTAGTAAAATTGATCCATGCCATTGTATCTTAGTTATAAATACCTATGGGAAAACTAGGGTAAATATTTGTTTATATAGCCTTTACGTACCAGCTTGCCACTTCCTATATCATACTTTGCCTTTTTACTAACTTTACCTATTTTGTTTGAATTGACTACTACACTAGTCAAATTCATCCACTGTAATTAAAAACTATAGTGACTTGAGGTCCTACTCTAGGACTATGTATGTAATGCTTAATGATTATTGAGGTTAGCTTAGTCACATTTTCCACCATGATTTAGCTATTTTACAAGTAACCTAAGTTTGAACTCTCTTACCATTTTATAAGCAACCTTAGTTTAAATGCTCTCACCATGCTACAAGCCTGAAATATTTAGTGTCTCATCATTCTCGATTGAGTTGAGATACTCCAAAATAATTACAAAAACATTTCAAAAATAATTAGAAAAGAATAAAAACATTTGACCACTTCTTTGCCTTAAGGATTCTGAGAACCCTTACTAGGTTACAAGCAAATCACTTGTCATTTAGTTTCCCCATATTTTTTTTCCTTTTTCTCTCATGCACTTTCCATTTTTTAAAACCATTCCTATTCTTTTATCACATCCATTCTATTTGTTTTACTTAGTTATCATATTCTTCCCATTCCTTGAGAGAACTACATTTGGCCTAAAGTTTTTAATTAGATATTACATCCATGGAACTATGTAGGTAGCATCCACTTGCTTAGTGCATATGGAGATATCTTGGCCACCCCTTCCTTCTCTTCTATTCCCCCATTTTGTTTGTTTGCTAAGTTATCACCTTTTTTTTATGGGTAATGTTCATATGGTTTATATTGAGTGTTACTTTTTTTGCTTTTTTGTTATTTTATTTATGTGTTTGTTTGTTTACTTTCAAAATTGTTACCTTGATTCATTTTATGTGTGCTCATTAGGTGATTCCTTTCGCACACTTATACTTGAATCCATCCATATTAATATGTTTACATTGTCATCATGGTTTCTATCATTGGTGCATTGCTTTCTATTGAGTATTTGATTATGAGAGTTAGTCCTTATGCATATTTTGACCAAGTCTTCATGATGTTATACCATGATGCCTACTAACATGTGATACAAAAAACATAAGCTTAAATATGTAATTTATAAATGGTGGCATCTCTTTGGCACTGACATCCTAATTCTATTCTAATCATATTCTAGATAGAGTAACTATACATGAAAGAATTTCAAGTTTTATTATCTTGGACATGCATCTCCATACTAGTATGTTATTCCAATTAATCATTACCCTCTGTGTTAATTCATCATCATCCTTGACCAATTTTATCATGTTTTCCATAATTTGGGTCCAATGATTATAACTGCCTATGGGTAAATAATTACACACCATCTCACTTGTATTTCTCATTGATTATAACCATAATTGGGTAAATCATTGTGTTGTCACCACTTTAATTTTTCTACCCATATAGGGGCATGTTATTATCTTATTTGTCTATCCTAATAGGGGCAGCTCCATCTTCTCAATGATTATAACTACCTTTGGGCAAATTATTGTGTTATCATACCACATTGCCACTATCAGGGTACAATGTTTATAACCACCTTTGAGAAAACTACTATTCATCATCTCACTTGTATTTTTAATGAATTTGACTAATTTTTCAATATCATTGTGTTTTCACCTCATCATCTTTCCTTTTTTGGTCCCCTCTTTTTACTTCTTTCTTTTTGAGGGACCATTTGCCAACCTACTTATACCAACCATTCTCTTGAGGGGAAATTATATAATTAGTTTATCATCATTATAGTTGTGGGTGTACAGGACCTTTTCATTCATTGAGAACACATTATTATGCTTATATCTTGTAACACCTTCCCAAAAGGGGCAAACTATAGACACCTAAATCTGACGACTAATGACCTCCAACTAGGTTTTTCACCAATTTCCACCTAAAATGCACAATTTGGCCTAAAAACACTAAAATGCATTAAATAAGTTGAAATTGAAATATTAGAGTCCCAGTTTTGGTTAGGGTATCCGTAAATTAGGCAATGCAATTTATGGGCCAACTAGCTTTAATCAAATCATTCCAAGTCAAAATACCAATTTTACACCTAAGTACTCCAGATTTCTCTTTCATATTAAATCTCTTACACAAGACATGTGCATTTGTTATTTTTTGTCAATAACATCTTAAATGGGATAATGGATCCAATGCATCTGACCTCACCTTCCAAAGGCATTATGATTAATTTGAGTAATTTGTACACAAAGTACTTAATCATACTTAGATATAATTAATCTAATTTAGAGCCTAATCAATAATTTCATGAAAACTTATTGAATAATTTGTTTTAAAAATGAATATTGAATATTTTCATCATTAGGTGACCTCATTTCTTGGGAAGACATCCCTAGGTCATAAATATCACAAATATTAGGATTCATTCCCTTCATGACTCATCAATGCCTTTCATGATTCCATCCATAACTATTAATTACCCCTTCTTATAATGTCATGATGAGGATAATTATAAACTTAATTCCAAAAATTGAATTAATCCTCAACCACACATCTCAATCTTAGGCTGGATGGTTTAGGTTGATTATAGACATTATTAAAAATCTATAGATAGGAGGCCTTACCACATGAATTTTAAGTCTTGATACTAAAAATTTATAATGCAAAAATAATTATAAAATCCATTTGAATTAGTGTTACCATTCCAAATTTATTCCAATCCAATCCAAGTCAAAGCCACAAGGTGCCAAGGAGAAGAGGAGATAGCCAAGCCTCCTTTGATGAAGAATTCATGAGCACAAGCCAAGCAAGCCACTACAACAAGCATTTGGGAGCATCCAAGGAAGTTAAAAGAGGGTTTATTTTAAATTTTAGTTGTGTGTTTTATTTATTCTTTTTAACTAATCTCTTCCTATTGTTTAGGCCTAGAGATGTTATGTTAGTTAGTGTGTTTCTTTCATTTTGTTTTCATTTTAAAATTAACACCATCATTTATATGGGAAAAAAGGGTAATAAATAGGGATAATGAAAAAATGATTGGAAAATCCATTAAAATTAGTGTTACAATGCCAAATTGATTCCACGTCAAGCCAATCCAAAGCCACAAGGTGCCAAGGAGAAGAGGAGATAGCCAAGCCTCCTTTGAAGAACACTTCATGAGCACAAGCTGAGCAAGCCACTACAAAAAAAATTGGAGCATGAAATGAAGGTAAAAGAGGGTTTTTTTTTGGATTTTAGTTGTGTGTTTTATTTTTGTTTGTTAACTAAGCTCTCCCTAGTGTTTAGGCCTTGAGATGTTATGCTAGTTAGTGTGTTTCTTTCATTTTGTTTTCATTTTGAAACTAACACCATCATTTTGATTTTTTCTTTCTTGTTATTCTAGTTTATAGTTATCCTCATCATGACATTGGAAGAAGGGGTAATTAAGAGGCTTGGAGGGCACAATGGAAGTCATTGATGAGGCATGGAGGGAATGAATCCTAATATTTGTGGCATTTATGGCCTACAGATATCTTCTCAAGAAATGAGGTCACCTACTGATGTAAATATTCATTTACAAAATAAATTATTCGATAAGTTTCCATGCAATTATTTATTAGGCTCTAATTTGGATTAATTGTCTCTAATCATGATTAATCACTTTATGCAAAAAATACTCAAATTGATTATAATACCTTGTTATTGGTCCAAAATTTGACTAGATTAGAATTGGAAGGTGATGCTAGATGTGTTAGATACATTATCCCATTTAGGATGTTACTAACAAAAAATAAAAAAGGCACATGTCTTGTGCTAGATATTTGATAGGAAAGAGCAATCTAGAGTACCTAGCTATAAATATGGTATTTTGACTTGAAATGATCTGATCAAAGCTGGTTGGCCCATAAATTACATTGCCTCATTTAGGGATACCCTAGCCAAAATTGGCACTTGAATATGTAAATTTTAACTCATTTAATGTTTTTTAGTGTTTTTAGGCCAAATTATACATTTTAGGTGAAAATTGGTTAAAAGCCTAGTTGGACGTCATTGGTGGCTATATTTAGGTGTCTACAATTTGCCCCTATTTGGAAAGGTGTTTCAAGATATAAGCACAATAACATATTTTCAAATAATGAAAAGGTTTTGTATGCCTACAACTACAAATATTATAAACTAATTTTATGATTCCCTCTTGAAGGAATGGTTAGCACAAGTAGGTCAACAAACAGTCCCTCAAAAAGAATGAATTAAAATGAGGGGACCAAAGAAAGGAAAGATGATAGGGTGAAAACATAATAATATATAAAAATTAGTCAAATTCATTGAGAATATAGGTGAGATGGTGTACAATGGTTTTTTTAAAGATAGTTATAATCATTGTACCCTAATAGTGGTAATGTGGTATGATAACACAATGATTTACCCAAAGGAAGTTATAATAATTGAGAAGATGAAGCTACCCCTATTAAGATAGACAAATAAGAAGATTAAATGCCCCTATATGGGAAAAAAAAGTAAAGAGGTGACATCATAATGATTTTCCCAAAGGTAGTTATAATCAATGAGAAATGTAGGTGGAATGGTGTGAAATGATTTTCCCATATGTAGTTATAATCATTGGAACTTAATTATGGCAAACATGATAAACTTGGTCAAGGATGAATATAAATTAACATAGAGGGTAATGATGAATTTCAACAACCTACTAGTAGGGAGATGCATGTCTGAACTAATAAAGGTTGAAATTCTTTCATGTTTAATTACTCTATTTGGGATATGATTAGAATGGAATCAAGATGTTAGTGCTGAAGAGATTTTGCCATTGTTGAATAGACTTATTGAATCTTAGCTTTTTTTTTATCATGTGTCGGTAGGCATCATGATATAACATCATGAGGACTTGTCTAAAATATTCATAAGGACTGACTCCTATAATCTAATATTCAATATAAAATAATGTACCAATGATACAAACCATGATGACAATGTAAACATATGAATATGGATGGATTCAAGTGTAATTGTGGGCAAGGAATCACCCAATGAACACACATAGATTGAATCAAGGGAACAGTGCCAAAAGTAAAAAAATAGGCACACAAACAAAACAACAAATAAGAAAATAAAAAAACACTCAATAGAAACCATATGCACATTTTCCCTAGAAAATAGGTGAGAAATTAGAAAAGGAACAAAATGGGGGAATAAAAGAAAAGAAAGAGGGTGGCTAAACTATCTCCATATGCACTAGGCAAGTAGACGCTACCTACATAGTTCCATTGATGTAATATCTAATAAAATTTTTAGGCCAAATGTAGTTCTCCTAGGGAATGGGAAGAATGTGATAACTAAGGAAAAAAAATAGATTGGATGTGATAGAAGAATATGAATGGTCTTGTAAAATGGAAAGTGTGTGAGAGAAAAAGGCCAAAAAGGATGGGGAAACTAAATGACAAGTGATTTGCTTGTAACTTAATAAGGGTTCCTAGAATATTTAAGGTAAAGAAGTGGTCAAATGTTTTTGTTATTTTCTAATAAATTTTCAAATGTTTTTGGAATTATTTTGGAGTATCTCAACTCAATTAATAATGATGAGACACTAAATGGTGTAGGATTTCAAGATGGTGAGAGTGTTTAAACTAAGGTTGCTCACAAAATGGAAAGAGTGTTCAAACTTAGGTTGCTTACAAAATGGTGAGAGCATGGTGGAAAGGGTGACTGATTTGACCTCAACAAGCATCAAGTGTTGCCTACATAGTCCTAGAGTAGGACCTCAGGTCATTGTATTTCTACCCTATAGTGGAGGAATTTGACTAGTGTAGCAGTCAATTTAAACAAAACAAGCATAGTTGGTAAAAAGGCAAAGTATGACATATGAAGTGGTAGGTTGGTACATCAAGGATTAATAAATAAATGTTTCCCCTAGTTTTCCCATAGGTGGTTATAAATAGGACATAACAACATGGATCAATAGTAGTAATTTACCCAAAGGTGGTTTAATTAGTAACAAGACTAGTGATAAGAAAGGAATTACAAATGAAGGATGCAATTGCCAAAACTTTTATCATACTGCTCCAAAATATGATCTCTATCTAAAGTAGATGAACTAACTAATGAAATTGACTAGATAACTTGATGCTAAAAATGTGTAATGAATGGAAAAACCCAAGGCCAAGTGGGATAGGATTTAAAACACACTAGGTTGATAGGTCAAAAGTAGAAAGTGAATACATCTACGAAAATGGATAAGGATGATATTTGTACAAAGAAGAATAGTGATAAAATGGCATAACTAAAATGGTCCTTATAGAAAATACACCTTAGTACTCAATAATATTACTGCTTGAGATGAATAATATTCATCAACTTAGGAAATTCATCTATGTCTGGTATGGAAAAATTTTATGCTCTTGATCCATAATCTACAATAATAATGAAAAGCCTTATCCAATTTGGTTTGAATTTCCATTTATGCTTCTTCTTAACCATGGTATTCTTTTAGTTTTATTTAAGAACAAGATCACCAAGTTCAAATGTTCTATACTTAACATGTCAATTATAGTGGCCTTTGAGTCAGTTCTGATATGCTTGAATGTTATTGAGTGTAGCTATGCATTTCTCATCAAGTAGGTCTAGCTCTTGTAGAAGAGTGACTTGATAGTCATGATCATCTAGGAAATGCTTGAAAGAGATGTGTAATGAAGGTAATTTGACCTCAATGGGAAGGATGGCTTCAGTACCATAAATAAGTGAGTATGGAGTGGATCTTGTGGGATTATGATGATTGGTATGGTATGCCCAAAAGACAAGGAATATCTACAGGTGAAAATCATGACCAACATCATTAATAATTTTTTTTAGAATATTGAAAATGGTTTTGTTCAATCTTTGTCTTGGCCATTACCTTGAGGGTGATATGTTTTAGAAAAACATTGTGTGATGCTATATTTAGTACATAGATGGTTTATATCCTTATTCTTCAATGATCCTCCATTATTAGATATAATGTCAGAAGGAATACCATAGTGACAAATGAGATGGTTGAAGATGAATTTGGAAGTTTTCATTCTAGTTATGTAAGTGAGGGGTATAGCTTCAACCCACTTAGTGAAATACTCAGTGGTGATAAAGATAAGTTTATGGCCATCAAATGAAGTGGGGTTGATCTTTCCAATGAGGTCAATCCCCCATGTATAAAATGGCCATGGTGTCAACATCAATTTTAGAGTTTTGGCTGGGGCATAAATCAGATTAGCATGTCATTAACATTTGTCACACTTATTTACATATGCAGTAGCATCTACATCTATCATGGGCCAATAATAACTAGTACATAAGATATTTTTGGATAGGACTACCCTGCTATAATGAGATCTACATACCCCTTTGTATACTTATCTTAATGTTAGTGTAGACTCTACCAAAGTTATAAAATGAAGTAGAGTTCCATCAAAACTATGATGGTAAAGGGTAGATCTAAGTAGAGTATAATGAGTGGAATGATGAATGAAGGATTTGGCTTGATTTTGAGATAGGTTATGGGGTAGAACTTGTTAATGAAGGTATTTTTAAAGGTCTAAGTACTAGATAGAATTAGGAACAATGATATCACAAATAATTTTAATGGTTGAAGGTTCATGAGCTGGTGCTGACAAATTCTTGATGAGGAATTAATACTCTCTAGATTTATCTATTTTTTGAATTAGAGAGCTAATAGTAGCGGTGGGATTTGTAGTTTTATTAATATCCATTGATATGTTCTCAAACTAAATATTTTCAATTTGTTGTTTAAGAGTATTGACCATGGCTTTATATGGAACTAGCTTGTCATCTTTGGTCTGAAAATGATCTATGACCTGATTGATCATTAACTGAGAATCACCATAAATTTGGAGATGAGATATGTTCCAATGTACTACCTATCAAAGTCATACAACAAGTGATTCATACTCAACCATGTTTTTTATACAAGGAAAATTTATTTTGAATGATTTAAGGATCAGATCCCCCTATGGTGTAATAAATAATAGGCCTACCCTTGATCCATGTGTAGTAGGTGGACCATTAAAATACAACTTCCAGGGCTGCTCCTCAAGGGGTGTGTCAAGAATGGTCATTTTGGATTCATTATAAAATTGAAATATAAGTGGTTGTGTGTCTATGAGAGGTGCATCAACAAGTTGATCTATAAGAACTTATCCCTTGATTGCCTTTTGATTGACATACTCTATGTCAAACTCACTAAGAAGCATGATCCATTTAGCCATTTTACATTACAAAGATATTTTAAATAGTAGATACTTGAGTGGATCTAATTTTGAAATGACCATGGTATTATTATTCAACATGTAATGGTATAATTTTGAGCTGTAAAGACCATAGATAGACAAGCTTTTTTAATAGGTACATAATTATGTTCATACGTGACTAAGGTATGGCTTAGGTAGTATATAACATGATCTTTTTCATTATCATCATGTTGAGCCAAGAGTGACCCTAGAGCATGGTCGATAGCTGATAGGTATAACAAGAATGGATTTCCTATCATAGGAGGTAATAAAATAGGGAGATTAACAAGATAGTCTTTAAGTTGTTAAAAAGTTGTTTGGCAGTGATCATCCTAATAAAATTCAACTCCTTCCTTCAAAAGGTGTGTAAATGGATGGAAATTATTTTCTAATTGAGAGATGAAGTATTGGATTGATTAGATCTTACCCTAAAAAATATGAAGTTTCTTTAAATTGGTTCATGGCAGCATCTTGGTTATAGCATGAACTTTAGCTAAATTGAATTCAATACCTCTATGATACATGATGAAGCTAAGTAATTTTCTTGAAGTTATGCCAAACACACATTTCTTTGGATTTAATTTGAATTTATACTCTTGTAATCTTTCAAATTTCTTACATAAAACTATTAGATGGTTTGCCCTAGTTTTGGATTTTCCTAATATGTCATCAACATAGTTTTCAACAATATCATGCATCATAGCATGGAATATGATAGTCATGGCCCTTTGATATGTAGCTCCAAAATTATTAAGGCTAAATTGCATTACCTGATAATAAAATGTTCTCCATAGAGTGGTGAATGTTATTTTATGTTGGTATTTTGGTGTTATTCTAATCTAGTTGTATCTTGAAAAGCCATCCATGACCGAAAGCATTTCATAACCTACCATAGAGTCAATGATCATGTTAATATTAGAAAATTGAAAATTATCTTTACGACAAACTTTGTTGATGTCTCAAAAATTAGTATAGATTTTGATTCCTTTAGGATTTTTACTAATAGGTACCACATTAGAGATCCATTCTAAGTACTCAATAGATCGAATGCATCCTAATTCTAAGATTTTTTACAAGTCTTTCTTTACCAATACAACAATGTGAGGATGCATCTTACATAGCTTTCATTTTAATAATTTGGCATCAAGATTAACCACAAGGAGGTGCAAAACTAAGGCAGGGTCCAAACCTAGCATGTCAAAATAGGTCCATGCAAAGATATCTACAAATTCTCTCAACAGAGCTATAAATACTTCATATTCCTCTTTAGTGAGGGATGTGCCTAATTTTATCCATTTTGGGTCTAATGGAGTCCTGATGTTTTCCTCTATTGTATCTTTGACTAGAAGGTTTGAACTATCTTATAGGATAGTAGGTAATGACTTGAACTATTGGACTATGTCAGGGTCCTCTATTAGGACTTTCTCTTCAACTTCTCCTAGGCATGATGAATCTATCCCCCTTAATGGGAGATATAGCCATGTCATAAAAATATTCAAAAATTCTTGAAGAATTTGATCAAATACTTGTGAAAAACTAAACTTGAATCCATAGGAAAGTTCATCATTGGTGGTATCCTAGTATAAATTTGAAGAAGATTAAACATCCCCATCTAATGGCATCTAAAACATGCTTTTACCACTAGAATAGACTTTATCTTTTATTTTTCCCTAGTCAAAAAGTGCCTCAAAGAGGTTTTTACTTTGGGATCTCAATGTTTTACTTATTTGTTTTTGGCTAAAGGTGTTCACCCACTCTCCAAAATAGGCTACAAGATCTAATGTAATTAAGAATCCTAACTTGTGGTCTCTCAATATAATGTTGTCTCTAAGGCCTAAGAAGTCATAGAATGCCTCATCATTTTATAACTCATCAATCAATAGATTGGATTCTTGTTGGTCTTAATCTATCAGTTGGGGATAATATAATGACAATAATTTATGGTGAATGACTAGGGTAATGGTACAAATGGCATTATTATCAAACAAGTTAGTTTTAGCTAGATCATCAAAGGTGATGCTATGATCAGACTCTACCTCACTATCAGCATCATCATCACTAGTCACTAGTGATGGATTTTGAATAAGATTTGTTGGGTCACCCCCAAGTGATTTAAATCTAAGTCCATAGGGTCTTTCATACATAGTCATGGAAATGGGCTTGATGGTTTCTTATTGATTCAACTTGAGGCCTCTTCTTTCATAATTATGATGTTTCATAATCCTATTAGGAATAGGATATTTCTCACTTTTATAACAATCAGCTTGGTTGTCATTGTATAACCATGATTCATCCCCTTTAAGAGGATTAGGTTCTAGGTTAGATGATGGTACAAATGTGATAGGTTCCTTATCTTTGTTCTTTTATTGTTAATGCATATGTGGGGTGACTTTAGGTCTCCCAAAGTTTTTCAAATTCTAAGGAAGATTGGCAATATAAAATGTATCATGGGCCACATACTCTCCCATTCCATTATCTGAAATGGTGAAATGATTAAAAGCTTCAAGAGGTGGCATGTGGGAAAGGGAATCAAAGGTATTAAGATCTATGCAATTATATGGTAAAGGATCAATAAGTATGTCCTTTAATTTATCATGCTTACAACTTGGTTTCATGTCATACTAATAATTATAGCTTTGAAATTTAGCCTCAAGATGTTTGCAGTGTTCATATGGGTGTAAATCTCCTAGAATATTCACTTCCATCCCTGAGCGGGAAAAATTGATACATTGGTACAGTGTGGATAGGAATACATGAATCTCATGTAACCAAGGCTTGCCTAGAAGCATATTGTATTACAACTAAAGTTCAAGAACATGGTAAAGTGTATCATGGGTTAAAGCCCCAATGATAAATAACAAGCTAATGGTGTCTTGTGATTCTCTTTATTGATTATCATAATCTTTAATGGTTATTGTTTTTGGTTGGAGATATGCCATTGTGTACCCAAGAAGCTTTATGAGCTTTAGAGACACTATGTTGAGGCTTGATCTATTGTCTATAAGGACACATTTCACTTTATTCCACTTTATATAAACTTCTATGTATAATGGGTTATTATGGAGTGGGCCAAGGGAATACAAATCACTTTGGTTGAATGTGACTTGTTGGGCTGGAGATAGGTTTCCCACCAAAGCTTGACATTTATCATGGGATATGTCACTAGCAATAGTAAATTGGGTTAAAAACTCATTCAAGATATTATTTTAGATTAATGACATTCACAACAAATCTAAAATAGAAATTTGTGTTGGTGTCTTTTATAATTATTCCATAATATCAAACTTCTTATCTTGGTCAGGAGTGAATGGTTTATTTTGAGGTTAAACGATTGGTTGGATGATATGCAAAGTGGTAGATGATTGTGGGATTGGGATAGTAATCTTTGACCTTTGAGTTATGATTGCATAATCTATATTAAATACTAGACCATTATTGTTAACAAATGTTGGGAATAGTGTGGGACCAAATAGGACAAGTCTTAGTTTCTAAAGCACTCGTATGTGGCCATGTGGAAAAGATGAGTTGTTGATATAAGGTCCAAAAGGGGAAGTTCTATTTTTCTAGTTTGTTTGTATGCACTCCTGGGTCAAAGAAGGATTATCCATGTAATTTGGTTTAATGTTATTGTTTAGCTTTGGTCTAGGCTGATTAGTGCTTGGTCTAGGATTAATGGACATGGTATTAACACTACCCCCTGAAATATGACTTACAACCTTATTGTAGTCATGTATAACTACATAGTAGGTTTGTTATTTTTTACATTTTTTTTGTCTATTATTCCATCATTGTGGGTTTTATGGTTGATTTTGTTGCTTCTACTAGTTCAGCCTTTGATTTTGCTTCTACACTGGCCATTGTTGTTGTTGTTGTTGATTATTCTGCTACTATTAGTTGTTATGTCAATGAAATGGGTTTTGATAAGTATCAAGAGTTTTATTGGAAGTGGAAACACCATTATCCAATTTTATCTTCCCATTTTCCAACATATTCTCAATTAAATGCCTGATTTGGACACATCTTCATAGATTATGCTCATTGACTTGATGATATTCACAAAATTTGTTTTCATTGTACCAGTTAGGATAAGGAATGCCTTATAGATAATGATTTGGTATAGGCCAAATAATTAGATTATTGGTAGTAATATTTTGAAATATAGACTCAACAGGTTCTCATAGGTTACTAAAGACATGATGTGTAGGCATGATTTTCTTAGGATGAGAGGCTTGCAATGGTAAAGGTTTCTACATTTGTTGTGTATGTCTTAGTTGTTGTGCTTCCAGCATTGGTTGGAGAGGTTTTTGGGTATAATTAAGATGAAAAGGTGGTGTATATGACATTTGCATTGTTTGGACATGACATGATTTAATGACTCCATTTTCCACAATATTCTTATTATAGTTGAATTGCTTCAGTCTTTCTTGGTTATTGGTTCGTGCCAATTGCAATTCTTGTGCTTGAATGGGATGTTGATTTTAGCCATTTCCTTGATTTTTACCTTGAATTTTTATTAGTTTAATTAAGATTTATTAATCCTTTATTGATGAGAACCCACTCGATCAACAAACCTTTATCAATGATCTCTTTGAAAGTCTGTGCACATTATAGTTCCAGATGATAAACTATCTCACTATGAAATTTTTTAGTAAATACAATAGCTAATTTTTAATCTGCTAAATTATGGGTGAAACATCTTGCAAGGTATCTCCATCACTATAGATAACTTTCAAAACTCTCATTAGCTTTTTTCTTTTCTTGCGTCAAGCCCACTAATGAAATCTCATGCTAGAGATTGTAGGAAAAGTGCTACACAAACTTATTAGAAAGATCACCAAAATCCATTACTAAATTTTTGTAAAACTTTAAAAACCACTCCAAGGCTTGTCCATCTAATCTCCTTGGGAACAACAACAAAAGGTATATGTCACTATATGCCACTAGTTGACATGCAATAAATAATTTAGTTAAATGGGCCTTAGGGTCACCTTTCCCTATGTATTTGTCAAATTTTGATGGTTCATATCCTAGAGGAAATGGTATTTGAAAATACACCATGTTGAATAGATAAGAACACATGTCATCTAATTTGAACTTTGTAGTCTATTTCCTAACCTAAATGGTAGTAATTACATCCTTCATCTATTCCAATTCTTGGGATAGGAAACTAGAAGGAACATTGGTTTGAGGGAGAATATTGGTTTGGGTAGATGGTTGGGAGGTAAAAAGTGCGACACTTTGATCAGGGCATGATGGAGATAATTTTTGGGGTATATTGGTTTAGTTGAGGAATAGACCAAGAATATGCATACATGGATTAGGATGTACTTGAAATTAAACATTTGGTTGTGTAATATTTTGTTTGGGTTGGCAATAAAGGTTTGAATTGGAGGATTTTTTGGTTCGGATGGAGGGATATAACTATACTATGCATACTATGGTTGAAAAGGGACATGTTACCAACTAATCAAACCTTGCTTTGAGTGGGAAATTGTGAACCAAGACCCTTTCTCTAAATTTTTGGCACATTTTGAGCCAGTAATTGTCTAGTAGGTACTTGAAGAACATGGAAACCTCCTTATTAAAAAAATCCTTGTGGTGAAGTGGAAATAGGTTGTAGACTCAACATCTATCATTGAATAATATTTTCATGTTGTTGACTAGTCATTGCTTGGTTTTGGATTGGCATATTAGTCTAAAGAGGTATGTTTGTCATTACCTGGTGAGGTAGAATATTAGTTACCCCTAATTGAGGTAACAACATATTTGTCCTTTATTACATTGGTACACTAGATTATGCCTGCTATTATGGAATACTACTCATTACTTATTGAGGAGTAGGATTCATCACATTCTATCTTTGAGGCATGACATTGGCCATTGTTTGACTACCTAGTCTGATAGGTTGTACACTTGAGAAAGTAGCTAGTTGAGGTTGGGATATAGAAACTCTTATTCCCTAGTATGATGATCCACTACTCATGGAATTAACTATAGACACATGTTGTTGGCTAGTTGTTTGTGCATTATTACCACTTTGACTGGAATTGGATGTTGTTTGCACATTTTCCATTATATTTTTCTCATTATTATATGTAGAGGTTGAAGATATTTAATCAATAATAGGCATATGCATCAAGTTATCTATCCAAGTGGTTTATACAAATGGGTTGGAATTTAGATTCTCTTGTCTAGTTAACTCTATCAACACTATTGTTGAAGGAACTAAGTCAATAAGAGGTTTGCTCATCATGTTCATTTGATTGAAATTACATGCTAGATTTAGGTAGGTTTGATATGTTATTTCTATTTGGTTAACGTGGTCTTCTATGATTTTTTTTCCTTGATTAGATATATTAGGGTCCTGATATGTTATTTAGACTAAAGCCAAAGGATTGCTAGAAGAAGCTTGTTGATCATAAATTATGTTGTGGGACACTCTTACTAGGTTTGGTAAAATTTCATGAGGGAATTATGATGGAAACTTGGCCCCTACCTCTATGGATCTAACCAAAATCTCATCTTTGTTCTCTAACTAATGTCATTCAAATAAAAATAGATCATACGTGGAAGTTGTATTAGTAAAATATAACTATTGAAGAACTGGCTCATCCACCATGGGTATTATATCTAGGTATTGTGTGTTTTATTCTTAGTCTTGTTTTGAATAAAGTGGTGTGTTAACAAAATAGTTAGCCAATCGATCTTGTCTTTGTGCCCATAATTGAGTATTATAAGAGGGATAAGAATCCATCTCATAACCAATATTATTTTCATAGGGGTTTTGCACCATTTCTTATTATGCAACCAAATTACTAATCCTTGGATTGTACATGAGTCCACTATGAGTGTAGGAATATATATTGGGATCCATAGTCAATCTTTTGTGATAAATGGTCAAAGAGTTTTACAAACTCTAATAAGGATAATATCTAAAATAGATAATGTTTCAACTTGGTCTATATTCATCAAAAGGTTTATGAAAAGATTTTTGAGGGAAAAATCTAGATAGAAGTATCTAACATTTCACTATTCACACAAAGATAAGCAAGTAAATGGACCAAAAATTGAAATTCCAAACTCTAAGGTCAAAGTGTTTCAAATAAGTGTACTCTAGGAATTTAAAAGTTGCTAGGTATTTTGGCCAAATGCGATGTCAAAATCTAGGCTCAAATAAGGAATATGCTAGGACTCTCGGCCAAATGGCATCAAAATCTAGACTTTGAAAATAGATGAACATTTTAATCTAATGGATTTGAAAAATATATAACAAACACTAGGCATTTGATTCTTGGACATGAACTCGATTAACTAGGTATAAGGTATGAAACAAAAGGCACTTTTAGAGATAGTTTATTTTCTCACAAATAATGGTATAAAACTTGGTTATTTTAACAAATAGGCTAGATAAAAGTGAATGGTATAACTATGCTAGACAAAAGATCATAAAATTACACTCAGATTGCTCTGAAAATGTAGGAACAAATTTGAACTCTATGTAAGAGGGTATATGACATAATATTTGAAATGTTTTGGGTAGTGTAACAATGATACACTACCCAAAAGGTGTGACAAAATGTTTGTTTCAAAAAATCTCTAAGGCAAAGATAGTTTCCCCCAAATTTGACATCATAGTACTACTTTTCTTGACTTAAAATGTTATGGTGCATAGACTAAAAGTGTAAGTGTATAGAAAAAAATGCCTTAAGTCTATCAAGTGATGATAATAATTATGAATCTTAAATGGCCTTCAACCCAAATTGGAAATTAAACCTAAGTTCCCTCAAGTTTAGTGCAAATGGAAAATCCACTTGACACATCAACCCTATGAACTTATAAAGGTGCAATTTCAAATTTATGTTATAAGTGAAAGACTTAACAACTTTGGTAAAGGTTTGAACTCAATTGGGTAACATAACTACCCTAAAGTGGATGATATGACTCCCAAGATTTTGGTGAACTTTGAACAAGGCAAATTGATGATCTCACATGGGTAGCATAACACCTTTTTGTTCAAAGGAAAATTAGGACTATGTGATTGTTTTGAATTGTTTGTTTAAACCAAGTTTTGATTCCAAACAAGAATTTAATCTAGGACAAAACCCAAATAATTAATCACTCTTAGACTCTAAAATGACAAGGTTGATTGGTATTTTTGGAATCCATCAATAAACATCATTTGAGAAGATTTTAAGTGTTCATCCAAAAGTAAATGCACATTATATAGTAGGATTTTACACCCCCCTTATCTCAAATGATAGTATTGTAACATGGACCTTGAGGTGAACCTTTCACCAACAATACTTCCATGGTAAGTGGGGATTTGTCTAAGATCTATCAAGTTTCTAAACATTCTAGGGGAATCAATTATATAATGACTTTCACATCAAATAATGCAAAAGAAAAGCACATATTTTAAGTTCGTATCCCTTGGCTTATTGAGAATATGTCTTGTCCTTTTTGCAACCACTACATCATATTATTTGATCAGTGTAGTGTGATGTCCAAAGTGCCACTGCATCCTATGTACAACTCCCATTAGGAGCCAAATGAATTCAATGTTGGGAGGTGAAACCCTAGGTCAAAGCTTCCCTAAAGAACTTATGAGAAGTGATGAAGTCCCCCTTATAAGGCAAGTTTGCATAAAAATAAAGAAAACATGAAATAGAAAGAATTTAGGGTCATTTTCAAGGTCACCCAAATTTTGACAAGTTTTTGGGGAGTGCTTTATATAAATTTATTTCTAATCCTTGGACTAGGCTACTTGTAATAGGAATGGCTTTTCTGATTCCAAGGGTTCCCTAAAGGGAATAAATAGAAGAGCATACATGCACCACCCCTCTTTTTGCCAAATAAAAAATTAGATCAAGTAACTATTGAAGACAAAAATCTTGGAAAAATGAATTCACTTTTAAGCCCAAATGAAAATGAGGTGGTGTTCATTTGAGCCCTTGGTCTTAAGATTGTGAAATTTTAAAACTAATGCTAAAAACTTACTTAAGCACCTAAATGTTACATTAAGCACCAAAATAATGTTCATAATTAATTTTTAGGCATGTAAAAGGTGATCTAAACATGTTTTTAGCAAATGTTAAGCTTGGTCCTACAATAAAAATGTTAGCATTTCTTTAACCTTGAAGATATTTTAGATTTGAAACAATGAACTTAAAAAAAAGGGCTCTCAAGTTTATGTTTTAAGAAAAATACAGTGATCAATGTCGTTTATATAACTAATGATGGTTACACTTATTAATCAATGATGGTTATCTAACCAACATTGATTATACCAATAGTGACCGATGACATCTATCCAACTGATGTTAGTTTTACTAATCAATCTCAGATACTATGTAAACCTATGATAAATAAAAATGGCAAAATAAAGTTAGAAAATCAAATTGCAAGAGTTTTAATGATCCAAATGAAGATTTTAAAGATGTAAAATGATCTTTTTCATGTCTGGGATGTGTCTAGTCTCACCGAGCATGTCATATGTGATCTAAGAATTTGAATCAAGAGAGGATGGTTAGTATGGTGTTAGTTTCAAAATGAAAACAAAATGAAATAAACACACTAACTAGCATAACATCTCTAGGCCTAGACACTAGGGAGAGCTTAGTTAAAAAAACATGAATAAAACACACAACTCAAATGCAAAAAAAACCCTTTGTTACCTTCCTTGGATGCTCCATAATGTTGATTGTAGTGGCTTGCTTGACTTGTGCTCATGAAGTCTTCATCAAAGGAGGCTTGGCTATCTCCTCTTATCCTTAACACTTTGTGGCTTTGGATTGGCTTAGCTTGGAATCAATTTGGCATGGTAACACTAATTGTAATGGATTTTGGGATCACTTTTGCATTATAAATTTGCATTATCAACACTTAAAATTCATGTGGTAAGGCATCCTATTTATAGAGTTTTGAGAATGTCTAGAATCAACCTGAACCATTCATCTTGAGATTGAGATATGTGGTTGATGATTAATTCAATTTTTTGAGTTAAGTTTATAAGTATCCTCATCATGACATCAAAATAAGGGGTAATTAAGAGGCATGGAGGGCATCATGGAAGGCATTGATGAGGCATGGAAGGCATGAATCCTAATATTTAAGGCATTTATGGCCTAGGGATGTCTTCTCAAGAAATGAGGTTACCTGATGATGCAGATATTCAATGTTCATTTCCAAAACAAATTATTTAACAAGTTTCCATAGATTTATTGATTAGGCTCTAATTTGGATTAATTAGCTCTAAGAATGATTAAGCACTTTATGCAAAAATTACTCAAATTAATTGTAATGCCTTGTTATTGGTCCAAAATTTGATTGGACTAGAATTGGAAGGTAATGTTAGATGTGATGGATTTATTATCCCATTTAGGATTTTACTGACAACAAATAACAAAGGCACATGTCTTGTGTAAGATAATTGATAGGAAAGAGAAATCTAGAGTACCTAGGTGTAAAATTGGTATTATGACTTAGAATGATCTAATCAAAGCTAGCTAGCTCATAAATTGTATTAACCCATTTAGGGATACCCTAGCTAGAATTGGCACTTGAATATGTCAATTTCAACTCATTTAATGCATTTTAGTGTTTTTAGGCCAAATTGTGCATTTTAGGTGGAAATTGGTCAAAATCCTGGTTAGAGGTCATTAGTGGCCAAATTTAGGTGTCTATAATATCAAGAAGGCCATCAACCAAGCTATAGTCCTCATAAGTCCTAACTTCTGAAAGGACTTCTACCTCTATTCCTTTGCATTTGAGCACACCATGATTGTTGTATTGACTGAAAATATTGAGGGGTGTGACCACCCAATAGCTTTGATGAGCACTAATTATAAGAATGTTGAGTTAAATTATTCATTAATTGATAATAAATCATATGCATTAGTAAAGACAATTAGAAATTCAGGCATTATATCTTCAAAAATAAGGTGCATGCTATCTTACTTGACCCTACCACCAAACTCATGTTAAGTCAGAATAATATATGAGAATGTAGAGGTAAGTGGATGCCAATTTTACAAGAGTATGAATTACAAATGAAAAAAACAAAAATAGTAAGGTGTCAAGGTATGATCCAAATGATCACTAACACTAACCCTAGGTTTAGTATTATGCAAGTGTATCAACAAAATTTTCAAGCTAGTGAGTGGTATGATTTAATAATACATTTACTAATTAATGGTACTTGTCCTATAGGACTATCTAGGTAGTATAAGAGGGATGTAATATTTAAGTCAACCCATTACTTAATCAAAGATGGGGTCTTGTATAGAAAAAACTTTGAAGGAATTTACTGAGATGTGTCTCACAAGAAGAGGCCACCCCAATCATGAGCACCTTTCATGAAAATATAGGTAGTAGACATCCATTTGGGAGAACCACAACCCATAAAATTCTCAAAGTTATCTATTATTGGCCAACTATTTTTAAGGATGCTCATAATCATGTGAGGGAATGTCACTCATGCCAAATTTTTAGAACCAAGGAACCAAAGGCAGCAATGCCTTTCCAACTAGATATGATTGATAAACCCTTTGCATAATGGAGGTTAGATTTTATTATTGTGATCCACCCTAAATCATATATAGGTCACAAGTATGTCCTAACTACCACAAACTATTGTATAAGGTGGATTAAAGCTGCAACCACCAAACAATGCAGGACTAAAGAAGTGATCAACTTCTTGGAAGAAAACATTTGTAATAGGTTTGGGATTCATTCTCTCTAGTGTGTGATAATGGGTCAGAATTTATATCTATAGAGATGATATAATGGTATTATGATAATGGAATCACTCTCAATTTTGCATCTAACCATTATCTCTAAGGAAATGAAGTCTTTGAATCTATAAAGAAAAACCTAATGAAGGTAATCAAAAAGTCTATTGTAGAAAATCCCAGGACTTGGCATAAAATATTTAAATTTTCTCTTTGGGATGATAGAATAAGATTCAAACAAGATTTAAGAGCCTCACCATTTCTATTGGTGTATGGATAGGAACCTATATTTCCTATCACTCTTAAGTTGTCTACATATAGATTTATGCAAGAATACATGGAGGAGAGCTAGGAGTTAGCAAACTCAATATTATTTGACATAATTAAGATGGAAGATGCAAGGGGGAAAGACTTTGTTGATTTTAATAGACATAAAACCATAGTCAAGAGGTGGTTTCACAAAATGTCAAAGATTAAGGTGTTTAGACAAGGAGACCTAGTTCTTATTTGGGACAAAATATTTGATCCCAAAGGCAAGCATGGAAAATTCATGCCTTAATGGATTATCCGATACCAAATTATAGAAACACTAGGAAACAACACCTTCAAGCTCAAATATCTACAAAGAGTAGAGTTTACATTGTCCACCAATGGGCAATTCCTCAAGAACTACTTCTTCATTCTCCTCCTGAGGTCTTCATGGACTAAAACTATAAGATGGTTAGATTTAAATTAGGTAGGCTAGCTAGTTTCCTTTCATTTATTTATTTCCTATCCCTTGTTTGTACATAAGCATGTATATTTGTATTTATCTTCCTTTGTTTCTTTCTTTATGTTATGTTTTCTTTCTTGTTACTTTGTTCCTTGATTCCAATAAGTCTTTTTGGATAATCTTGAACTCAAATTTATGAAATTTGATTGAAAATTCCCAAACTTTAGGAAAAAAGGTGTGTACCCCATGCATATGATGACCATGGTCTTGAAATATAAGCATAATGTTATAATTTGCAAACACTGGTAAAGACCAATAGAAAAGGCCAATCATCTCATAAGAAATTGACCATTGTCTTGACCTCAAAATGGTTTTAACAAAGCTTTCACTTATAAGGTGAGATCTCAAGCTATCATGGTATAATCATATTATCACTTAATCAACATCCTTGCTTAGAATAATGGTTGCATCCACATGTGACTTTCCCAAAATCAAACACTTGGCCAAATCCTAAAACCTAGCTATTTTGGTTTCCAACCTTACTAAGAGCATAAAAGTCTCAAGAAAATACAAAAAATAATAACTCAATGAAAAATCAAAATCTCTATAAGCATAGATTATTTTGGTAAACTCCACTAGGGCTATGGATGCCTAGTTGGTAGTGGAACAAGGCCTTGAGTGGAGCCAAAGGCATCTTTGTTAAGGATATGAATGCCTAGTTGGAAGAAGACCAATGTCTAAGCCTTCCCTAAGAAAAAATCATTGTTCTTAATGAACATCTTAACATGATATAGGTCAGTTTTAGTGATTAAGGACATACAACTTGGAATTTGTTTCTTGAACCCCATGTAAAATAATAAGTGAAATGAAAGCACACACACAGTATGGCTATGTCATGATGTTTGATCTTAAGTCTTCAGGTGAAAGGTTTGTACCAACTAAAATATGATCTAGATAATAATATGGATCAAAATGGAGTGGATAACCTAATTATTTTTCTAAACTAGAATCTCTAGGTTCTAACATATTTCTACATTTCCCCCAAAAGTCACTATTTATTAGGACCAACATACCCCGATTTTTGAAAATTTGGACCCTTGAGAAACCTTTAACTTTGAACATGGGAATTTATCATGTTAAGGTAATTTGTATAATTTAAAGATCATCCACTTTATCAAAAATAAGCTTACTTATTATGTTTTACTTTAGTTTTGGCCTAATAGTGCTAATAAATTTTCTTTATGGCTTTTAGTTGTAGGTTCCATGAAATTTGTTCCTAATAATTTCATATTCCAAAACCTTGACAATACCTTTATTTCAAATTTAAACCAAATTAGAAAGAACTAAATTGGTGGGAACCCTTTTAAAATTCATTTTGGACCTAAGTATAAAACTCATATATTATACCTTAGTCATGTTTTTGAATATGACTAAGACTTAGCATAAAAATCTTATTACCCTTTCTTATTTTTCCCTTTGAAGTTAATTATGGGCCTAACCAATATTTGATCTATAGGATCCTTATAATATTTCCTAGCTTAACCTAAGGTTTTAACCCTAAGTCCCCATTTGTGTTTATTATATAAAAGGGACCTTAGTCCTGACACCTTAGCTAAAGTTTTAGTCCCTCTACTCCACTTTTATGTTATTAGTCCTTTGATTTATATACCTTAGCCTAAGATTTTATTCCTAAAGTCCTAATGTATTTATTTATATAATTGAGACCTTAGTCTTAACACCTAATCCTTTTTATATCACCATGGTACTAACTTAACTTCCTCATATCTTATAGGATCTAAAAGTTTGCACTTCCTCAAGGACTTTTGATTAGATGGTGTAAAGGAAACCTGACATAATATTGCACATAACCCACTAGACAATCACACTTCATCTCTTAGATCACTATCAACAGTCCTAACTTCATCGTGAAGACTTGATCGAATGAAGTGAGACATAGTTGAAAGGTCAAAGTGATATAGAAGGCCCAAAGATTGACACATGATGCCTTCACATTCAAGGACTAAAAGAAAATGGGTCCCACCTAACAAAGCTACCAATCATGTAAAATCTCTTGGATTATGATCAATAGTTGATGCTTCATCATAGATTTTGATCTAATGGACCAAATTACATCTAAGATCCTCATAAGTCTCATAAAGGTGCCAAGTGGTACTCTTGCATTAGGTCATAATAATTTAATGAGATTAAAATTGATGTTCACATGACTATCATTTGATGTCCATAAGATTGTATTTGACATCTGTGAGATTGTTAAATTTAATCTAATGAATTATCCAACTCAGGATCAAAATACACCTCCAAAATATTATTGGAAGGCTCAAAAATTACTTTAAAAGCTAAGGGAAATGCTCAAAAGATGCTCAAACACTAGAAATCTTTGATCTACAAAATATGGAAATGGTCTTATGGTTTGAATATATGCAAAATAAAACTTATTCTAAATCTATGATTTAAGGTCCCCATGGCATTTCATCCAAATATCATGAACCTCAAACTATAGACTTATACTAGGTCTTATTTCTTTGTTACATAAGACTTAGACCAAGATATTTCTAGCTGACTAGTTTTAATATGTTTTGTCAATACAATGAAATATTATTCATTAGAGCATTATATCATATTAATATTTTTGAGCATATTTTACAAAGACATGGCATAAATATTTTAGACCAATGCATACCTTGTGTTTAATTAACACAACGTAAACATTGGTTTAGAACATTTAACCTTTCCCCCCTTTTATATGTTTTGAAAATACTTAAATGTAAATCCCTTAGTATAAGGTTTGCATCATGTTTAATAAACATGTAAAAAACCTTAGCCTAAATAATTTAAGCCTGAGTCCACTTTTAAAAAATTACTAGCCTAAAGTTGAGGCATCTCTGTAGATCAATGATTAGTACTTTGTCACTCGATTTTGATCCAATAATGTGAAACCCTTTAAGACTTTTTAGTGAGGCCCTAAGAGCCCTTGATTTTGATGTATGGTAAAATATCATTTTACATAGAGATGAAAATTTGATTATATGATTATCACTTTATTTATATTATTTTATCTAATGGCACAAAGGTACTCATGACTTTTCAAAGGCATGTGAGCTTGTTGTGTGGCTAATGCTCATTCAACAAAGAAATGGCATAGGATATGAAGCATGGGGAAGGTATTAAAATATGCCAAAGTTTCATAACCATGAGGATTGGAACAAAAATATCCAATCATGGGTAAGGTCCCAAATTACAATAAACTCATGTTGATCTAGGATTTTGATCATATAGTGTAAAATAAAAGAAGGTATTTCAAATACCAATGGCTAGTTCTCAAATGGTATTTATGAAAAATGACATGAATGGTCTAGAATGATGCCACATAGGAACCATAAAAGCAAAAAAGGACAAAATAAAAGATCTTTTGGGATTGAAAATGCAAAGGTATAAAGACAAAGGTCCAAATCAAATCCAAGGCATGTATAAGCCAAATCTTGGATATATTCTACTATTAAATCTCTAAAAACCTAAACCCTACATAAAAGTGACCCAAATGGAATCAATTGGTTAAAATTTGATCCAAGGAGAATTTAATTGTGTTTATGAGTGCAAGAAAGCTTTCATATAGATCATTTTCAATCCACTAAGAGTGATTTGTAAAAGAGGAGACTATGGCAACACACAAGTAATAGCTAAAGTAGGATATCAATTTCTATTTATCAATAGATAATGAAGGATGGATCTTCAAAGATACTAAATTAGACCTTATAGCCCTAAATTTCCTAAGCATTGGGAATTGGTCTAAGCTCTTCTTCATGATAGAGGAGTTACCACCCATTTTTAATGAATAACAAAGAATCACCACCACAAGCAAGAGGCATTATGACCTAGTTGTGGTCTAGATGGCTGATCTTCACCACACCATAAAAAAACCTAAGGTACTACATTATATAGACATCTTTTCCCCCATCTTTGTTGATTTTAGAGTATATAATGATCGGATCATCAGGGAGGGAGATTCCAAAAAGATAGCCTATATTTCCCTTATTACTTTTGAGAAATATTATAAGCTCCCTCTTCCCCACATAGACCTATCTAAGATCAAAGAATAGACTATTAACCATGACTTGGACTCTATCCTTAGACCCTATATGCACCAAGGACCCCATATCTTTAGAGACTTTGAGGTTAAAATCCTAGTAATCCAATTCAGAGAGGGTATTAGAGTTATAATGACCCTATTGAATCGAGCCTTTAGATCCACTTCAACCACTTATGTGAATAAAATATAGGTTCCCTTTTTACATTTCATGGTGAAATAAAATCTCACCCCTATAATTAGGGATTTAATTAGTGTTTTCTTGGCCAAATAATTCACTACCATTAAAAGGAAGACATTTAAGCAATTATATATGATGTCTTACCTACTAGATGCACTACTTGCCTCTATTAGCTTCTTAAGGATTAGGAATTGGTCCCTATATCACAAAACTACCATTTCACACCACTATTCCAAAATGTATATCTTCAAATATAGGAACCATATACAGTTTATTTGTGACTACATTTAGCCATCCATAGTAGAGGTCATCATAAGTGTTCTTATGCCTAGGGTCCATCCAATCATCAAGAAGTATGTTGAAATTATGGGGGGCATATGCTATTACCTTGATTATAAAGTTACCAAGTTTGAGGGGATCATGTCACAACACTTCAAATTTCTAGTATATGTTTCAAGTAAGCACTTAGAGTAAGATATTGCCTCCCAACTCATTCATGGCATTGATGGGACCTACATAGAGAATAATAAGGGTCTACTCCACCCCTTCCCCTTGATTATTGGCAAAAACCTATTAAAGGATTGGAAATATGTGGAAATCATATCCACACATAGGGATTCATTTGGCTTTTAGTTCAATGAACTCAAAATATGGGATCCAAAAAACATAGTGGGTGAGAATTTGAAGGACAACAAGCTCCCCAAGCCTGAATATGTACATCATCTCAGTGTTCATGATGCCATATTTATTAAAGATATGAATTAAGAAGAATTATTAGCTAGGATCCAAGGACACACAATAAATATTAAACGTATATTAACCAAGGATGACAAGCCATCTGGTGAGGCTTGGCAAATGCATCCTTTACAATATCACTTGATACGTGTTCCATATATGATAGCCCAAGAGCAACATCAAGCAAAACAACCTTAACCATAACCTTAGGGTAAAATTGTACAAGGATAACATGAACAAGGCCATGAATTTTTTTTTTGGAGAGGTAAGATTGGAAGAGAGGCCTGAAGAGGGGCCTTCATCTACAACACTACCCCAAAGGCCACCTTCCCTAGTTTAGTACATAGATATGATAGCCTTAGATCCTAAGAGACAATTGAGGGTGCCCTCAATGAACTTGAAAATGTGTATGATACTGACAGGGAAGAGTAACTATTTGAAGATACTTAGGTCTAAGCAGGCGAGTCTAAAGAATAAAAGGAAAAGAGCTTATCCTTATGGCATCCCAAGAGAAGAGGAAGGTACAGCTAGCATTAATTATTATTGGGTCAAAAAAGAGACCAAGATTGACCTTCACTAACCCCATCAGTGAAATCAATCTCTTTAATGATGAATTCTCAATTCATGGACTAGTCATTCTTGACTAGTTCATTTATGGAAAGTTACAAAAGATTCCTTCTTTCTCCCACTCATGGGGCCATAACAAGAATTTCTGATTTTGAAATACATGATGACATGAAGCCATGGATTAGGGACATGGTTAAGGAGTAATAAGAAAAGAGGATTATGGTCACTCAAGGACCAAAAATAAAGAGGGTGAATTATCTATGAGCATCTAGTAGTTTAGGTATGGAGGTCTTATAACTTCCCAAATTCAAGAAGATAATTATTACCATCCAATTCAACCCTAAAATAGATAGATTAGAAAGGGTTATAACTAGGATAGTTGTGGATAGAATAGAGGAATTCACCTTTCAAATGGTGGAGCCCTTTTTAGGATCAACCCCAATGGGGGTGAGCAGCTTGGTGAGGCTACCATTCATGTGGAAGATGTTCAATGTCTACTTGATGCATATTCAGCTTAGGCAAAGGATAGGGTCCAGGGCATGAAGCATAGGATCCTAAATTTAGAAAAGGAAAAATAAAACATAAGGACAAGTAATTATATTAGTGCTTGAGGTAATGATTAAAATGCTTGATGAGTCATTTTATGACATGTTTGAGGGACTCAAAACAATAAATCTAAGGTAGAGTGCATTATCACAACAAAGTCCATTAGCCAAGATTTTGGTCACCTAATGGTAGGTTTCAGAAGATAAAATATCCAAATTTATCAACATTCAAGTAAGGAGATAGATCATAGGCTTAAAAACCATCAATTTGGGACACTTGAGTGTAAATCTAGGAATTATGGTTGAGAAGGTTCAAAGTTTGAATGCATGGCACAATAATGTGAAAAGGATTCTATAGGATGATAAGGAGATAATTTTAAGTATTAAATAGCTACTTGAGACTATGCTTATAGATCTTGCACAACCCACTAACCTTCAAATCATAAGTGATGAAGAATTAAAACATAGGGCTACTTTGGTAACTCAAGAGATCAATATAAAAAATGATGTCCTATTGAAGTAAAAACAACTTGTAGATGTACTCTTAGCATCATTACCTTATCCAGTCATTTCCTTAATCTACCAACAAATTTATGGACATGATGGCTTCCCTTATTTCCCAAATACCATCTCAACCTACTGAATCTAAATTATTTATCACCATCAATCATTTTGTTACACCCTTATATGTCAGTTCTAACTTCCCTACCATTTGTAGTGTGGAAACATCTCCTTTCAATATTTGGTATGACCAAACTTTTAACTTCCTTAGCTTCGGCATTGTTCCTCCCAACTTTTCAAGGAATTCTTGAAGAACCTTTATTCAGAGTACCTCTCATTACACCGTACTAGGTAGAATAGTTTACAAATGAGGTTTTAATGACCTCCTTCTCCATTATTTTCATAGTCATGAAGCTTCCCACGCTATTAAGGAAACACATGATAGAATCTATGGGGGACATTTTAGTGGCCTAACTATTACTAACATATTATTTTCCTTGGATATTATTGTCCTACCCTTAATCAAGATTATTTTTATTAAGTAAATAAGTGTGTTAAATGTCAACAACATGCTAACATAGATCACACATTATCCCATGACATTCGAGTATCTAAAAACTAATGGACCTTCTCATAATGGGGTCTCAATATTATTGGGGAAATAAATCTTCATTATTCATAATGACACCATTCCATCATTATCATTATCAAATATTTCACCAAGTGGGTGGAAGTCATTCCTCTTATCTTGACCAAAGTTGAAAAGATTGTTGATTTCATCAATCACATATCATCTACCGTTTCAGTGTTCCCCATAAGATCATCATTGACAATCATTTAAAAACAAGAAAATTCAAGATATTTATGATGCTTTTAGCATTAATTTAATATTTTCCTCACCCTATCATCCATAATTAAATGGAGATGTAGAAGTTTCTAATAAAACCCTCACCAAAATGCTAACCAAAGTAGTAAGTGCTTTAAGTTAGGATTATTACTTACAAATCCCCTTCGCTTTATGGACCTATCACACTAGAATTCAAACCTGTATGGGTGCTAACCCTTTTTCTCTCATCTTTAGAGCTAAGGTAGTCTTGCCTCTTGAAGTCTATATTCCCTCTCTTCATATATGTTTACATGAAATGCTTTCTAAGAGTGACTACCATCAAGAGCATCTTGCACATATTGAATTACTTGAAGAACATCATCTCACCACCATTAATAATCTTTGTATTTATTAATAATGAATCAAGTGTACTTACAAAAAAACTTAAAAGAGTGAGAATTCAATATTGAATAAATCATCCTTAAGGAAAACCAACATGTAACTAATATGGATAAAATCAAAAAGGGCAAGTTTAATTTCAATTGTCTTAGACCCTATATCATAATCCATAAGTATAGATCAGGATCTTATCATTTGTCTTCTCTTAAAGGAAAACATAAATTGATCCTCTCAATTATTCACATCTACATCATTTCCATTAGTAAAATAAGGACCAAACTCACCTTTATTTCTAACTTAAGCTCAGCCCTTGGTTTACAATATTTTTACTTCCCTTTACCTACCCATCCATAATTCTCTTAGAGATAATTGATTATAACATAGGACCATTTAATTACCCATCACAATTATAGACTAATAATAAGCATGGATACTATGGCTCTATCCTTGGCATGGTTCTTATGGATACTTTTCATCTCTAATTAGATGGAATCCCATGATCAGTTATCGTTCAAACTTCTTTCCCTCATTTATCATTAACCTTTTGGGCTAAAAGTATTTCCTCCATAAAATTGGCCTCTAATCCTAAATAGACTTGTCCCTATCTAAATCTCACATTCAAAATCAAATTGGGATCCCAAAATATCACTTGGGTCCACATCTCTAGCATCATAGACTATTCCCTTGAAGGATAGCTACCCAACAACTAAATTTCTTAAAGATATGTTGTTCCCTTGAAGGATAGCTATAAAAATTCATCTTTAGATCACTCCCTTGAAGGATGGATAAAATAAATTTTATCAAAAATAATCATTTTTAAGCTTCCCGCATCGATCAACTTCACTAATCTATCAAAGTAATAAAGGCAAAAAAATCCAAGCAAGCAAGCTACAACAAGATTTTCAACAACATCAAAGCAAGTAATCCATAATTAGCTTTTGCATATGGCATTAGTCGACTTCCTGCATTGATCAATGTACACATTTTATTAAGGCATGGAATTTTATACTATAGTTCTTTGGTCACCTATAGAAATGGAAAGATAACCCACATCAGGTTACCACATCACCTATTTCCCCTTAACCCATCTACTTATCACCTACTTTCCTCTATTAAAATATCAAAAATAAAGGGACTATGAGCTTACTTGACACAAAGTAACCAAGATACCTTATTTTCCAATCAAATAATGCTCATACGAAGCATTCGAAAGTCTTATTTTCATTAATTCAATTTAACTTTGGTTTTGTTTGGCCCTTACCAATGAACACATCATGTCTTTTTCTTATCCTCTAGTCATTAGTTCATGTAGACATGTGTCTCATAATTCTTTTCTCTTTTCCACATTTAGTGTGTTATCTAAACCTACTTTATGTGTATTTATTATATCTCAATATCACACATCATATCCAAATAGTGAACATCATTTTCATCCCAACATTAATATATATTAATTCATTAATCCATATCATATCCAAACATTAATCTGAAACACTAATCCATATGCATCACAACATTATCAATCATACCCTATATATACACCCAAACATTAAACATATCATAATCCATGTCATCCAAAACCATAATCTAAACCATCCTATCTATAATCATGACCATCAACAAACACATCATCCACAATCTCATCACCAAAAATTATCAATATATTAAATTCAAAATCATAAGCATATTTTAATTCCCTTGATTTATCATCACATAAATCATATATAATCTTCAAATTACATATCTATCGAAACACAAAACAAACTATATTATCCATCAACATGTCTATATATGCCAAAAATACAGATACACATAACACCTTTGGAGCATGGGGTATGAGCATCCTAACATTTCCTCATATCAAAACATAAACAATGCACATTCATCAACATCACAACTGGTGCACCATAGATAAACCATATTCATAACCATAATCACATCTACAAACCACATCATATTAGTAAAAAAATATAAACCATGTCATCTATCATTATCTATAAGTCATATCATATCTACTAAATCAAAACAATGCCATTTTTATACACTACACCATCATTTTATTTAACCTGTTCATATATACATCATCTATGCCATCACCTATCACATATCAATAATATTTTCATAAACAAAATTAGTATTTGACAATAATAAAAACTATCCATGATCTTGTATATCATATCCATCTAATAAACAAAGAATAAAACATCTATGAATAACATTACCCATAGCCTAATCACATCATCTATCACATATCCATAATTATGTCATAAGCAAAATTATTGCATGACATCATCAAAACTCATCCATAATCATGCACAATAAATTCCTAAAACATGAACATCAATGCACATTATTGTATGCCTATGCTAAGAAATAAACAAAGAATCCACATATCATCATCATGAACTTTGTATACCATAATCATCATATAAATCATAATCAAAATAATACATGTCAATGAGTATACATCATGTCCATCAAATAAAAATTATGGAATAATGTATAAATCTCTCTCTCTCATATATACATCTTACACCATCAACATGCAAGCTAACATCAAAAGCAAAACATATACATCATATAAACTCATCTATCAAGCCCCTCAAACACCACTACCACTAACCCCATCTACACTTGCACCTATACCTACACTACCATTTGGTGGTGGTCCCCTTAACATCCTTTCCTACCCCACTTTCAAGGCCTACTATCTTGGAGTAGCTATAGATGGACCCTTACCAAGTTTGCCCTGTAATCTCCATATCTCATCTCCAATGGCAACTGCATTATCACTATATCCTCATAATATCTCAGCCCCTTAATGGTGGCTAAGTACCATGTCCTTAAAGCTATGTTAGGTGATCCTCCTAATGTTGTTGCGGCCACTCCTACTCTCTATCTTAGTGAATCTCTCTCTTGTATCACTAACCCAAGAGAGATCCTTGCATAGTCTAATTATTTAGTCAAGGTGGTAACTTAACCCTATAAGGTGATGATCTACCCCTATAATATGGTCACCTATCCCTATAACCTAGTTATCTAAGCATGTATCACTACTAGTTCCATTACTACCTATCCATCCTATATCGATACCCTAATGAGATCCATATATATGGGATGTTACCCCCATCACCCCATCTAAAATTGGTCAATATATATCTATCTTGGTACTAGGTAATATACCCATCTACAATACTAACATCATCAATGGCAGATCTACCTGATAGCTCTTCAAATTCTTGGATAGCATCTTATGGTTATAGATCTACGAGATAAAACTATACATCCTCCCTCTTATATCTATGGAAATCTAGTGGGATCCCTTCCATCAGTATAAACTACCTCCATACTCACTTGAATGAGATACACTCCATCTCACCATCTCATCTCCCATAAATATAGTGCCAGCTCTATAGGGATAATGTGTGGTAACTATACCTAAGCCACCTAAGCCAACCAACATAGGCCTCCATACTATGTCACCAACTACCAAACACTCCAAGGCATCTCTAAACCACTTAATATCTTAGCCTCCACCACCTATACCTATCAATGCATAATCCCCTCTTCATCTAGTAAAACCAATTGGAAATGGCTCTTAGTTAAATCCATCCTAGGATACCCCCACTAGCCTTAAAACCTGTACATGCTCAATGCCTAGTAGTGGAGTATGAACCCAATTCTAATCCCATAATTCCTATGTGCTCTAAAGGCCTATTACAAACTTTTAACCCTTTATACAATGAACATAATTTTTTTACCACTTTACAAACTCTTACCCCATTACAAATTTTTATCCTAACCCACCCTCATAATGTTGATTGTTGATAGTTACTTGAACTATCGAAGGTACCTTTGGGACTTTTTACCATAAAACTTGACTAGAAATGGTTGATTTGAACCACCAATAGTCATAATGTGTGGCTATTGATGGTGTAACTTCAACCTAAATCCCTCCCCACCTCTATAAGCTACCTAAATTACACACATTAGCCTACATAGACTTAATCCACAACCCATTCCCACCCTAACACAACCTCCCCTACTCAATTTCATCTATGGAATTGACCAATTTCACCTAAAAATCATTTAGGACATCATTTTCCTTAAACCCTACCTAATACCATTACCAAACCATATCCTTATCAAACTCAACTCAAAAACAACAATTTCAACTATACTATGAATTTTAAAACTTCCCTTACCTCATTCTATGATTGCTAACATAATTGAAGCCTTCATCCCACCAATCATCTACATCCTCATCCACCCTCCATCAAATCCACACTCTATCTTCTTTTCACACATAATCAGTCAATTAATCCATGCCACCTCAGCCAACTCACACATAAAAAGACAAAATTCATAAATTCACACATGCATAATCACTACAAGTCAAATGTGAAAATAACTTAACACTTTTTATTTTTATCCCTTAGTTTTTAGGGTGTCCGTAACCATCAATGGTCAGGGTGATCATTGATGGTTTACCTTGGGGAAACCCCTAACCATTAATGATTATGATCCTTCACCTTATTTTTAAAAATTTTGGTACACCCCACTTAGGTGTTGACCTTTTAGGAGATAAACTACTCTCCAATAAACTAGAATTGGTCCTATCATAAATTAACCCTATTTGACTAACCCATTTGACCACATCTACCTTGATGTTATTTATTTTTGACATAAACATTCACATGTTTTGTGATAACCTTGCCTTGGTCATTTTGATCACACTAACCAACCTTACCATGTTGAAATTTTACAATTCACACCACCTTATGGATGACCTAAACATTTGTGTTGTTTCATAAGAGAACTTTCCCACCCTAATACTTATATGACACACTAACCCTATCTAGATGACTTGATAGGAATAAATTAATCAACTATGACCAATGTTGTAGAGCTGTTACACTATAATATGTCTCCCTAGAATCCGACCTTATTTTTATCAACATTATCAATTTTAGTCTTTGCATGATCTATATTATCACACTTATTCACATTTTGTGCATAGATTTGTGTTTTAAATGCCCAACCCTTTTTATGTTACCCACCTTATGACCAACCATTTATCAAACCCTAACTTGATTTTGCTTTCACGTCATCATCTCTCGATTTGAGGGGGAGTACCTCCTCCCATACTTGGGTAAACCAAACCTTAACCTGTAATCTATTTTTGTTTTGTAGATCCTCAATCTAAAGTCACATAATAAGAAAGGACAAAATATAGACACTTGAAAATTGCATAATTTTATATGTTGAAATGCCTTGAACCCCTACATGACTGTAAGACTAGTTGACCACCTAGTTAAATTATCCCATTAATTAATTTACTAACTTAAATTTTTAATTCACCCCTTTTAAACCCATTTTCCTCTAGAACCTTAGCTTTCAATGGTTAGCCTAACTGTTAATGGTTAGCCTAACCATTGATGATTAGGTCTTTTAAGCCTACTTTAAAAACATTACCAGTTGTATAAGATAAGCATGGATACATTTAGAAACTTTCTATGTGCAAGGCTAAAAAAATTTATGCATCATAAATGATAACTTTATCCCCCTATCTAATTAACAACTTCCTCTTGCACATTTAACAACTTCATCTTATAAAAGGATAGAAGTGGGAAGTGAAAATGATTTAGAAATATAGCAATCTGCATCTAATCTATCTTGCATACAAGTATCTAACATCCCTTTATCAATAAAGAAGCATAAAAAAACTTGAACCTCTATCAAAATCATTTTTGAAGGATGCATTATCACTCTGGCCAAATTGCTTCAGCCTTAGACCATCAAGTTACACGTACTTTATGCTCATTTTATTTGATCCATTTCATTTATAACCTCCTTTCCCTATCTATACCTATCTTTATTTTATTTTCCATCCTTTAGATCCAATATATCTCTCTGCTTGACAAATTACCTAGACTATCATTTATTTTTTGAACACTTTTAGAATTTTATAGGAAACCACTGATGGTTAGCCTAACCACTGACAATCACCTCAACCATCTATGGTTGCCCAACCATTGATGGTTAGCCCAACCACCAATGGTTCACCTGACCTTAAATGATCACTATGGTAGAAAATAATATCATGTTATTTCCACTCCCTTGACCCAAACCAAACCCTATTTTCTATGTTCTTTCCTATTCACAAAGACTTTTTTAATTTTCTAAACCTGACTCCAACTATCTTAGCATGATTATTGACCCACTTATACTATATTTAGTCATTTTTTTAACAATAAATTTACTTTCATATTATCTTATGTTCATTTACTTTTCAGTTATTGAATGTAAGTTTCCTTTGTTTTCATTTATTATCAACTTAATTGTTATAAACAGTGGATTGGTAGCCTCCTAGTAATCTCACACTTCTTAGATCTAGCTCATGCTAGGTAGTCCACTCAACCATCCATCTAACAACCCCTTTTTTAGTTTCTTTCTTATCTGTAGGTTATTCCTTCCAAGAAAAATATGAGTTCCCATCATTTTTTGGATCATGTGCACACTTTCACCAGGTATTCCTTTACAGATCTTATTACTAGTTTCATTACTTGTTTCCAAATTAAGAAATGAGTGGAAATTAATGTGAAACATGTTGTTTAACTTATTTCTTGCTTAATATTTAACTTTGAATTATCATTTACTTCTAGTTTCTTTTTTAGTGACTTTTTATTTTAACCATAATATTTGTATATTTGTTTTCTATGTTGACTTGTTTTTCCTTTCTTTAGGTTTATTTCATTATATATCTTTAAAAAAAAAGTATCATTGTGGTGTCAAATAATGTTGATTACATAAGATAATATATATTTATTTATAATATTAAAAATAAAAATAAAAGGTATTTCCTTTAAGATATTGCCTCTCTAATAGGATCTAAACTATTAGATAATTAAAAACATATTCATAATTTGATTCAAGATTGATATAAGTATTAAAGTAATCAAATTTATTATATGAATAATGAAGTTTAATTTACTCTTTCATTGAACTAATTTATTCCTATAACATTTAAAAACCCTTTTGCATTCCTTAGGACTAACTCTTAGCCCACATGTTCCTACTTGATTAAACTTGCTTGATTCTATATTAATATTCATGCTAGGAAAATGGGTTTATTAGTTGACATGATAATTTACACCATTACTTGAAAAATCCATTGGGAAGTTCATAAATTAATTAATTATACTGTTATTACTTGAATTATTTTTCTTTTCCCATAACCATTATAGGTCTTCATCATATTATCCAGCCTGATACTCATATTGTTAAATACTAAATGGTATAGATTCTAATCTTGTTTAATTTTATTAGTATAATCCTAGTGATATTAATAATATTATTTAGGTTATAAATTATAAAAAAGATGAAACATTTGAGATATAAAGATACACTTTATTTGACTTCAAACTTAATGCAATATTCAATAGTGACATTGTCACATTAGATGCTAAATAGAACAAATATTAGTTGTTAATCGTAAACCTAAAAACCAATTTTATCTCTAAATGTTTTATTGAATATTAATCATTTGAACCTTTTGAACCATGTAATGGAAGTTCAACCTATCGATCAAATTATGGACATGATCCCTAGTCTATAAGATGATAATAATCTAGGATAAATAATTAATAATAAGTCTAATTCTGATGTTGATAATGAATAATAATAACCTAATATTTAGATATGTGTTAATATAAAACATAGGGAACTATCTTTTTAAGCTTATTTCCCTTAAGGGAATTAATGTTATTATGTTTCTAGAAGAATCCAATGAATCTTAAGAAGATCACCTAGATGTCTTTTTGTTAATCTATGTAACTCTTGGAATAACTAATGAAAATATTTATCTTATTAAATTTTCTCAAAATTTAGAAGATAAATCATTAAAAAAATCATTATTTTTATTAATAAATTCATTAGTACATGGGAAGATATTCAATATTGAACTCTATTTTGGTAAACTTAAAGAAGATTTAGTGTTGTTAAATGAGCTTGTAAATATTTTCATTGATACAAGTGATACTATATATCATTTTATTACCATATTTACCAAAATTAGACAAAATATACCATGTAATGTGAGGTCATTTAAAAAATTATCAAGATTGTATTTTTGTAGTGTATTACCACTTATGTATTCAATTGAATTAGAAGATAAGGACATTTTAGAGTATGATGCTACAATCCATTTCTATATTTAATATGAAAATAATTTTAAACACATTGGTTGTAAATAATGAGATTATATCGGTATAGCATCTAATAATGCAAAAAAATTAAAGGTCATAGATAATCTTGACAATGGGTTAGTTGTCTTATAATGGTAGTTAAATGCTATATCATCATCATCAGGGAATGTTTCAAACATATAAAAAGGTAAGATTGAATAAAAAACACTAACTATTTTCATATTTGAAAAGTATAATATGATACTAATACTTATATTATTGTCCAAAACTTTTAAAGTGTTATTTAGGGAAATATAATATTGCTATTGACTTGGTATAAAATATAAACATGTGTAGTTTTGATGAGTATTCAAGTGAAATCATAATCACTAATGTTTATTCTATTAAAACAAGTGAAAAAAATTATAATTTTTCCCTTAATGATAATGAAAAAACATTAAGACCTAATAATGATCATCCTTCCACTTCTAAACCTTCTACTCGGTACAAAGGTAAAGCTAATGCACATAATGATATTGTTGTAGATAGTTCTATTGTAATTTTTAGCAAGTTATCCCTTTATCTATTGTATTTAATAATTCTCAATATCAACTTCCCTATAAGCCTAAACATTGTACTCACAATAATCATCCAAAAATTTGAGATTATAATATATTAATGATATAACAACAATTAAGGGAGGTTTCTCCTTAATTCAAGTTGTTGGTATATTAGGTCAATTTGAAAATATTATTGATGTTATTAAAAATCCAACTAGTAAAAATGTTATAGGTTTTCAAGAATAAGTTCATGATAATGAATCTAATTTTACCTTTTCCCAATATAATGATCCTCCTTCTAGTTACATCCCTCATTTATATGTTCCTATAATTTTTTTTGATAAATTGATCTATAACATGCCAAACCATGGTCCTTAGATTGGGCAATGTTTAAGAGGTTAAAAACTAGATAATAGAGATAAAACAAAGACTATTATACCTTTTGCATGTATTTCACATTTTAATTAGGATGTAGATGTGTTGATCCTAGATTGTAGTGCATGAGATATTTATCAATGTCATAACATTATGTAGATGATATCTCCCCTTGACATTTTATGATATGGATGAAGAATGGATTAAATGTTGAGGCTTTGTTATAAGTTTTGAAAGAGTAAGTTTTCAAAAAAATTATATAATGGTAAATTACCCTCATATATATATATATATATATTCCTCAAACTATTATTGACCATTGGATTATGATCAAGATGGGTGGTTGAGATTTAGTTCAATTTGGAAGATTAATGCCATTAATATTTTAGACATATTTGATATTAATTATGCATGGGTTTTATTTATGATATTATTTGTATTTATGATAGTGTTTAACAACTTTCCATGTGATGTCATGATTCTATAAATTTGAATCCCCTTACCATGTAAATGGAAGAACAATTCAATTAATAAATTAATAAAATAGGTAATTATAAAAGGTTATTTAATATCCTATTAGAGGAATATTAGGTTAATTAATGGGGTAGAAAACTTACTCTCTAACATTGGAGTTGGCCTCCATCTTTTATCTACCTAGTATGTTGGATGCCACATCCTTGAACACATCATATTAGTAATTGAAAATGAATCCATTACTATATATGATGATGATGTGACAATCACACATGCATATATTACAACCAAAGATAGGGCATTCAAAAATTCTAGTATGCCATCATATCACTACATGGAGAGCTAATAACAAATGGTGGGGGAAAAATTACATTTCAAATTATTTTGAAGCCATTGGTTATAAGTACTACTAGGGTATGGTTAATTACAATTTCCTCTCAATATTTTAGTCTATAGTCAAGAACAACATGGAAGGTGATAGGGACAGACTAGAGCTAACATCTTGCTCATAGGTCCATAGCATTAAAAAGGTATGTAGGAAACTACATAGAGGGGGTGTTACTAAATTCATGGAGAGGGTCACAGGTCATGATGCAGACATATCAAAGTAATTTGTGATGGCATAAAATAAGAGAATAGTGTAAATAAGAGGCATAAGAATTTATGTAATTGAGTATTTGATAAAACAAAGTCATGAAAATGTCTTGTGAAGGGGCTAAATCCCTCAAATACTAGTCAAAGAAGCTGAAACTCATGCAATGTTTTTTATAACCAATGAGATCATTATGTTTCACTAAATTTTGTCGATTTTAAGTCTAAAGGAGAATAGAAAGAAGGATGGGGATAAGTGATTATAATTAACTCAAATTTGGTTTTCACACCATGTATAGATAGTGTGAACACTCCTCTTTGGCTAGGGAGGACTACCTATAAATAAGAAAACACTATCACAAGATTTTTATTAGCAAATAAATGAGTGGGCTTCCAAGCTATGCACTTGTTCTATGAAGTGTGAAACTTCCCTAGATATGATAGTCCACTTTTGAGAGACAAAATAATAATACATAATTGAAAGAGAGGTAAATAGAGAGTGAAAGAGAGATAAAATTACTATTATTAATAACCTATACATAGCAAAGAGTGAAAGGTTGTAGGTGAGGTAATTTGTGTTTTAGAAGTTGTTTGGGTAGGTTTTAAAGAGGCTAGGACATCCATAGTCATTGGCATTAGTAGGGGAGTGACCGATATTGGTTATAATGAAGAGGTCGGTAGTGAGGTGACTGATGTCATTTAGGCTACCAAGGTCGATAGGGGAAAATAATTATCTAAGAGCTTGTAGAAGGTTTTCTCAAGTTTGTAAAATGGTTTGGATTAGGTCAGGGAGGTTGGGAGAGTCATGGAGATTATAGCTTGGTTGAGTCTAATTAGAGGTTTTGTATGTTAGGTTAAATGGAAACAAGCAAAGAAGATTTGTAACTCCCTCATGGGGGTATCATCAGAAGTGCATAAAGTAATGAAGAGTAGTTATAAATAAATATAAGAATAAATATTCAAATGACCTATAGTATCAATGTTGTACTTACCTATGGTAGTCACTGAATAATAAGTGCTAGGTTGATGGTACCTATTAGGGAGTCTACACCTAAGTACCTAAATAGAGAGAACAATTGGGTGTTGTTGGTCCTCAAAAGCTCAATTTCTAATTGTGATTAACTTACATAGGGTGATTATAATCTTAGATGTCAAAAAATAGAATTCCAAGAGCTTGAACAAGAGTAAGAATTAATTTTCTTAATTTGTACTAACCTGAGCTATTAGTTGGAGTTTGGCTTATATTGCCGATGTCGTTGATCCCACTGATGTCAACCATGGTTTGATCAATGTTGATGACCCTAGAATAGGTAAACCTTTCTATTTTTAGACTATTTTTTGTTTTTGTGCATGCCAAGTGTGACACTCATAATAAAATGGTAAAAATAAGAGGTTAGAAAGGAAGTAGTTATTTAGAAATTTAGTTTGGAAGTTGGAATAAGTCTTGGGTAGTTAAGATGAGGGGACCAGGTCTTGAGCTGACTCATTAGGGGAAAATTAGTCATAGGGTGAGGTGGCTAGGTGAGGTGGCAATAGGAGTTCTAAATTAACTTAAGTATTTTAAATTAATTAAATATGTGAGGGGTAAAAGTATGGGTTAAGGAGATTAATTGTTATTATTAAAATGGGCTTAAGGGGGTTTTGAATAAGGAGTTACACACATGTGTGTGACATAATTTTGGTGTCTACATATTCCCCTTTTTGTCTTGTAATTTTTACTAACATGTTGTAAGACAAAAAAGGAGTTAGATGATCCAAGTATTGGATGAGGTATCGCCCCTCAAAATGAGAATCAACAAAGGAGAAACTAGAATTAGGTACTAATTTGATAAAAGGGTAACTAAGTGACTGGTGGAGAATTGAGCATTAGTCTATATGTGTAGGACATAATGAGGTATAGTTAACAAAGTCAAGAATAGGAAAGGTTAAGGAAGACTCAGATAGAAGTAACCAAAACATAGTTTGTAAGTGATAGCTAACAAGTCAAATCAATCAAAGTTGTAACTCTAATGGGAAATGTGTCCCAAGTATATAAGGTAAGAAGTGATCCTAGGAAACATAAAAGGGTTGAAGGTGATAATATGGACTTGGTTTGCCTTCACAACACCTAAAATACATATGTGTGCATAATAGCCAACTACAATAGAATAGCCTAAGTAGTTAGGATAAGTAATGCACTCCTAGTGTAAAAGGGTCAATGAGTGAGGAAATATTCATGATATCCAAGAAAATTCATTTAGGGTGAATATTTAAGTGATCTTCAGTGTCATTTTGTCATGGTTGGGGGAGATATAGGTGATCTCCAATTACCCCAATGTATGGGTAAGGTTATGCAAAGTTGGGGGTTTTATGTTGGAAAATAGTATTAGAATGGTGCTAACATCAGTTACATGTGCCAATATTGGTAATATAAAGTTTCAATATTGATATAACTAAGGAAATGTTATCGATGTTAGTAGATGTAAACACCAACATCAGTAGGTTAGGTCAAGAATATTGATGTTAGTGGCTGACCAAAGTTATTTACAAATTTGTGATTGGAGAGAAGAAATAAAGCTTTGAGAGTGATTTGAGATTGTAGCACAAGGAGGGGACCTAGCATAAGGTGCATGACCATAGGATCCAATTGTGCCAGTTAGGATTAAATGGAGAGATGAGGTAAGAGCCTACACTAGTTTGATTTGTTTTTTGTAATTTTTAGGCTAAATGAGAGGTACGGTTGTAGAAAATAGGAGTGGGGGGGGGGGGGTAGAAAATAGGTTAGGGTAGGTGTAAGATAAGTTAAGGGGATTTGTGGGTAGGTTTTTAGGGGAAATGGGTAGGTTGGGTTTGGGTTGTTTGGCCTTGGGGTTGAACTAGTCACTGACATCAATGATGTCGACCAACATAAACTAACATGACACTAAGGTCGGTAGTTTCCTACCAATGTTGACCATTACATAGACTAATAAAGCACCAATGTGTTGTTGACACTTGAAACAACACTGAACATAATCAACATAGTCTTGATGAAGTGTGGGCCAATAATAGCCAAGTTAAAGGATAAGTTTAGCAACTATGTGATCATTGAAATTCCCACCACAAATCTCATCATGGACTTCCTTAATAGAAAATGGAGTGTTAGTACTAGCTAAGCATCTAAGGAGAAGACCATCAAAACTTAACTTGTAGAGAAGTCCCCCTAGTATATTGTAATAAGTGGCATGTTTTATGAAGGCTAGTTTCCCACTATTAGAAATATTAGGAGGGGTAATAGAAAAGGAAAGATAATCCATGAGTTGTTTGTACCATAAGTCTTGTGGGTTGGTTGTTACATTTCAATCAAAGAGGATGTTAGCTGAGACATAGGAGGTTAATATTAAGTGATACATGGTGACATAGATTCTCAAAGAGTAGGATGAAGAGGGTATGTGTGAAGCAAGTGAAGCCATCACATCATCAAACTTGTTTCTAGATCATGGACTAGTTTTCAAGAGATAAGAGTCCAATTATCCCAAGAGCATATCTACACGATGTTAATAACTTTATATAATTTCATTTTTTGCATAGGTAGGAACCATTAACTTAGTTAAATACTAGCTGAGAATCACCAAAAATGGTTAGAGATTTGATACCTAAGAAGAGAACTATTTAAAGTCCTAGAATCAAAGCCTCATATTCAGCCATATTGTTAGTACATTCAAAATCTAGTTTAAATGACAAAGGCATAAGCTCACCATCCAGAGGAATAAGAATGATCCCCACACCCCCACCATGTTGGAATTTAGATTAATCAAAGACCATCATCATTTGATAGGAGATGTCATCAATAGAGAGTGTTGCAATTGATTCATTAGGGAATTCAAGGTTTAAAGGTTGATTGTCAAGTAAAGGGGCAAAAACTAACTGGTCAATGATCATTTACCCTTTAATAGATTTTTGTTGAATAAACTCTAAGTCAAATTCAGCAAGAAGCATGAGCCATCGAGCTACATGCTAGTTGTGATATGGTTTAGAATGCATGTATTTGAAAGGATCAGAATGGGTGACCACATAGGTTTTGTGATTTAGGAGATAATGATGAAGATTAGAGGCTAAAAAGGCTAATGTAAGGTAAAGTTTTTTAGTGTGGGTATATTGAGTCTCATAGTCAATAAGTGTGTGGCTTATGTAATAAAATCTGTGATCTCAATGTTGGTCATCTCGATGTACAATCATAACACATAGAGAATGGTCTATTATAAAGATGTATAGGTAAAAACCCTAATTTTCCTTAGGTGGAATAAGAAATAGTGGGGAAGGGAGTTATTTTTTAAGTATGTCAAAGGCTTCCTAGCAATTTTTATTCCATTATAAGGAGACATCCTTTTTTAGGAGATGGTGAAAGGGTTGGCAGTGATATGACAACTAGGAAACAAAGTATCAAATTGACTAAAGTTTTCCTTGTAGGCTATGAATTTGTTTTATATTAGTAGGTGGAGGCATTTTTAGGATTGCTCTAACCTTAGCAAGATTGACCTTGATACCATGAAGAGAAATGATAAAACCTCAGAGTTTATCAAAAATAACACCAAAGACACATTTCTTTGGGTTTAGTTGAATGTTATATTGGAGGGGACAAGTGAATATGGTTTTGATAATTTTCAAGTGTTCTTGACGAACTTTAGAATTTTTGAGTAAGTCATCCATGTAATCATCCATAATTTTGTGTAAGAGATCATGCAAAATGTAGGTCATGGTAAGTTGGTAGGTTGCACTAGCATTTTTTAGGCCAAAAGGCATGACCCAATAATATAAAGTCCCCCATGGGGTAATAAAAGTTGTCTTGTGTTGATCCTCAGAAGTGATCAAGATTTGATTGTATCTAGAGAATCCATCTATAAGTGATAGTATCTCATGGCCGACTGTTAGATCAATAATTTGGTTGATACTAGGTAATGGGAAGTCATCTTTTGGATAGGTGAGGTTTAAATCATGATAGTTAGTACAAATATAGATTCCCCTAATTACTTTTATGATAGGAAAAATATTTTAAATATATTATGGGTAGTCGATGGGTTGGATAAAGTTAATAGAAATGAGGCATTGGAGTTGTTTAACAAGGAGAGCAATATGAGGATACATTTTATGAAGCTTCTACTTAATGGGTTTAACATATCAATTGGTGACAATGTTATGGGTGAGATAGAGGGGTCAATACTAGGCATGTCATTTTAAGACCAAACAAAGGCTTTGCTATGGTCATTAAGAAACATGACATAATTAGCTTGCTTAGAGGAATCTAAAGATTGGCCAATCTTGAGGATTCACGGATTATCATGGGAGGGTAGGTTGATGTTAATGGTTGATTTATTTAACATATCTTGAATTTTGAATGAGAGAGATAATTGGATATAGGAATCATCCTCACCTATGTAGGTGAGAATTACATTGTCATCTTGACATTGGATAGTTTTAATAGTGGGAGAATCTATATCAATTATTCCAGGATGAATGAGAAGAAGGGACCTTGTTTCCTTACCCTGAAGATAGGTGAGAGTCCCCAAATGGATGACATTTATTGAAAAAAATTAGGAGGTATAGATACCTCTAATTTAGTAGGTGATGGTGGAGAAGAAGGTAGAGAATGAGAGACTAGTTCTTCAATAATTGGTTCATGGGAGGTTTTAGTGAGTTTATTTGGTTCATCAGATCCCACCTCATGCCTCTTTTTGGCATTTTTAATGGTCTTACTAGTAGGATATTCAATAGGTATATGGATACCTTGTTCATAATAACCCAAACCAAATCCTTTCTAGGCACACCTATAGAGATAGGTGTGAGTGAATATAGGGTTACTTAGGAAATAAAAGTTATAGGTAAATGGTTGTGGTGAAGAAGATGGATTACTAACAGTGGGATCTTGATCAATTCCCCATATGTGAAATTGGTTTGAAGGTTAGGGGGCCTATAAGGGATGACCATCCCAATATGGGGAACATAATTTGGGTGCATGTGAATCCTTTTATACTCTTTTGGAGTATAGAACATGTCAAGCATCAGTAAACAATATTCACCAAGTGACAAATGTTGAAAGGTCTACTCCATCGGATCCTTGTCAATAATTTATGTTATCGATATCCATATAACTATGGGAGTGGATCTTTTAGAAGCTTTAGAAGCATCATGTAAGGAAGAGGATGTTTCCAATGGGATAAGAACATTATTGGGAATATAGGTTATATTACCTATTTTAAATAGGGGTGGGTTAGTAGGTATAACATGCATTTGTCCATCATGCTCAAACATGACATAGTGGTGCAAAGTTGAGGGTACACATGTCATAACACATATCCAAGGTCATCCATGTAGTATGTTATATTATAAATCTTCTTCCACAACATAGAAGAGTTTAGGAATTGTGTGGGGACCTACATGAATATGTAAGAGAACATTGCCCACCATAGTAGCTATAGTATCATTAAAGGAATAGCGTATTTCATTAGAGTGAGACATGAAATTTTTAGTAAGGGATATTTATTTGTAGTCATGGCTAGAAATAATATTAATACTAGCTCCCCCATTGATCATAACTCTCTTGATATGAGTTTGATCAATATATGTACTAATAAAAAGGGCAAAATCCTAATCTTCAAGGTGTTGAAGTGGAATTTCTAAATCATTGAAATAAATTAGGGAGACAGAACTAAGGGAGCCAACCAAAGATATAAGAGTTTTGGGATCATTTAATTGAGTCAAATCTTGACAATGTTGGGATGAGCTTTAGATTAACTCATACAAATACATTTTCATAGAAGTTTGGTGAAGCTGTTTCACCATTTAACATTAGATAATATTTGAAGATGTTGTTTTTAGAACACCCAAGATGTAAATATTAGGGTTATTAGGGAGAGTGTCTTTGGTGAAGGCATAGGTCCAAGGTGTAGTGACCTTTTCCTTAGCTTTATCTTTCTGGTTTTGTGACTTTGTGGCCACATTAACTATGTTGATTTTTAAAATTGGTGGAGGTGATAAAGGGGTTATGATGACATATTTAGGTTTGAATTTAGGTGGAATAGTAGGAGGAAATATTGATGCCAAAGGTGGAATAATATGAAGTTTAACATGAGTATCATTGAAGAGAGTGTCAACATTGAAGTATTGTTGAATAACCATTGTGAGGGCTTTATAATTCCTAGTATCATGTCTAAGTAAATGATGATATAAACACAATTATGTATCATCATAATAAGATGGCTTCATTATAAGAGGAATATAGGGCTTAATGGGAGGAATATTTATTACTGAATATTTCAATAACTATCATAAGAAAAATCTTTGAGAGATTGCAAGTGGGATTGAACTTATTGTACTAATAAGAGTAGACACCCTCTTTTGTTTTGGAGTTAGAAAGGTAATTTTACATGGTGCCTTTTTTGGTGATAGTGGAGTTACACATTTTGATATCAATTTCTTAGTGTCATATGTGAGAGGCCTACTAGATGGCAAAGGTAGGAGTGGAGGTAGCTTAACCTTTTGTTTGGCTTGGTTAAATGATAGTCCAACTAAAGTAGAAGGGTGAAGCCCAAAAATAGATGGTGAAGTTAAGGTTTGAAGAAGGGATCAATGAGATATATGAGGATTAAAATTATTTTGTATTTTAGGGTGAGAAACTCCAACTTGTGGTTGAGGATTTAAATCTAATTTCACCTGTGGATGAATTAAATTAGAAATAGGGCATACACTTAAGGGCCTGATCTACTTTAATATAATAGATTCCTATGAAGATGAGAGTTCTGACATATATGGTTGAACTTTAGGCTCTTTTGGTGAAGAATATCTATCTTTGTCAAAGAACTTAAGGTAAAGGGTGGTAAGGGGAAAGGTTGACATTCATTGTGTTGGATACGGAGTTTTAAGTTAGTCCCAAAATGTCGCATGGTCAAGCTTTATGGAATCAAGAAATTCTATACTTTTCACCAAACGTGAGAAGGGTTTTGATGAATTTGATGTAGGCCTTACATTTGTGTCTTTAGAAATTTTTGGTGTTTTGGAAACAGGTAAATTGTTGGTTTCTGCTACTTTGGGCCAAAGATAAGAAAGAACCATAATGGGGTCTTCTTCGATAGAGACGGGAGAAGAGACTTGGTCTACCATAGGTGGAGGGGAGGTAGGAAAATAAGGTTCCTTAAGATGGTAAATAATAGGTATTATGGATTCTTAAACATGTGGGTGAGGCATGGGTAAAGTATGATCCTCCATAGGTAAAAGAAGGGGTAAGAGTGGTGTAATTGGAGTAGGCACAATAGGTCTCTCGTCTATTATGGGAGTAGATGATATGGACTCTTCTATGTGTAAAGGTGAAGTGGGTGGGGTACCACTCTCTATAGGTGGAGGAGAACTAGGTGAAGAAGGATCCTCAAGAGGGTATAATGTAGGATTAATGTTCCCTTAAACATGTGGTTGAGGAATATGTAGGGTGTGGTCTTCATGTAGTAAGAGGGTAGGTAATATTGATACAAATGGAATTATCATCATAGACTCCTTGAGTGGTAAAGGGAGTGGCAAAGGAGGTTCTTCCACTTTAGGGAGTGGAATGGGTGAAATAGGATATGCTACCTAAGGAGGAAGAATAGGAAAAATAGATGCCACTAAATGTGGGAGAGGATTCAATGAAATAGGTGTCTCCTGTTGAGGGGTAGGTCAAACTAAAGATAAAAGAAAAACCATATTAACCATATGGATATTATAATCACATGAGTTAGTTGTGGACTAGATAATATTTTTATTTAGTGAATGGTTAGGAAAAGGGTGTTTGAACACATACATAATTTAATTAGGAGGTGCATTAGGATTATCCAAGATGAGCCTAGATATAACAAGCATATCTTGAACAATGTTCTTGAGTGTCTTGCAATTATTAGAGTTATGGCATTTAACTCGATGGTAACCATAAAACTCATCTTCCTTATACTAGTTTGGAATAGGATGAGAAGGCTCAAACTATATAAGAGGTTTAATCTAAGTAAGGGTTATGACACCTTGTTGTAATAGTTTCTCCAAGATGGATTTATATGATTCCTCAATGGGAGTGTATTGTCTTTGTTCATACCATTGTTGGAATTACTTAGTTAGATTTTGAGAAGTCAAAGAATTTGATTGTTTTATGGTTATGGAAGAGGATAAATTAATTACCATTACATTGGTGGATCCTTTAGCCTTTTGTTTAGAGGGTGAATTTTTAGAGGAGGAGTCATTCGTTTTGGCTTTGGGATTCTTACTATGCAACTTGACTTTGCCTTCATTAATAGCGTGAACCTCTAGTTTCTGTGGCATTTTAAAAACTTCATCAAATGTGTAGAATGTTTGTACCTAGAGTGTATATGATATGTTCTTAGCACATTCCCTTGGTAAAATCTTAATAAGCTCAAGTTGGGGTAAGGATAAGGAGAGTTTATTGATCAAGATTCTCCAATAAGTGACAAAATCTACAATGGACTCATCATCAAATTGTCTGATAGAATAAAGGTCTATTATAGAAACTTTTTTAGAAATGCTAATAGAGAAATGGTATAGGAATATTTGTGCAAGTTGGGTAAATGATAAAATGGAGTAATAAGGTATAGAGCTATACTAATCCAAGGTAGCACCTAAAAGAGACATAGGGATAGTGTGAGGTAGTAACACATCATCATGCCCTATTAGATAATAAGCATGTCTAAATACTCATAAGTGCTATTGTGGGTCCTCTTTATTATAGAAATGAGTAAATTTAGGCAGATCCTAGTGGCTTGGATAAGGGTGAATAGGCACAAAAGGATGGATTGGTTCATTTCATATCTGATCATAAGATAAAAAATTATTTAAACTAGAAACATATGTCTATAGATTAGACTTCTTGTCCATTAGCATCTTAATGAGGTCTAGAGGGGGGTTAGTTTGGGGAATTCCTCCTAAGTTATAGGGAAGCTGAGAGGAAGTAAAGGGAGTGTATGACATAGCTTGTTGAGTTTGTGTCAAGGCAACATAAGGATAATGAGTCATAGGCTAAGGTGTGGAAAGAAAAGGGACTTGTCTTATTGGGTTGGAGACTATGCCTTGGTTGGTTATTGCTACTAAGTTAAATTATTGGCATGGTTAGATTAGATGAAGGGTGAGTTGTAACTTAGGTAATTATATGCATGAGGGTGGATGGAATAGGTACACTAAATTTTGGAATGGGGTGTGACTTGGATAACTACTTGTGGTTGTGAAAGTAGGGAAGTTACATGAATGTTTAGGTGGGATTGGGTAGTTAGAGATGCCACATTTTGTAAATTTTTTATAGATGGGTTACTCATTGAAGTGGTAGTCTAGGTAATCATGGGGAAAATAGTGGAGGCAACTAAAACTAAGGTTATCTCCATTAAATAGGTTTTCATACCATAGATTAAGTCACCCAAAGAATTATGGGTTTGGCTCATAGCAAGGTAAGGCTAAAGGGATAACACATTGTGATCAACAAATTTAGCAAAATCTTGATCTCCATCAGGCACAATGAGAATTTGGTTAGGGCTAGGAGTATGTTCTATATCTAATATATGCTCCATGATAGAATAAAATTTGAGAGGGGAAGGTGGAAGTGGTTGCCATCTTACATAATTAGGAAATTTTTTGGCTTGAGCTCATGGCAATACCATGTAAGAGGTGGTTTAAATAGTCTTACTAACTTGTATTTAAAATAGAATAAAGAAAAACTAGGTTTGAGAGTAGGTAAATGGGTTATTTTATCTTGCTATTTTGAGTAGATAGAATTACATAGTCACTGACATTGATAAGAATGAATGATATTGGTAAGGATTTTATCGATGTCAGTGGAATAACCAATGTTATTAGGTAAAGTCTATCGATATCGGTAGGGTTAATTGATGTTGATCATTGTGAGATCCTGGGAAACAATTTTAATGTTTTAAAAAATTAGGAAACATGTAAAATAGTGGATGTAAAAGGTCTGTGTAAGAAGGAATAACACTCAAAAAACTTGAGATCATATGTTATACAAACTATGATTTAGAAATAGTAATTATTTTGTGAATCAATAAAAAAGTGTCCTTACCAACTCAAAAATATATAAGGCAATTGAAAAGTAGAAAAAAAGAACATTCAGCCAACAACTATTAAGTCCTAGAGATTAATTTTTATTCTTGTGTTGGCTTATGCCTTAATCAGATAGTGAGAAGAGAATTTGGTTATCAAAGGTACTAGAAAGTATTCTAGAGCTAGTTTCAGCTAGTTTTGGTGCTCAAAAGGAAATCTATGTTAGACTAGGTATGTGACTTATTATAGGAGCTTACTCTCTACACTTCACAAACTTGGAGCTGATCTAGGCTACTTAGCCAAAATATACCTTTTATCTAGAGATTATACTCCACTAGAGAATGATTGGTGGTCAAATCCAAGTAGGATAGCTAGGTAGAGTAAGGTGATCAACCAGGTGATGAAATCATAATGGGCCTTTTCTTAGGTAAGTTTAGATGCTTGTTTATGTCAATGTGATTTAGTTGTGTAACATAGGTGTACTATGATTTATTCAAAATGCTTGTAATTAACTAGGTGAGTTAATATGCAACAAGCAAACTGTGAAATGCAGTAAGTTTTAAACCCAAATTTGAAATGTTTGGATTCAAATGAAAATAGAGAGGAAATAAGAGTAGAGTATGAATTTAGATATCCTAATGTGAATGGAAGAGGAAGAAAATAAGGGATTCTTCTTTTTTTGTAAAATAAACTAACAAATTGCTTTTAGAGGCAAGGAGAAAAGAAAGAAAATTTTACTTTTAATGCCTTTTAAATAGAGAATAAGATATTGATTTTTTTCATTTTTAAGAGAAAAGAGAAGGAAGAAGTGCAAGAGATGAAATTTTCACTATAATGCACCTATATGAATGTTTTAAAATAAGAAATGAACCCAAGGAAAACTCTAGGGTCCCACTAGTCATGCTAGAAAAGTTAAACTAAATTTTGTCTATTTTAAGTCTAAAGGAAAATAGAAAGAGGGATGGGGATAAGTGATCAAAATGAACGCAGATTTGGTTTGTGAACTATATCCAGATGTTGTGAGTAATACTCTTTGGCTAGGGAAGATAAACTATAAGAAAACACTACCATAAGATGTTTGTTAGCAGATAAATGATTAGGTTGCCAAGCTACACACTTGTTTTAGGAAGTGTGAAACTTCCCTAGAGATGACAGTCCACTTTTGAGAGACAAAAGAATAATAAATAACTAAAAGAGAGGAAAAGAGAGAGTGAAAGAGAGATAAAATTATCATTATTAACAACTTGTACATAGTAAAGAGTGACAAGGTGTAGGTGAGGTACTTTTTTTGTCTTTTAGAAGTTATCTAGGTAGGTTTTAAAGAGGCTAGGGCATCCATAGTCACTGACATCAATAAGGGAGTGATTGATATCAATTATACTGCTAAGATTGGTAGTGAGGTGACCAATGTTAGTTAGGATAATGAGGTTGGTAGGAGAAATAATTATCTAAGAGATTATAAAAGGTTTTCTCAAGTCTGGGAAATGGTTTAGATCAGGTCAGGGAGGTTGGGAGAGTTATGAGAGGGAGATTATGGTTTGGTTGAGTCTAGTTAGAGGTTTGGTATGTCAAGTTAAGGGGGAAAAAGTAACAAATCTTTGTAACTCCCTCATAGGGGTATGGTTAGAAGTGAATAAAGTAATGAAGAGTAGATATAAATAAATAGAAGAATAAATATTTAAATGACCTACAGTATCAATGATGTACTTAACTATGGTGGTCACTAAATGATAAGTGCCAGGTTGATGATCCCTATCAAGGAGTCTAAACTTGAGTCCCTAAATAGAGAGAATAAGTAGGTTTTGTTGGTCCTCAAGAGCTCAGTTGTTGATTATGATTGACTTATGTAGGGTGATTGTAAGATTGGATGTCAAAAAATACAATGTCAAGAGCCTAAATGAGAGTAAGAATTGACTTTCTTAATTTATACTGACCTAAGCTACAGGTTGGAATTTGGCTTATATTGTTGATGTCAGTGATCCCACAAATATCATCCATGGTTTGACCAATGTCGGTGGCCCTAGAATAGATAAACCTTTATATTTTTGGCCTATTTTCTGTTTTTGTGTGTGCCAAGTGTGACACTCATTATAAAATGGTAAATATAAGAGGTTAGGAAGTAATTAGTTGTTTAGGAATTTAGTTTGGAAGTGGGAATAAGTCTTGGGTAGTTAGGATGAGGGGACCAAGTCTTGAGGTGACTCGTTAGTGGAGAATTAGTCATAGGGTGAGGTGGCCAGGTAAGGTGGCAATAGGATTTTTTAATTAACTTAATTAAGTATTTTAAATTAATTAAATGTGTGAGGGGTAAATGTATGGGTTAAGGAGATTAATTATTATTATTAATATGGGCTTAAGGGGGTTTTGATATAAAGAGTTACGCACATGTGTGTGACGTAATTTTGGTGTCTACACATTAAAATTTTGGTGTCTCATTTCTTTACATCATTTCCTTCTATTGAATCACTTACAAGGTTTCAAAATTAGTCCTCCATATTTCCTTCTTAAATCCCTATAGTTTACAACACTCACATCCTAAATCAATGAAGCCAACATCATCATTCACTAAGGACTCATTATATTATTGGTGAAACATGGTGAGACCCTTGAAGGTAAGGAAGTCCCATTAGGATGGTCTTTCATAGAGGATTACTCCCATAAGGAAGACCCTACCTCAGGGTCGCACCACCCATTACCCATCCTTTCCCCTATAAGCCCCATACCTAAGAGTTATACCAATGACCTTTCCCTAAAACTCATTTTTATCGGTCCTAAACTCTTTGTATTGGAGGAAATAAAAAATGAAGAGGTAGTGGGTAAAGGTAAGCCCCCTGTTAGAGGGGGAAAAATCAATAAGAAATAGTTGGAAAGGTTCAACAATAAGCTACATTAGGCACGGATGGGATTAGAAGGTTTGACTCAAGAGTTGAATAATATTAATAAGGAGGCATCCAAAATGATTCAATCTTTTTCACACTTGTTAATGATGAATGCACTCCCTGAAAGTAGGTCATCAACGTAGAAAAGATTCTTTCCCCAAAGCTCTCCCTAACATACCCCTTTAAAAAGACACTAGAGAAGGAAAATCCATGTAATAAACCCAAAATGATAATGCCAAAGGAGGATTTTGAAGGTCTGAGCAACAAAACTTAGGCTAGAATTACCAAGAATAGACTAACTAAGCAAGTGAAGGAGGTTGAGGCTATTAAGCTACTCATGGAGGGATTCTCCCTCTCAGATTAATTTTTCCTTTTATTTTATGTGTTTTTGTTCTCTACTAAGATAATTAGTTTTTTTTTTTGATAATCTAATTTTTGTATTTTATCTCATGGGGATTGTTATACTTTATCTTACTTTACTTATACTTTGGTTCCTAGTCCCTGTAAAACTAGGTTTTTTGCCTAATCAAATAAAAAATAAAAGGTTAATTAAACTAAAATAAAGGGATGAATTCAAATAATTTTTTCACCTAATTGATCCAAAATGTCACTTAAAAAGTTGAAATTTTGCTTAGGATGGATTGAATATGCCCTAAAGTGCTTTAGAATATGCATGTCAATGTGTGGGAGAATTTGGATGTTTTAGTTTATGATAAATTTATGAATTATTGTAAAAAGTCATTTTAATTGTAGAATTGACATAATAGTGATGAAAGTGGAGTTTATAAATTTTACTCCTAATTGAAAGGGCATTGCAAGACACTATACAAAGTAACATATTTTAAAAGAATGAAAAAATCATTAAAAATGATTGAATAATGATGTGTTCACATTAAATTTATTTTTGTTCAATTTTCTAAAAATTGAATTCATAATAATGTCCCAAATGGTATTTATGATGCCCCCTCGAGGTATTGGCTAAAAAAATGATGGACAAGTGCTAAAAATGAATAAAAATGGGATGTTCCATGGCATAAGAGGCTAAGAAATAGATAAATTAAAATAAAATGGAAAAAACAAATGGAATATGGAGCCATAAACATGCCTTTGGGGAAAATAAATGATGCAATGGGAGGGTAATGACATGATAATTAAAATTTTACAACTATAAACTTACCCCTGGGGGTTAAATCGATTCATTTTCACCCTCCCCTATTGAAAACATGTGCTCTAGATTTGGACATGAGAACTTCAATTGAAATGGGACACATTCCATGATAGAGGCACCTTAGAGAGTAGATCCATGAGTATAGATGACTAGTTGAGAGTGGGTGTTCTGTTAATTACCTTAGTTTCTTGAAACTTTTCACATCTAGGAATTTAAGGCTAAGTAGAATTGGAAGTTTAGAAGTTTCACAATATTCAAAACTCATTAAAATGGTGATATTATGCATGAAAATGGTGATATCTCTAATAAAATGGTGATATAAACATGAAATTAGTGATATCATGACCAAATAGATGATATCACCAAAATAGGTGGGAAATGACAACATAGAGAATGCACATTGGGTGGCAAACACTTGAATGGTGGGAAAGCGGTGAAAATGGAAATAATGCCAAGTTAGATGGTAATATCACCTAGATAAATAATAAGGTCATGAAATTGGATAAAGATCCAGGATATAATGGTAACACCCTATCAAATAGTGAGTTTGTCCCCAAGAAATGATAAGATCACCTTAATAAATAATCATAACATAAAAATAGTAAAAGAGCTAGGAAATGGTGATAATGGCTTATGAAATGATGAGATTACCCTAAGAAATAATGATAATGACTTGTTAAATGATGATATCATTAAAATCAATAGAATCACCCAAGTGCCAAATATACTCAATGTAGAAGAAGTTTTTAGCTGATGTGAATGTTGAATTATGTGTCTTAGATAAGCATAATGATGGTTCTTGATGTTTTTGAAAGACTATTATTAGTGTATAGATAGATATTTTTTATGTAAAGTGATGACATGTTTATCATTAGCAATAGAGATTCTTGATATTGATATATTATGAGTGGTGCTCTCATGTTTTACAATGGTTAGGACTATGGATAAAAGAGACCTTGGAATTATTGGAGATAGTATGAGTATGACATATTTTATATATGCTTATAATTAAATAAAATATATCCCACCTTTAAATGTCAACCAAGTGTTGGAACTCAAATACAAGTACCTTCTACCTTCCTATGGGAGAGATGATAGTTACACTAAAGTATGTTTAGTGGATACTCCACATTCCTATCTAGGGAGACACAATTGAGTAGATTTAGTAGGGATATTTATTATGTTAGAGGACTTGATTTATATGACTCACATTATGATTGAGGGTGTAGTTATTTATATATATATATATATATATATATATATATATATATATATATATATATATATATATATACATTAGAGGGCCTATCTTTCCCTATAGATGGACCATAACCACTGACAAATAGGGAGGTTGTAATTTGTATGCCTATTATTAGAGGCATATTACTACCTGACAAGAGTTGTTGATTCTTTCACATAGGACTAATATAAGTGATCCAATACGTGGTTGATTTGATAAAATTATTTTCCTGTCTTAATAGTTTTGTATCATCTATATGAACATTAAAATATATGGCCTATCATCAGGCTATGAGCATCAGGACTTACACAGTTCTTCAGATATGGGTCTGGGAGAATATAACAATTGAGAAACTAGTTAGGGAGAGATGAAAATGAAAACTATAGGATACACTATTCTATAACTTGTATTTGATAGGAGCAGGATGATGGGGGCACTGAGGAGACATGTATTTATACTAATGGGATATCAATAAGATGGTTAATGGAGAACTTATCTAGCACCATACATGCATATCAATTTTGGCTGGTGGGAGGATGACATTGTGCCAATATACATAACCACCCTTTATTACATCATAGGTCACCATGAATTCATAATAGAGTGATATCAATCTAATTATATGTAAAGGTAGTTTGGTTGATAGAAGGATGTACTTTATGGGCCACATAATTTTACACACGTGACCTAAGAGATTAGTAAATAGAGGCCTCACATCCCTATATAAAAAATAGTTTATATCTTATTGACATTATAGCCAACTATATAGGCTTAAGAGAGAGGGATAACAAATGAGAGGTGACTAGTACTTATGTAGCATGGTGGACTCAATTTAGACTAGTGCAACTCACTAGGATATGACCTATAGGGATGAACAACCAAGGTCATATTAGTAGAGGAAATAGAGAAAGGATAGGCTATTGATTAGATAGTTATAGGGGTAGAGTCCAGTTCAAGTGTCTTTTTAAAAATATGCACTACCATAATAGGCACTAGTATAGTAGGTGATACTTACAATCATAGACTCTCACTATGATAATATTAGTAGTAGAAGTAATATTATTAACAATAATGGTAATAATAGTGGTGGAGAGTCCTTATAAAATGAAATTGAGATGGAAAATGGTTTGGGTCCAAAGGGATATGAGGGACAAACATACATATAGGATATAGAGTTGACCCTTACTATTGAAAGATCTTTAGGAAATGACAAAATATAGTATTTAGACCAGGCATATTGTCTCAACAAGGTAGGTTAGAGGTCAATCATTGCATAATAGATAGACTAGTGAGGGAAATAACAACTAGGATTACATATATATTAGGGTTATATGAGGAGGTGACTAGGATTTTGATATAGTTGGCAAGGGCCTAGGGTGAGACCACTAGGTTATAGGGACTCATTATAAAGAGATATATAGAGATTACCACATTGAGGAGTTAGGTTTACCAAATGATAATGATTCAAGGCCATTTCCTCTTGATGATTTAGATTTGAACACAACCATTAGTGAGTAAGATAGGGCCAAAGATGATGTACATAGGCTCTACAAGGAGTGAGATACATCCAATAAGATTATTATAGAGGAAGGATTGGATAGAACACTAGATAATGTGGTGTAGGCTAAGGATGATGTGATATGGGCCAATAATGAGCCCAACTACTATTATAACTTATATGAGTTAGTAGTTCACCAAAAATTAGGGCATCAATATTTCATGATCGTACCTAGATCTATAGTTATATCCATATGACTATATCAAGCCATATTATGACATCAAAGAGATAAGTGGCCCAACGTCATCCACATATAAGAGTGATGGGTCCACCACAATAGGCATAACCTCATGGTAGAAGATAGAGATTCTAGTAGAAGATTTCATAGAATATCCCTCATAGGAATGATTAGATTTAGAGCTTATTTGTTATTATAGCTATGTATTTTGTATTTTTTGATGTACTTATCTCAATATATAGTCATTTTTTTGAGTTTTACAAAAATATTCATCTTTGATCATATAATGTATATGAACTTTGATATATATGTGATGGTGTTTCTAATTTCATAAATGTTAACTCATGGTGTAGATTCTTTGATATTAGTGTGGATGTATATTTGTTTCCAATGATTCATTTGTATTTGATTTCCATGATGATGTTGCAATTGATCTGGATATAAAATGTGAATAATTTTTATGATGTTTTATCATTTGATCATGATGTAAAAAATTTATGACTCTATTTAAATGCTCACTTATATATTTGTATTATGATAAACATATATGTAGCCATATTGTTAAGTTTTTTTTCTTTGATAATGTAAAATGTGACGATGTTCTAATTTTTTCATAGGATCACATGTAACCATTATTCATGTGTATGATTTATTTTCATGTGACATTGTAATAAGTATCTCATGCACTTTATTTTTAATTTTTAATATGATAATATGCATTAGAATTATAAAATGAATCATGATAATAGTGTTTACCACTTGCGTATAAACTAGTTTAGATAGACTACCTACATAGTCCATTTGAACCTTATACCAATTTAGTTATCTTATAAATGGGAGTGAATAAAAATGATAACAATGATTAGAATGAAACTGTTAGAGAAATATGATATGGTACTAACTTATAAAATGATGAGCTTAAATGAGGAAAATCACAAAATGACAAGAGATAATATCTAAGTGGATCATAAAATGGTGGAAGCATAGAATATATTAAAGGGGGAAATGAAATTTGAATGATAGTGGTTGAGCTTACTCAAGCTACCCCATGTAACCAAACACTATTTACATATTTTGTGTGGACCTATGACCAATGTAGTTCTCCAAGAAATGTGAGTATAATGAATGACAATTTTGATTCAAAATGATCAAGATGGAATGAGAGACACCCACCCAAGATATAACCAAACACCTAGGGATACATCATAATCAAAATGTAATTGAATGATCAAATGTGATTGAATGGAATAGAGACATTAGGATTTAGATAATATTTTTCCTACCCATGAGATGTTCAATGTAAAGGGGAGGCTTATCCACAAAATAATGAAATAGTTTCACTCAGAATAAAACTAAGAGGAAGAGACATCAGTAATTAAGATGACAAATTAAGTAAATATTTTATGCATTTATATTTATTTTGAATATGTGAGGCTTTTTCTAAATGTTTTTATTTTTAAAAGTTTTGAATTTATTTAAACAGTTTTTGGTTTTTTTAGAATATGATACATACACAAGTATTATTCAAGTATAATCTACAAGGAGATATAATCAAATGGATAAATGAACATATAGAAAAGGGAAAATGAACTTGTGTAGGGGCTCAAATAATAACTAAACCACTATAATGATACTATGAAATAAATAACAAAGTGAGAGGCATAAGGAATACCACTCAACAAAAAAATATGATGCAATTAAAGTGATATGGTATGGGGATAAGGATCATCAAAGAGATAAAATAAGTTACATCAATAAATACCAAGATAAAACCTTTAGATGTTCTAAAATTATGCCTATAATGATGTGTTAATGATGACCAAATATAAACCACCTATTATTTAATGAATCCACCTTTAGTACCTATAGGTCATAATCAAGATTAAAACAATAATAGGGTACACAATAAATACAAGGTTTAATTAAAGAATGGAAAATGAAAGGAAGGGGAAAATAATGTGAAGGGAATTCCCCCAAGCAAGGTATCTCATAGATAATGCTAAAAAAGGTCAGGCATAAAAATGTTTGAGATGCATAATGTTCATGGGTTCATCTAGCTTGTACCCCTATGGTGTAGCCAAAATGTATGCCCTATAACAATAGTTTATTGTTGTAGACACCCCATTTTATCCACAACTAGATATCAACTAGACTTCAAATTGATTTACAGTAAAAATTAAGCCTAGGAATCATTGAATGTCCCAATTTCATTCATATATTGGACATTAGTACTCAGAATCATGTTGATGCATGCCTATTTGGGGTATTATAATGTATGCAATAATAACCTCATAGATTTATCTCTAGTCAACTTGTGACCTAGAAAATTGATAATTTGGCCTTTGGATCAATTAATAAGGCACTTAAACATTTCCTAAACTATAAAAATGCTAAGTAGAATGAGTTAACTAAGCAAATCAAATTAAATGCTCAAGTAAATTTTCCATGTGCAATTGTTAAGAATATATTTTTTTAAATGGAAATTTTAATACAAATGAGGTCATGATGATGTCATCATCCTAAAATTTATGGAATTGAAAATATCTCCCTAAATGCCATAAATTCAAAAATGAAGAGCCATGTTTAATAAATGGGATCTCTATCCCAAATATTAAATGCATGCCTCCTTTAATTCAATTAGGGTTAGTTTGAACTCAACCATGGTTAACTCTAACTTAATTACACTTGGGCTATATTTTTTTTGGAAGGATATAAATAAAAGCCTCACCCATTGACAAGGAAGGTCTTTTGGTGGGTAAGTGCACAAAGTTGGGGGACAAAAAGTGGCCTACCTGTGGACATGATTTTTCTAAAATTTCATAAATTTGAACTTATATAAGTAATTTGTGATATCTACACTCCAAATTTGAAGATGGTATAAAATCATGAAATGTATGATTTTGAATCTAGTTTACAAAAAAAGAAATTTAAAAATCTAAAATTTGAAGAGGAACTCCTATTGTTTTTTACAAAACATAGTAAATAAATGGTCGTGATGTGCACCATTTTCTTAGAAATGTTTAATATTATTTGAAACCCTTTGGGGAAAACTTGTATAAAATCCTCTAGCATGTTTCCAATATATTTTGTAATTTTTCAATAAATAATTGCTTTTTTATGAATTTTACAAGCAAATAGATTTTTAAAATTGACAAAGAAATGGATAGTCATCTGTGAGTCGCACCTAACTACCTAAAAAAAATGAAAATAATTTTTTTAATGTGTGTAAAATTATGCATACTACATTACCATATAGTTTGTTATTTGCTTGGATCAATGAAGACAAATTACATGAACATGTATAGGCATGTTTGTTTGTGGCATGCAGTGGCCTAAAAATAGCATAGTTAGAAATAAATATAGTTTGAAATAATAAACTAGTCCATAAATTATAAGAATCATAATTTTAGAAAGAGGAGAGTGTGTTCATCATGATGGTATCAATTTTTTTTAGTTTTCATGTTGAAATTCTTAGTGTATTTGGAAATTAAAGCTGAAATTTTTTATTTTCATACCTTTCAAAACTTGATTGTACATTGACAGTCCAAGCCTTTGGCTCAAGAATTTAATCCATTATCAAGACAAAAGGCATGAGAATTTAATTCAAATTCAAATACCATGATCATGGTATTTAATAATGTGATTGTGTTAATAATATGATCATGTTAATAACATGATCACATTACATATTCTCAACATCATAAAACTTGAATAGAGCCATTAGGCCTAGTAGTCTTAAGATCAAATATTCATTTAAGATTAAGATTATTATTTGGGGCTAGTGTTCTTATCAAGAATTAATAGCATTAAATGATAATTAGAGATATATTAACCTATGAATAAATCTATTGTTCCTTTGATCCTAATACGGTGTGCAATTGAGCCAATAGATCCCAAATTGACATTAGATGGACATATTTCCTTGGATGGAGCTTGGTTGGCCCCAATTAAGTATTAAAATAAACTAAATACTTGGTTTTTTATATTATGGTGTGAAATTAGAGATCCATTTGGAATCATATGGACATAATTCCTTTTTTAGGGCTCATTTAACCCTGATTATGTATTAGATTGCAGTAAATATTCAATTAGTTTAATTTGGTGTGATATCAAAGCCCTAATTAACATTATATCTAAGGAACTCCTTGGATGGGGAACAATTAATCTTAATTACATATTATACTAAATAAAATACTTGATTGGTTAAATATGATGTGCAACTAGGGAAAAATATTTATAATGGAAAAATTAGATGGACACAATTCATTGCATGGGGTGAAAAATGCCTTAATTGATATTATAGGTAAAAGCAGCTAATTATATAGGATTTAGTTGTCCTCAATTGTGTACTATTGAAAAAAATATCAATTGATTAGACATGGTGTAATTAGAGCCCCATATGACACTAGATGGATGTAATTCTTTGTTTAGAGATTGAGTGGCCCTAATTGCATATCATATTGAACCTAAATACTCAATTGGTTTAACATGGTGTGAAATTATGGTAATGAAACCCAACTATAACATTATATGGATAAAATTACTTTCATAGGGATTAGTTGGCCCCAATTGTGTATAAGATAAAACCAAATACATGATTAGATGGATATAGTTTACAATTAGGGCCAATGAAGTTGAAATTGACATTAAATGTATTAAGTTACTTGCATGAGCCTTGGTTGGCCATAATTGCATATAGAACTAAACTAAATACTTGGTTGATTTAATATGTTATGTATTTGGGACCAACAGAGCCCTTGTTGATAGTAGAAGGATGAAATTTCTTACATAAGTCTTGTTTGGACTAAATTTCATAGATCATACTAAACCAAATATTCTTTCAGCTGAATTTGGTGCACAATTAGAATCCTAATTTTTATTAAAGATGGATGTAATTCCTTACAAAGGGTTTATTTTTCATGATTTCATAGAAGATTCATGGTAACACTCAATTATTTGAATAAGGTGTGAAATTAGGGACCTAATTAAAATTATTTTGACATAATTCCTTGGGAAAGCCTCGATTGGCCCCAATTATGTATCATTTAGAACTAGATACTTGATTGGTTTAATATGGTATGCCATTAGGACTAAGTAAGCCCTGATTTCCATTATATATGAATGTAATTCCTTACACATGGATCCTTTTGACTGAATTGCATATCAAATTTAAAAAATACTTATTTTTTGAATATGGTGAGCACTTGGATCCCCAATTGATATATTATGGATGAAATTCCTTACATTGAGGCTTGATAGGCTGCTAAGATCAATTTATCCCCAATTAACATCCTTTATAAATAGTAATAAATAGGTTCATAGGAATGAACTTGATTAAAATTACATTAGTCACTACCACAATTAACTCAGTAGGCTCAATTTTTGATGATGTGGGGGATAATTGATCCCAAATTCACATTCTTTACTCACAAATCTACATTCAAGGATCTCAAAATTAACCCAATCACCATCATGATTGTACCTTATACACCCTAAAACCTATACCCTAATCCCTAAACTCTATTTACTATAAATATAAACTATTTAAACCTTGAACCAATAATTTTATCCCAAACTAACATTATTTAGACTAAGAATTAGGTTCACAAGGCTCATTTTATCCTAAATCACATGAATGATTGCCCCATTTGAATAATTCATTCAATTTGTATGATGACATCCATGGTATAATGAAAACCCAAAAACACATTATATAGTAAAAAATGGGTCCAAGTGATTCAAATTCTCCTCAATTATCTTTTTAATTGACCTTGTATACCTTAAACCATGTATATGCATTAAATCCTAGAGGTTGTAAACCCTAAACACTATAACCTAAATTATAAACCATTTACTTTCTAGGTATTTACCAACTTCACTTTAGTCATAATTGACATCCTTTGTAGTAATAATCCTATTTGAACATAGGCATATCTAGTGATAGGTAGGTCCTTAAACGTAAACCCTATGCCCTAATCCTTAATGATCCCTAAAACATAAATTGTAATCCCTATGCCCTAATGCTCACTACATGCCACAAACATACATGCATTATGGTATAACTAATTTTATCATTAGATGTCATAAAATGCACTTTTTAAACCTATAGCTAAAGCCTTTGGAGTACCAACCTAGCTATGCATTTATTTAGTAAATTAGGGTTATTTCAATCCCCTTCAACCTAATTAACAAAAGAGGATGAGAGCTACTTGATTATTTTAATCAAGGAGTAATTTTAGGCTAATTTTAACCCCTTAAATAGTAAGATATTATTTGGGGAAAAATCAAAAGATCTATATTCTATCATGAATTGATCCAATTAGTCAATTTTTTCAATTCCCTATGTGATCTAGGAAAAATTAAGCCCCTAAACTAAATTTAAGGCTCAATCAATTGTATAACATGTATACAACATGTACATGATAATTAACCATACTATTAATACAAATGCAAACATGAAGGTAATCAAGTCATAAATAGGTGTCATACGTAGCTCAAACGTTCTTTAATTACCTTAGTGATTGGACCCTATATCTGATATATTAAAACCTAAATTACCCTGCAACATTTAAATTTAACCCCAAAACCTATACCATTTACATTAAACCCTAAGAAATAATCCCTAAACCCTTTAAATTATAGACCCTAAGACCTAAACCAATAAATTTATCCCTAATTAACATCTTACATATATAGTAATAATTAAGTTTAAAGGGATGAACTTGGTTAAAATTGCATCACTTATTCCCAAGATTAACTTTGTAGGCTCAATCTATGATGATGTGGGAGATAATTGATCCCAAATTCACATTTTTTAATCATATATATAGGTTTAAGGCTCCCAATTTTTCCCCAGTTGCCTACATGATTGTATAAATATACCCTAAAACCTATACACTAAGTCCTAATCCTTATATTTCTTAATCCATAAACTATAAATCATAAATATAAACTCTTTAAACCTCAAATCAATTATTTTATCATAAATTAACATCATTTATAGACTAAGAATTAAGTTCACAGGGCTTAGTTTGGCCTAAATCACATGACTAATTTCCCTATTTGACTAATTCACTCAATCTACATAATGACATCCAAGGTATAATGACAACCCAAAAACACATTTTATTATTATTATTGGGGCTTCGATGTGCTCAGATCTTATTTCTCCAAGTATTAAGATAAGGAAAAAATGAGTTAAGAAGTAATACCATGGCATTTAATGCACTTTGGGAAACATATTGGCTAGCCACTTAACAAATTGAAACCTCAAGTGATATGGAATTCAATGTACTTTGGGAAATATGCTGAAAAACATTCTCATACCATGTATGTCATAAAATCATGCTACCTACTATTTTATTAAATACACACATCATTTCAATTTATGGGTAGCCATTACCTTCCATCATAATGTGAATTCAAAACCATGGGCTTTAATGTAGGGAGAGATGTGAGTATCCATACTTCCAAGACATTCTAAGGAAAAGGTCCTAGTAGCTGTACACCTTCACTTTAGACCTCAATTGTAACCCCTAATATCGAAAACATAAATTATAATCCCTTATCCCTAATCCATAAACCCTATACACTAATGCCATAATCCACAATCCATAATCCCTTATCTATATTAAGTATAACATGATCACATTATTCTTAACATATGAAACACTCAGTCCTCATTACCAATTGCTAACCCTAAAGCTCATATCAATAATAACATGATCATATTATGTGATAGCATGCTCATGTTATTATTGATATGAATTTCTTGATGGGTTGGATAGGTTGGGACCTTATAGAAAACATAAAATGATTGTGTTATCTATCATGATCATGTTATTATTATTTTAGTGATAATCTCACTTGTTAATGACTATTTTTAGCCAAAATCGAGACTTTTATCCCCACAAACATTCTTTACATACTTATATGAGATCTATATATACTTGTGTACTTGACCCCACCTTTGAAAAGTTGTTAATCGTCCCTTTTTATGGGTTTTGGACCACATTCAAAGAGGAAGAGGAAGTTGTTTAAGAACAAAACACTAGATGAATTTCTAATATTTCAAAGAGAAACACAAGCTACTAATTCAAAAATTTCTTGGTAAACAAGGTATAAACCCTAATCCCAATGAAACAAATTCTATAGATAATGAGCCAATTGATGATAATAAATTAATTAATCATGAAATTGATTATAACTAATTTAATAATGTTGAAATTGACCATAATTAAATGAATAATAATTAAATTGAAAATAATTAATTAGTTAATGTCGGAAGTTCACATTCAAAGTTCTAAGTTTTTGATTTTGTTGATGATGAGTCTATGTATGATGCTCACCCCCAATGAATGAAAAAAATTTGATGTGAATAAACAATGATGAAATTAACCATCAATAAAATTTCATGGAAACATATAATGAATAAATTAACAATGAATAATTTAATGTCTTCCCACCTCTAAACAATAAAAGTAATAACAGTTTTGAAACACCCTTTCAACAAATTACACCATTACCGCCACTCATTTCATATATTTTTCCACCAAAATCAGCTAGGGAATTTATTCCAACTATCTTTTACAAAATACTATATGGGTAATTATTTTACAACAAATCACGTTTAAATATAAATTTTAGTATTTGTGGTAGATTACCAAATTTAAAAAAGTGTATCTATGAGGAGATTACAAGTGCAATTGGACATGAATTAGTTGGTTTAAGAAAATATAAATTAGTGGATTATCAAGTAAAATATGGTAAATAATCTAAAAGGTTTGATCTTATTACAAAAAAGATACTTGTTTCAAAAAAATTGGTCAAATTTAGAGAGAATATTGTTTATGACTATGCAAGGCACACACACAAAGCAAGATGGTTGGATGAAAATTTCAAGATATGCATGGATACATTCCCACTTGGTTCCATTATTTTAGTAGTTGATTTTATATATAATTACACATTAAAACCCCAAATTTAAGTTCAATCATAGTATTACAACTCATTACAAGTTTCCAAATTTATGCATATAACATTCATGTATGTACATGATAGTATAGAGTAATAATGAAAAATATTAAGGGAGTACCATTTATATATCAATGATGATATATCACATTTTTTAGAGTATGTTTAAGGTTTTTTTCATAATTTATATGAATAATTGATTTAGAGGAATAAAACAATTTCATATCACAATTCAAAAATGCATAGATGTTTTATTGGTTAAGTAAGATACACATTACCATAGGTGTAAAGCACATTTGGAGTTTCATCTAGGTTAGACATGGAAAAGGGGAGCATGATAGTGTTAGATCATGTGTAAAAATAGATATTATAAAGGAGGAGTTAAAATTTGAAGAGGGTGTTCATTTGATAGATGCAAAAACTATGATTAAATGTATAATAAGAACATGTGTCATGGTGCTCGACCAAATTATATTATTCATAGACGCTTCTAGTTAATGTAAGAATAACACTTGGCAAAGTATGAGGATTTTATGACTCTAATGGGTTCAAGTGACCTCCACTCATTTTGTAGATCAAATGCAAGTTCTTATATTATTCATATGAGACACTTGGCATGTTTCTATTCTGCATGCATAAAATCTATTTGAAGTGAGTGTGAGTCAAAAGAGTGGGTGGATGATTGGAACATCTAATTCCAATCAACACATATCAAGCTCCAAAAATATTATAACTTACATATATGACATCATCATATGACTTTAACCATGTATCTGATCTAGTGTAACCAAGTAGAATATTTTTCATTATGTACAATTTATTCTCATTATTTATATATCTTCATATTATTGCTAAAAATTATTTTTAGTGATTTATAGGGAATGTTTTTACAATTATTTTAGATGAAGATAACAAATAAGGCACTGATTACTACTTGTGTTGGTGTGTAGAGAGAAATAAAAATTGAGTTCCCTAGTTACAGTTGGAGAAAACATTGTCCCACTAGGTCAATGGTAGTCACTAAAACTTGGTTTCGATGATATCCTATAAAAATATTAGATCAATAGTTTTTTGAAGAGTTTTAAATGCATAGAAAGATATTGTACTATTCAAATTTGATTCTTATAATGAATAATTAATTACAAAAATATCATAGGAGGCCATTAAACAAGAAACTATAGAAATTTTGAGAGTTAGATCATGAATCTATTTTTGATACTATCAAGGTTAGAGTAGATCCTAGTGGTTTGTTAGATTAAAATATAGAGGTATGTTTATTTTTCAAATGTAGAGATAATTAATTTTACCAAATGTTTTATTTATTTTTTAGGTAGTACATATATAAATTTCATTTTTAATTACTTACTAATAATTTTTTGTAGGTTAGTGGTGTCAGATAAGCTTCCACCTTCACATGGTTGGCACTTTCAATAAAAAAAATTATATTCTTGAAGCTAAAAGAAGCTTAGGTTTTATGGGTATGTGAACTTAGGCTAAAAATTTGCATTTTTATTGTATTAGGAAGGGTGTTCTTGAGGATAGAAAAGGTGGTGGGTTTATCAATCGATTCTGATGGATGGCCAATAATGTGTTCCTAGATTTTTTACCCCTAGACATGTTGGTGGTGTTATTTTTCACTTAGGAAGAATTGGAACCAAAGTTTTTCAACCACAACTTAAACATTGACAACATTTATTGTCATTATTTTTGCTCTCTAAAATGGAAGTGAAAATTCACTTCTAGGTGGATTATAACATCATGGTAGTGTGATAAAATGTAATTTTCATATCTAGATGTGATAAAAGTGATAGATTCATAGGTGGAGGTCCTAGAGGTAGAAATGCCAGGTAGAGCTCAAGAGAAGTTGCTTGTTCACTAGAAAAAACTTGCATTTTTGGATCCATCATTGTAACTTATCTAAAAAATTGATATTGAAGCTTCCAATTGAGTGATATACGGTGATATTATAGGGATTAATAAGCTACATGAAGTATTTTATGGTTCATGGAAATGACTTATAGTTTTCATTTTATGCATGTTTGAACTTAGGCTAAAAATTGCATTTTTTTGGTATTGGAAAGGGTGTTCTTGAGGCCAAAATGGGTGGTGGGTTTGTCAATTAGGCATAAATATAGGAAAATAAATTATTTATATGTGTTATAAACCAATTAAATGTGATTTTTGTGTCATTTTTCACTTAAGAATCATCAAAACCATAGTTTTGTAGCCACAACTTGACTTTAACAACATTTGTTGTCAATGCTTCTGCTCTCTAAAATGATAGTGAAAATGAATTTCAAGGTGGATTAAAATATATTTCCAATCTTATATCATGTAATTTTCATAGGTGGAGGTCTTGAAGGTATAAATTTTAGTTGGAACTCAAGACGTTGCTTGTTCACTGACAAAAATTTGCATTTTTGGACCTATCACTATAACTTATCTAATGGGTTTATCTCAAATATTCCACTTGAGTGCTTTGGTTTATGATTATATAGACTAATGAGGTACATGAAGGATATGATATTTCACAAAAATGACTTATAGTTTTCATTTTATGCATGTTTAAACTTAGTCTGAAAAATTGCATTTTTCTTATATTGAGAAGGGTGTTCTTGAGGCCGAAATAGGTGGTGGGTTTCTCAATTGGGCCTGGATAGAGGCCAAAAACTAGTTTTAAACATTATCCACCCCATCATACAAGTTATTAGTGTCATTTTTCACTCAAGAATCATCTGAATTAGAGTTTTACAACCACAACTTAAACTTTGACAACATTTATTGTTAGTGTTTTTGCTCTCCAGAATGGTAGTGAAAATGCACTTTTGTATCGATTCAAACATTTTGGTGGTGTGATAACATGTAATTTGCCTATAAAAATGTTATAAAATTTATATATTCATAGTTGGAGGTTTTATAGGTATAAATTTTAGTTAGAGCTCGAGAAGTTGCTTGTTCACTAAAAAAACTTATATTTTTGGACCCATCACTAAAACTTGTCTAATGGATTGATATCAAATATTATACCCAATTGATATAGGGTGAGATTATATGGATTAAATATGTATGTGAGGGATCTTAAATTTCACATAAATGACTTACATTTTTCATTTTATCTATGTTTGAACTTAAGCTAAAAAATTACATTTTTCTTATATAGGGATGGGTGTTCTTGAGGCCAGAATGGGTGGTGGGTTTGATAATCAAACTTGACAAGAGGCCAAGTGTAATTAAAATACCTATATGTTCATACATAATTATTATATATCATACATAATAATAAAATATGAGAGATCACACAACAATAATTGATAGTAGAGCAAAATATTGGATAATATAGCAAAGTCACTTTGAGGGGGGAACCTCCACAAAAATTCACTAAGAGTAGAATACTTAAAATGATTATAAAATACTAACCATTAAATCTTATATATAGTCTACTTATCCATGGTTATTCTATAGTGTTACATAATTAATAACATAGAGAAATGTAACAAAAATATAAAAGAGGTATGTAAGCCACAAGTCAACCACACATATCCCTAAACATGTTAAATATTAAGGGTGTAGCTTACCCCTACCCTTCAAAAAAAAGTGTCCTCAATGTTGAGTTAACTCTAGATATTTTTACACAAATTATTCATCCTTCCAAGTGGCATCTTCATGAGTCAGATTCTTCCATTTGATCAGGTACTCTATAATCGCTCTAGACCATAGCTACTTAGTGCACATTTGAAAGATCACCTCAAGATCAAAAATAACTATCCCTTCTTCATATAATGTTGTTAAATTATTTTGAGTATAAACTCTATGTACAATGGCTTTATTTAGGCATGATACATGAGATACTATTGTATGTGAGTGGAACAAGGAAACTCTAACTTGTAAGCCACACTACCAATTTTTTGTAAGATCTGATAAGGACCATAATAATTAGGGTATATTTTATTGTCCTTTTTATACTTATTTAAGGATAATTGCTTATATTTCTATAATCAAATAAAGACCCAATCACCAATGTCAAAATCCCTCTCACTCATGTGTTGATCTACAAGCTACTTCATTCAATTTTGAGCCATGGCTAAATTTTTACATAATCTTGCAAGGACCTCCTATTGATGGTGAATATGTTAATCAACTTCACAAAACTTAGGATGGACCTTCAAGGTTTAATTGATGGATGGAAGGTGGTATCCATATAGTTATAGAAAATGAGAAATTTTGAAAGAACTATGAACATAAGTATTATACCACCATTTAATAAGTGGCAACCAATGAACCCATTTATCTTGTTTACCAAAAATAGCACAATGGAGATATCCTTACAAAATTTTGTTGATTACCTCAATTTTTCCATATTATTGAGGATGATAAGATGAACTATGAGCCAATTGGGTGCCCAAACATGCAAATAACTCAATCCAAAAATTACTAGTGAAAATGTGATCTCTATCACTGACAATGATCTAAGGGGTACCATGTAATTTTTGAACTATATTGAGAAAAAAAAAGCTACTATACTAACAAAAATGGCTATGATAAAGAAAAAAATAGCATACTTACTGAGATGATCTAACACAGCCATGATAACATTTTGATTCTTAGATCTTAGTAACCCTGTAATGAAATCCATATACACCTCTTCCCAACATTGGCTAGGGATGGATAAAGGCTGAAAAAGATTTGGAGTTTTGATGGTTTCTCTTTTATTTTGTTAATAGATCATATATTTAGCCACATATTTATGGACATCCCCTTTGAGTCCTTCCCAAAAAAATCCTACTTGATTATATGATAGGTTTTAAAAATCTTGAATGACCCCCAATTGGAGTTGCATGAAGTTCTTGAAAGATTTTTTGTTTAAGAAGATAATTCTTATATAGGTATAATATATCTTTATACCATAATGCATTATTCTTCCATGTGAATTTTAAAAATCCACCTAAACCTCGTTGAATATTTTGAATAAAATCATGGGTATCACTATCATTGTCCCATTATAATCATGCTTCCTCTAGCCAATCTACCTATAGAATGGTCATAGCACATAGCAATGCCTCAACTAATTCCTCTTTATTAGATAGTACATCTACCACTACATTGTCATTGCCTTTTTTGTAAACTATTTCAAAATCATAGCCTAACATCTTAGTTACCCATTTATATTATTCTTCAGATGAAAATCATTATTCCAAAAAATATTTGAGACTATCATGATCAATCTTTACATGAAAGTGACAAGCCATACAATAAGGCCTCCATTATTTGACTGCATACAAAATGGCTAACATTTCCTGCTCATAAATGGGCTTGTTCTGATTTTTACCCTTTAGTTGATGACTTTTAAATGCAAGTGGTTTGCTTTATTACATGAGTACAACACCCATACCATACCCAGATGCATCACATTCAACCACAAAAGTCTTGGAAAATTCAAGAGTGGCCAATACTATAGTATTACACATAGTCAATTTAAATTATTCAAATGCCTTGATAGCTATATCAATCCACTAAAAGGATTCTTTCTTTAACAAAGAGGTGAGTGGTGTTACAATGCTACCATAATTTTTGACAAACCTATGATAATAACCAATTAACCACCAAAATCCCCTTAGTTGCTTGAGTGTCTTAGGAATCGACCAGCCTGCCATTGCTTAGATTTTTATAGGATCCACTATCACTCCTGCATGTGAAACTAGATGACCCAAATACTCAACCTCATAACCTCCAAAAGTACATTTGGAAGGTTTGGCATACAACTCATGTTGTTCTAGAATTGAGAGTACCTATTTCATACGGTACAAATGGTCTTCCTAATTTTTACTGTAAATTAGTATATCATCAAAAAATATGAGAACAAATTTCCTCAAAAATGGCCTAAAAATAGTATTCATCAAACTTTGAAAGGTGGATGGTGCATTTTTAAGCCTAAAAGGCATAATGAAGAAATCATAATGGCCCTTATGAGTCCTGAAATTAGTTTTGGGTATGTCTTCATCATGGATCCAGATTTGATGATACCCATAATGTAGATCTAACTTGGTAAAATAAATAACACCATTTAATTAATCTAAATAATCATCAATGATAGGAATAAAAAACTTATCTTTGATAGTGTAATTATTGAGTTCTTTGTAGTCAAGGCACATCCTCCAAGTGTCATCTTTCTTTCACACCATGATAACTGTGAACATAGGATTGCAATAGAGGGAGATTAGTATTGTGTTAGTGAATAAAAAAATCAATCAAAAAAACACTAAACTAACACCCTAAGCCTATCTCAAAGGAGGATCTTAGTTATCAAAATAAAAAGGGAAAACACAACTAAAACATGAAAGAAAGGCCTTCCTCCACCTTCCTTAGATAATCCAAAATGCTTTTTTTAGTGGCTTACTTGATTTATGATCATGAACTCTTCATCAATGAAGTGTGGCTACTTTCATCTCTCCTTGGCACCATGTTTGGCTTTGGCTTGGCTCAACAATTTGGCATTATAACACTAATTGCAATGGATTTTGGAATTATTTATGAATTATAACTTTGAATTATCCAAACATAAAATTTAGTAGACAAGGCCTCTTATTTATAAATTTTAGAATGATTTAGAATCATCCTGAACCATCCATCTCAAGATGAAGATGTGTGCCTAAGGATTAATTCAATTATGTAATTAAAATTCATAAATTAGTTCATCAATATTTGGGATAGAGGGGAATTAACTAGGCATGGAGTCATTTGATGATGATGTTAATGAAAATAAATTTATAAAAATGAATATTCAAAAATTTCCATGGAAAATTAACTTCAACTCTTGATTTGGTTTAATTATCCTTAAACATGATTAGTCAACTTTAATGCAAAACCTTGGCAATTTATGCACAAGTTAATCTAATAAGATGATGTCATTTTATGACATAGTTAATGATAATCAATTTATAAAAATAAATATTTAGAAACTTCCATGGAAAATTAACTTAAGCTCTTGACTTGTTTTAATAAACCTTAAACATGATTAATCAACTATAATGCAAAACCTTGGTAATTTGTGCACAAATTAATCAAATTGGTCAAAATGTCATTTGATTGGCTTAAATTTTAATTAGGTTAGAATTATAATTTTATGTTATATGTGTGAGAACCATTATACCATTTAGGATGTTGTCAACATAAAATAACAAAGGCACATGTTTCATATAAGAAATTTGATAAAATAAAGCAATCTAGAGCACCCAAGTACAAAAATAATATTTTGACTTGAAATGATTTGATCAAAGTTATCTAATTCATAAATCACATTTCCCCATTTAATGATACTCTAGCCAAAATAAACACTTTAATATATTAATTTCAACTTAATTAATGTGTTTTAGCATTTTTAGGCCAAATTGTGCATTTTGGTGGAAATTAGTCAAAACCCTGATTTAGTGGGTAGATTTAAGTGTCTATAGTTTTCCCCTATTTGGGAAGATGTTGAAAAAATAGGAAAATAATGTATTCTCAAATAATGAGAGATGTCCTGTATGCCAAAAATAAGATGATGGCTGAAGAAAAAGATCCATAAAGTGTTTGGGAAGCCTATGATGATGCCCCCTCGAGGGAGTGGTTGTCACACTTATTGATGGATGGTCCCTCAAAAAAGAAGTAAGAATAAAAGTGTAATTAACCCATGGTTGATATTAATCCAAATGATAAAATGCTTAATTTAAAAAGATATTGATTTTCCCAAATGCAATTATAATCAGGAATAAAAGTTAAAATAATGATTTGTCAACAAGTAGTTATAATCATTAAGGGGACCTGGATTATTTTATAAAGATTATTGTGCCTTAGTTAGGTTTGATTGTAAAGAATAACTCAAGGATATAAATTTTAATATAGATTAAAGATGATCAGGCACAAAGTGATGAAAGAGATGAATAGATGAATAAGATTGATGAATAGAAATAATTCAGTTGTACCTACCAATGAAGAGATGATCATCCTTATTAGTAATTATACAAAAAGAATTATCATTGGGTTGATTTTATCAAGGGTGGATGAAAGGATGTGCCAAGGTGTTAATGAGAAACTTCTGGGGATCCATTAATTATAGACCTTGAAGTTGATTTTTGTTGTAGCATGTAATAGTAGGCATCATGATAGAACACCATGAAGACTTGGTCAAAATATGCATAAGGACTAACTCCCAATACAAAAAAAACTAAAAAATAATGTAATATTTATAAAAACCATGATTATAATGTTGGTTTATGAATATGGATGGACTCAATAATAATGTGGGCAAGGAATCACCTAATGAACACATATAGACTGAGTCAAGGCAATAGTGTTGAAAGCAAATAAATAGGTAAGTGAACAAACAAAAAAACAAAAAGAAAGTGAATAAACAGATAAATAAATTAAAATAAACAAATAAACATAAATCTTGAAATAAAATTCAAAATAAATCATCCTAACAATGACTTTGCCCTAGTAGGATGGATCAAGGATAACAAACTAAGCTTAGATAGGACAAATATTTTTTGATTTTAAAATATTTGAAATGTTGTTGGCATTTTGAGGTATCTCAAATTGTTAGAGAATGATAATATACCTAATTAAAAATGGTGAGATTGTTTGTCTTAGGTTACTTGTAAAATGATAAGAGCGTGGCACTGGTTGCTCACAAAATGGTGAGAGAGTGGCTTAGGTTACTCACAAAATGATGAGAGCATAGAGTTGGTTGCTCAAAAAATGGAAAGAGAATAGATTAAGTGGAACTAATATGACCTCAACATGAATTGATAATAGCCCACATAGTCCCAAAATTACACCAAGTCAAAGTAATTCAATCCACATAAAAGGTGAGGAAAAACCAAATAGGTCCCAACAAGTTCTCAAATCCAACAAATAGCCAGTCAAATAAAAAAAATGGAAAGGTAAAGTGACAATGCATGATAAAAAAGTGTTTCTCCTAGTTTTCCCATAGGTAGTTATAACTAGGATACAATGGCATATATAAATGATTCTAATTTATCCATAGGTGTTTATAATTAGTAGAAAGACTAGTGAAACACTAATTTTCCCATAGGCAGTTATAATGAGGTTCACATAAACCAAATTTGATATAGGATGGAGAATGAGATATATCTTGTCAGATCAAATATCACACTAATTTCATAGATTTTCATTGTAAAAATAGATTTTATAGATTGATGAAACTTGATCATAATCCCCTCATAAAAAGGTGTGAGAACTAAGATTGAAATAGGATCAGATAGAATGACTAAAAATAGGCTTTAGTCTAGATAGGAATGAAATGATAGGATGGAATGGTCTTGATTTATGATAGTTATTTTTTTGATATATTAGATAAAATGGTAAGCAAGTTTCCCCTAAGTGGTAAGGTGATTGACTAAAATGGTAATTTGAAATGATAAATGAAAACAACATGGTACATGTTTTTGGCTTGAGTGATTATTGGTTGGATTTATTTGGCTTGGGTATGGTAAATGTAATATGATTTTTTTGATCTTACTAAAGTGGATATGAATGTCTTGATCAACAAATGATACAAATATAATACTTGATCATGTTAATTGCTAGCCCATACCTTGTCTGAATAGTTGGTCTATCAAGAACTATTTGCACATTTGGATGTTGAGAATTATTTTGTGATCTTCGTTGGTCATCAATTCTAATTACTTTAATCATATAAATAAGGTATCTTTGTAACCTCTAAAAAGGAAAGTGTGATCGTGGATGGTAAATAGGGATAAATAAGGGTTGATAAGTTTGTTTGTGAAATAGAATGGTAAATGATAATGGAATGTGTAGTGGTAGGGAAACAAATGAATATCAAGAATTTAAATCACAAATAATGTTGTTACTACTATATTACAAATAAATTTGGATGTGGTAAGGCCAAATACCTTTTAATATTCTCTAGATAGGATCACCATATTTTTCTATTATTTGATCTTGAGAGTAGCTACCATCTAATTAGGCTGTAAATTGGCAGCTATTTTGATTTTATCTTTGATATTATCTTCATCAAGTAGTAAAGGAATTTTGTGCTTATCTATTAGTGCCTCAATGAGGTTTTCACCAATGAAATTGTCTTGATTATTCCATAATGCATTTCAGAAGGTTTCACTAAAGAACGATGAATTTTGACTTGAATTGTCTTCTAACACTTCCAAAAACGTTTCACTATAAGATGTTGAGTTTGAAATTTATGTGTCCTCTAGCACCTCTAAAAAGGTTTCACTAGGAGAGTGTTCTTCTACTATATGAATGTGGACTTGGCCTTCTTGTTCTTAATCAATTGGTAAGTCTCCATGGATGTTGTTCAATAAAGTATGATTCTATCACTCCAAATCGACACTTGTGGGAGATGGAATGTTAATAATATGGCTATTTTGGTTTATGGTGATGGATTTTATAATGGTAATGGAATGGGAAGAGGCTACACAATCCTCTTAAAAGATACTAGGATAATTCATGTCAAAGCTGAAGTACTCATCCTCAAAAACTATAGAAGGATCACAAATGTATTCAAATTGTTCTTTGAGGCATGCATAACAAATATTATAATAGTCATGAATGTATTATGTTTTTGAATCTAATTATAACTCAGTAGACTCTGAATCTGATGTTGAAACTAATGTTGATTATGATTTTGATGTTAAATCTAATGTTGGTTCAAGAATAAAACTTGAATCTAACTCTGATTCTTTATCTGATGGGTATTTTATTATAATGATGTCTTGATGAATGTTTGGTATTGGACAAGTAATGGCCTATGATGAAATAATGGTCTCCAAAAAAACTAGTTTATCAAAATGAGACTACTTTATAATGGGGAAAAGGTCAAGAGACAACTCCTTAGAGACTAGCTTGTCAATAGGAGGCTCTTGAAAAATAAGCATATGGTCGAGGTAATTATTAAAAAAATTGACCCCACAAGTCAAATTGCCACCCTTATCATTCAAAACTTTGCATACCATAACATTTTCTCTTATGGATTAGTAATTGGTCTTGAAAAGTCCTTGAAGAATCCACGGTTAACAAGTCTTAAGGTTGTTTAGGTGATTTAGGGTCTTTTCTTTCACTTGTCTTGTTCTTTATAGGAAAGTATTGATGTTGATCAGAGCAGTGAAAGGATCAAGTTTTCAAGGAAATCAATGAAGCAAAAGTGCAATTTTATTCTTCTTTTGAGACTCTTTTTCACCAAAATATTGGAATTTCTTCAAAAAATTTATTTAAAGGGTATTTTCAAAGCAAAAGGTACTTCTAAATTTTTTTTGAAGGGTACTTTTCAATTTTTATCATGGTCCATTTCAAGAAATCTTGAAGGAATTAGTCTTTTAGGAAAACATTTATAAAGGAATTCCTTTAGGATTAAATTCCAAAGAAATAGTTGAATATTTTCAAAAGCCAATGGTCCAAACTTTTTAAAAGCCAATAGTCCATCTTTTCAAAGCCGAAGGGACTTTTCAAAAAGGCTGAAAGAATCAAGTCCATGGGAAAATTTTCTATGGAAATTGAAGAAAATAAAAAGTTCAAAGGATATATTTTTGAAGGCTTTGTTTTTTACATTTTGTTTGAAATAACTTTTTTGAAAGGCACTTTTATCAATGAAAAGGTCCATTTCAAAAAAAATTGAAGGGTTTCTTCCATTTGGAAAAGGCATTTTCAAAAAGATGAAGTGTACCAAACATTTTTTTGAAAGACCATTTCAAAAGTTTCAAGGACCATTTCATTTTTTACAAATGCCATTTTCATAAAGCCGAGAGGGCATTTTCATAAAGTCTGAAGGGCAATTTTTAAAAAATCCAAAGACATGAATTCTTTCAGACAAATTATCCATGAGAAAGTTATAAACAAAAAGTCCAAAGACATGAATTCATTTAGATAAATTATCCATGGGAAATTCCATAAGAAAAATCCCAAATAAATAAGCCATAGATAAAAGGTTTGAATTAAGTGTCCATAGGAGAAAATGTCAAAACAATTCTTTTAGGAAAGTGGCCAAAGAGAAAAACCAAAAACAAATATGTCTATAGAAATATAAGGAAATATCCTGAAGGAATACATGTGGAAACAAAGAGCCTGAGAGTAAAAGGTTGAGAAACTTCAAGGAGATAACATGAGTTTCAAACACTACATATCTGATCTTAACATGGAATTTTATGCATGCTTCAGTCTTTAAAGCCCCTTTTCATGCAAGTAGAGGCCATTTGGAGTTTATTGGTTTTGAGTTTGAGTTAAATTTTTTTGAAGTTTCGAATTTATTCTAATTTATCTTGTTAATTGAAGGTTTTCAACACTTCCAACTTGTTCAAATTAGATTTCTTCATATAAATATTGGTGTAGCATCATCCCATACAAGATGGAGTTACTTGGAGTTGAATAGACAAGGCTTATCATGTATTTTATTTGTTTTCCTTGTAAAGAAGGACTTTATTTTGTTTCAACTCAACTTACAAATATATCAAGTGGAGTTTCTCTTTAAATATTTGGCATAGCTTTCATGCATGAAGTATGGTAGTCCAAGATGCCCCCCCCATCCTTTTCTAATGCCAAAGAGATTTTTCATGCAAGACATAAGACAAAAAGATATTATTTGAAGGCTTGGTTATCTTTTGATAGCTCAAGTGGAACCTATGTGATGTGAGAGTTGATCTTCTCTCCTATTTCCAATGTCAATATCTTGGATTTTGTATGCTTTTTACTATATAAGTTGGCTTTTCAGCCTTGAAATGATCCCTCTCTTGAAATGACCAAACTCTATTACGATTGAGCTTTGTAACCTTTTCAAATAAATAGAAGGAATATTTTCATATTCTAAGATGTTGGTATAGTGTATTTATGTCAGTGATTTGCATATGTGATAATTTTATTCCTTTTTAATTCTTAATTCTTTCTTAGTTACTAGTTGATCAAATTATGCAGGTCATGTTCTATGTTTTATGTCTTTTGGAAAAAGTTACAGTGGAGGTAAGTGGTTGGTTAGTGCCTTGAATCAAGCCTATTCCATCATTTCCATCAAGCTTTGATCACCAATTAAAACCTTTTCATGAAATAATGATGCATATGAGTCAATTAGAGTTAAAATTTTAGTCTTTTCTTATCTAATAAGTGTTTTAGAAGCTCAAATTAAGTGGATGAACCAAAATATAGGTGTATCACCATCATTAGATAGGATTTAATTTCAATTTAATTTCTTACCTTTCTCCTCTTCCATTTTTTTAGTATTTTGTAGTGTAGACTAGATATCCTAATTGATATACCAAAGGGAGCTAACCCTTAGAATCTAGAGATTCAATTTGCTGAGTAGGCCACCCACATCCTAGGATTATTTTCATGTTTTATTAGATTTTAAAGGCCTCAAACTACCTTCACAAGGGTGTGAGTCTAATTGACAATAGGTTTTGGCATGCCTAGTGGGACACTAACTCATTGGCATAGCTAAAGTTTGGAGCTGAAGAGAAGCATTTTTAGTAGAGGAAAATATTTATCTTCTTCACAAGCTAAATATTCTTTAGGTTATAGATTTCATAGCCTCATTTAGGTAATTCTTTCATGCTAAAGGTTACTATGAGGTTAGATAACAAAGGTATTCCTTTTGAATTCATTGAGTTTTCTTTTACATCATATAAAAGATCAAGGTTTAGTAGGACAAACCCATATCCTCAAAAACAATATTTATCTCCTAGTTATCCTATTATTCTAATCACTACAAACCCCACTATCCAAATGGCTATCAGAAACTAGGTGTTTATTCTATTCAATAGAGGTATCCCATAGAATTTAACCTAGTTTGATGACATTCTAGTGTCCTCCCTCAAGAGCATCTCTTTCTTCTAAGGATAAAATCAAACAACCCCTATTCAGCATATCTATGATGTAGCTAATCTTTGTTCAATCCATAATTTTATTGAGGATAGTGTTATTATTAGATTTCTTGTTACTTCATTAAAAATAAAAGCCTTTTAGTGGTATAGAAACCTTTCACTAAACTCCATTTCTACCTAGGATGAATTTAATGTAGCCTTAGTTAATCAATTTGAAGACAAATCTGATCATCTCTCTTTAGTTGAATAGTTAACTTCCATAAAGAGAGCTCTTCATGAGTTCATGACTAATTTTAATCTCAAATCTCAAAATACATAGACTAGGATACATATGTTGATTAAGCCATCCCCTAAATATACATTCCTATACTATTTGAAATCCCTTAGCTCTGACATTAGTGTGATGATATAGCCAATGGGTGGTAATACCTTACCAGATGCTTATGAAGTTGCAATAAGGGTAGAGAATAGTTTGATACAAGATGGTAAGATTTTTCCAAGGCCTCCAATTCATATATTCTCAAAATTAAATTCTATACCAGCCCCTCAAGTTCCTCAAATTCTATCCTTAGCTTCTATTCCATTACCTCAAGCTCAAATTGTAGCCCTACTAGTCAAGCTAGTGACATAGGAGAATTAAAAATCTTGTTACAATCCTTTGGGAATGAAATAGTGAAACTCAAGAGACAATAATATAAAGCTAATAGGCCCTATCAATAATAAAATCAGATCAACTATCAGCCCTTCAAAGATCAAAGGCTTCCTTATCAAATTTTTAGAGAGAATAAACCACCTTATAAAACACAAGGAGCCCTAACTCAAACTAATCCATATGATTCCTTTGATCTTAATGCTCCTTCCAATTCAAATTCCATTTTTCCCACCCCATCTCAAAACAAATTGATGCAAGATTTAGGTTGATAACCTTCAAATCTTAATAATGCTCAAAACCAGGTCTTGGTATCATAAAATATCACTATGCCACAAATGACATAAGAAGAGTTTTATTTTCAAGGAGGTCAGTACTAGGGTACAAGTTTGGAATCACAAGGAGAGAATCAAAAATTTCAAGGGTATCTTGATTCCATTAATGTAAATTGGTAAGTGGATGATCATGTTACTTTTACTCAGGTTGTTGAAACTAACTATATAAGTGGTCAAGTTATAGCTATAACTAGAGATAAAATAAAATCCATTGATGAGTCTCAAGAGGTTATAAATTATTAAATTACTCCTAATGTTGTTTCTAATAGTACAATACAACTCAAAAAAATTAGAATATAGAGTTAGCAAAGTTCATCAAATACCTCTAGATCATGAGTAGTCAGTGCTTCAGAAAGTGTAACCAAAGGTTGGTGGATCTCATTTTAGTATAGTGGATAAGATGAATAATTTTAATATCATAATTATCATGTGGGATTATATTTCCATCATAGGAAAAAAAATATATGCTCATCTAAGAGCTTTCAACTCTCAAATTGTCTCCAAAATTGGTTTAGAAAGAATGTGTTGTCTTAACTAATTCATATCAACCAACTAAGAAACAAATACATAAATCAAATAAGATGTTAAAGGTGGAAAAAACTAAGTTAAAATCAATTCAAACTCCTCCTTTCTACCTTTCTTTGATAGTAGGTGTTACTTTGGTTCATAACTGTATGGCGGATAGTGGAACTAGTAATACAATCATGCCTAAATAGATTGAAAACAAGCTTGGCCTTGTTTATAATCCAAACACTAAGGATGTATTGAAATTGGATGGGTCACCAAAAAATATGGTAGGCATAATAAAATATATAAAATTAACATTACATGTTTATCCTAATGTTACTATTCAACATGATGTTGTGGTAGACTTGCCTCATTACTTTGCTATGTGCCTTTCAAGGGACTTCACCTCAAATATTAGGGGATATTTATCAACTAATTATACTTATTTAATATTTATAACTAATTATGGTACCAAGGTAATGATCCATTCTAAACTTATTTCACTTTTCCATATGGAGCCCTATATGTCAAGTGTTGTGAACACTAATTGTATCATCTCGGATGATGTACTAGAAACTAGCGAAGTATAAAATGGATCACCTTTAGATGGAATTCTAGATTTATTTTTTGATAAAAAATATTCTACTTTTCATCAGCACGATCCTTATAATATGATTGAATAATAAGTACTTGGTGTGTATTGCCTTCATGAGAATGATGCACTAATTTTGTCCATGCTTAAGGATGATGAATCTAGTGAAAGTTTGTGGTAATTGTACTTTGATGGATCAAGGAATAAACATGGTAATAGATTTTGAATGATGTTAATTTATCCAAAAAATTAGATATATTTCTCTTCTATTAAATTTTAGTTTGATTACTCAAATGATGTTGTAGAGTATGAGGCATTAGTTCACAATTTATAGTGGGCTAAGAAGATGAAAGTCAATTCCTTGCATGTTTTTGGTGATAGTGAACTTATATTTCACCAAGTAAGAGGTTTAAATTCATGCAAAATTTTGTTACTTAAATCTTACAAGCATATAATATGGGAATTAGTTGAATATTTTCAAGCTTTTAACATTCAAGCAATACCAAGAGGTGAGAATAAACATGTAGATAAGTTGGCTGCCATTGGAGCACAATTTAGTATCCTACCTGATATAGAAAGTGATAAAATTTAGTCACATATAAAGGTGGTTGTAAGGACCTTTTTTTCTAGATAATCATGAGAATTGGCAAGTGTTCAAATATGACAATAAAATTATGAGATTTTTGCAAGATAAGGTTGAGTTTTCTTTAAGAAACCAATCAAATTATTTGTAGTATGGTGATTAGGCTGTGAAGCTAAATATAAATAAGTTACCCAAGTGATTGGTCATACTTGAGAATATTTTTAGTGGTGATGATGAGTTGAGGAAGGAGAAGTCATCCTTGTCAACAAAATAAGAACATTATGTTAATGTAGACATTACACTTGGTAAGAATTTGAAGTTGGGTAAGGTATGCACTCCTTCACAAAGGGAAGCTTTTATTGAGTTATGTACAATTTTTTCTGATGTATTTTCATGTAAATGTAGTGATCTCAATGGATTTGACCCAAGTCTAGATCAATACACGATTGAGTTAGAGGCTGAAACTAAACTAGTGAGATAAAGACAAAGGCCCATCAATCTTAAGCTTGAGCCTTTGATGAGAGATGAGCTTCACAAGCTCATAGAGTTAGCTATTCTATTTCAAATCAAGAACTCAACTTGGGTGGAAAATCTTGTTCTGATATGGAAGAAGAATGGTGATATTATTTTGTGTGTTGACTTTCATGATTTGAATAGTGATTCACTTAAATATCACTATCCATTGCCATTAATGGAACAAATTTTATAGTTGGTTGCTATTTCAGATAGGTTTTATTTTTTGGATGGATATAGTGGCTACAATTAGAATTTTTTTGAGGAAGAGGACCAATTTAATATGACTTTCACAACCAAATAGAGGACATTCTCATATAGAAAGATGCCCTTCAGTCTATCTAATGTTGGAGTAACCTTTCAGAGAGCCATGGATATTGAATTCTAAGGCATTCTTAAAAAGTTTTTACTTGTTTATTTGGATTATATAATAGTGTTTTGAAAGAGTGAAAGTGATCACATGGCTCATCTCAAGCAAGTGTTTGAAAGGTGTAGGCAATTTGGGGTATCTCTAAATCCCAAAATGTGTGTCTTCTCAGTTCATGAAGGTAAGATCCTTGGCCATGTGGTTTCAAAGTATGGTTTAATCATACATTCTGAAAGGATAGACTCCATTATTTGACTCTCCTTACCTAAACATAAAAATATTATGCAAAGATTCTTTGGGAAAATCAACTTCATAAGGAGATTTATTTTAGATTTTTCCATTTTAGCTAAGCCACTTACCGCCATGCTAAATAATAATTAGAGCTTCATCTGATCCAAAAGAGTAAAGAGTTTTGAAGATATTAAGAAAGCCATAGCTAGTACTCCTACACTTATAAATCCAAATTTTATAAACAATTTCATTTTTTATACATATGCTAACATGGACACCATTTCAGGCTTTCTTATGAAACAAAATCATGAGGCTTTAAAGTAGCCAATAACATTCTTTAGTCAAGGCTTGGAAGAGTATGAAACATGGTACTCTTTTTTAAAAAAACATGTACTTTTAGTTATAAATTTTCTTAAAAAGTTTAGATCATTTTTGTCTAAAAATAAGATACACCTAATGGTTTCTCATCCAAGCATGAAGGAGTTTCTTTTGAACAAAGATATAAATGAGAAGAGAGCTGGTTGGATAACCAAGGTAATGGAGTATGATGTGTAAATTAAGGTCACAAATTTCATTAGAGGCAAAGGACTTTGTGAGAATCTAGCTCAATAATTGCAAGAGACTAATGAGGTTATTTTAGTGTCAAATGATGAAGAGGTTGTAGATGGTCATACCTCACCTTCTAGTTCATTTTATGACTTGGTAAGCTATCTCTAAGATGGTACTGATCCCTCTCATCTAAGTTCTTTAAAAAAAGTTATTTCAGGTTGCAATCAATTTCATTCTTGGTTATTGATGGTGTTTTGTTCAAGAAAGATATCAAGGGCATGTTGATAAGATGTATATAGCCAAGCCAAACTCAGAGATTGCTTGAAGAATTATATGATGGATATGGTGGAGGAAATTTTTCTACAAGAACTATAGCCCTTAAAATCATGAGAGGTGGGTACTATTGGCCAAGTATATTTAGTGATTGCCACACATGGGTTAGAAAGTGTAAACAATGTGGTATGCTTGTAGGAAAGTGAAACTTGTAGCCTTATGTCTTCAAAAAATTATGGTGAATTATCCATTTTTCTAATGGGGATTGGACTTCATTGGTACCATATATCCTCTTTCAAGTTCAGGACATAAATGGATTATAGATATTACATATTACTTCACACGTTGGATAGAAGCAGTGGCATTGAAAGAAGCAAACAAAACCAATGTTCTATTTTTATATGAAGCTTTGATTAATACATTTGGAGTTCCTTAAAATATTATTTATAATAATTCAATGTATGTTTTGGGAACTAGGATCATCCAATGGGCTATCCAACATGAAATTTATCTTAACACTTCATCAAACTATTATCCATAGGGTAATGGCCTTGTTCAATCTACAAATAAGAACATATTAAAGATAATAAGGACTATTGAAGATAGTTAGAGGTCATGTCTTCTCATGTTTAAGTTAGATATATGGGTTGATAGGATCACCTATAAAATATCAATAGCCAACTCTCCATGTAAGCTGGTATATGGTAAGGATGCAAGGTTACCCATTTCTCTTGAGTTTCCTACTTTAAAACTAATGCATCAATTTGAGTTGTTAGAGAATGAGCCCATAGAGATCAGGTATGATGAGATTATGTAGTTAGAAGAGATAAGAAATAAATCCATGCTAGCCATGAAAATTTATCAAGCATAAGTGAAGAGATCTTTTGACAAGGGAGCTTCTTCACAAAGTTTCGAAAAAGGAGATTTGGTTCTCAAGTGGGATGAAGATAGAGATAAACCAAGAAGGAAAACAAATTTTGATTAATTTTAGAGTGCCCCATACATAATTTATAACTATAAATCCCATAATGCCTTCTAGCTTACAAAGATAGATGGTGAAGACTTCCAATCCCAATCAATGGGATACATTTAAAACATTGTTACTGAAGAGCTAGGTTTTGTGTACATAGTTAGTTTGTTTGTTTCCCTCTAAATGTTATTCAAGAACATTATTTTAATTATTTTTTATCCCAAATAAGTGATTTATTTTCACATTTGCTTTGTTTAGTTAGCTTTCCCTACTTTGTGTGTTTCCCTTCATTTTTTGGAGGATGGAGTTATCTTATTTCAAATAAAAGGTTGTACTTACATTCATGGATCAGATTTTTCATTACTTTATGATTCCAAATTTCATGTAAATAGTCTATTCATTAAGCATACTAGGCATGCTTCCTAGTTAATTCACCAAAATGTTGACAATTTTTACTCCACATGTCAAATTACCACCCTTATCATTTGAAACTTTGCATACCATGCCATTTTGTCTTGTGAGTCAATAATTGGTCCTAAAAAGTCCTTGAAGAATCCATAGATAATAGGTAATAAGGTTGTTTAGGTGATTTAGGGTCTTTTATTTCATTTGTCTTGTTCTTTCTAAGAAAGTAGTGATGTTAATCAGAGTAGTGAAATGAACAAGTTTTTTAAGGAAATCAATGAAGTAAAAGTACAAATTTATTCTTCTTTTGGAACTCTTTTTCACGAAAATATTGGGATTTATTTGGAATTTTTTTTGAAGGAAAGGATTTGAAGGGTATTTTCAAAGGAAAAGGTGCTTTTTAATTTTTCTGAAGGGTCCTTTTCAATTTTTTTGATGGTTTATTTCAAGAAATCCTAAAGGAATTTGTCTTTTGGGAAAAAAATTCCAAAGGAATTCTGTCAGGATTAAATTATGAGGAAATGGTCCAATATTTTCAAATCCAATAGTTGAAACTTTTCAGAAGCCAATGGTCCATTTTTTCAAAGCCAAAGGGACTCTTCAAAAAGGCCAAAAGAATCAAGTCTATAGGAAAATTGTCCACAAAAATTGAAGAAAACAAAAAGTTTGAAGGATATATTTTTGAAGGGTTTGTTTTGAACATTTTGTCTGAAAAAACTTTTTTGAAGGGCATTTTTCTTGGTGAAAAAGTCTATTTCAAAAAAAAATGATAAGTTCCTTCCCTTCAAAAAAGGCATTTTCAAAAATATGAAGTGGACCAAACATTTTTCTGAAAGACCATTTCAATTTTTACAAAATACCATTTCAAAAGTTCCAAGGACCATTTAAATTTTTTTGAGGGCCATTTTCATTAAGTCGAAGGTAATTTTCATAAATTTGAGGGCCGTTTTCATAAAGTTTGAAGGGAAATTTTCAAAAAATATGAAGAAATGAATTCCTTTAGATAAATTGTCTATGAGAAAGTGATAAACAAAAATTTCAAAGACATGAATACCTTCAAATACATTGTCCATGTGAAAGTCCATAAGAAAAATACTAAATAAATAAGCTGTGAACAAAAGTCTGAATGAAGTGTCTATGAGTGAAAATGCTAAAACAATTCTTTCAAGAAAGTGGCAAAAGAGAAAAGCCCAAAACAAATAAGTCCATGGAAATAGAAGGAAATAACTCGAAGGAATACATGAAAAAATGAAGAGCCCAAGTGAAAAATTCCAAGGGACTTCAAGGAGCTAACATGGAGTTTCAAACATTTCATATTTGATCCTAACATGGAATTTCATACATGCTTCAATCTTCAAAGCCCCTTTTCATGCAAGTAGAGGCCATTTGGAGTTGATTGGTCTTGAGTCTGAATTGACTTTTGTCAAAGTGTCAAATATATTCTGATTTATCTTGTTAATTAAAGGTTTTCAACACTTCCAACTTGTTCAAACTAGAGTTTTTCATCTAAGGATTGGCGTAGCATCATCTCATATAGATAGAGTTACTTGGAGTTGACTAGATAAGGCTTATCATGCATTTTATTTATTTTTCATGAAAATAAGGACTTTATTTTATTTCAACTCAACTTCCAAATGTATCAAGTGGAGTTTCTCTTTAAATATTTAGCATAGCTTTCGTACATGGAGTAGATTAGTTCAAGATGGGCCCACCATACTTTTCCAACATGAAGAATCTTTTTCATGCATGACATAAGACAAAAGGATATTATTTGAAGGCCTCATTATATTTTGATAGCTCAAGTGGAACTTGTGTGATCTGGGAGTTGATCATCTCTCCTATTTTCAACACCAATCACTTGGATTTTGTATTCTTTTTAATATATAAGTTGGCCTTTAAGCCTTGAAATGATCCCTCTCTTGAAAAGACCAAGCTCTATGAAGATTGAGTTTTGTAACCTTTTCAGATAAATAAAATGACTATTTTCAGATTTCAAGATTCTAGTATAGCGTATTTATGTCAATGGTTTTCATATGTGATATAATTTTATTCCTTGACAAGTCTTGATTCTTATGTAGTTACTAGTTAATCAGATTATGTAGGTCATATTCTATGTTTGATGTCCTTTGGCTAAAGTTAGAGTGGATGTAAGTGGTTGGTTAATTCCTTGAAATAGGCATATTCCATTATTTTCCTCAATATTTGATCACCAAATAAAGTATTTTCATGAAATATTTATGCATAGGAGTCAATTGGAGTTGAAAGTTTAGTCTTTTCTTATCTAATCAATGTTTTAAAAGCTCAAATTGAGTGGATGAACCTAAATATATGTGTATCACTATCATTAGATATTATTTCCTTTCAATTTCATTTCTTACCTTTCTCCTCTTCACTTTTCCCAGTAGTTTATAACATAGAGTAAAGATCTTAATTGATAAACCAAAGGGAGCTAGCCCTTAGAATATAGAGATTAAATCTATTGATTAGGTCACCCATAGCCTAGGATTATTTCCATGTTTTAGTAGACTGTGAAGGCCTAAAAATACCTTCACAAGGGTATGAGTCTAATTGACAATAGTAATGATTTACTTAAAGGTGGTTATAATAATTAAGAAGTGACTCAACAAAGATTGTCTTGTTAGAGTGAGACTCCTTGATAAATGGTATAAGATCAATAGGCTATTCATCATAGGTTGAATTATCACAAGTGGTTGGTTCAAGAAAAATATCTTGGATTGGTTGGTTTTATGCCCTTGGTTTCTAATGAATTCAAAAATAGAAAATTTGAACATATATTGGTCTTCAAATAATTTTATGGGTTGAGGTTTTAATTGGATTGGTATTGGATGAAGAATGGCCTATGGTTGGATAATGATAGGCCATTGGGGAGCACGATTGATCACATGATCCAAAGGATGAAGTCCTAAAATGGTAATGATAGGGTGGTGTGGAGCTTGGTTGCTTGCATAAGCCAAAGGATGAGGTCTTAGAATGATGAAGGGGCATTATGGATCTTTATTTCTCTCATAAGCCAAATCATCCAAGTCTTCCTTATAAACCATATCATCCCATCTTGAATTGGATCATAAGTTGGCTCTTAAATATGTTTTATCTACTGATTATTATAGATAGGGTATGGATTTATATCCCAAATAACATTATCTGTAGTTGGGTCTTTAAATTCCTGCTCACAAACCATATCATCCCAATTGGTAGCTTTATTTGGATTTTTTGTATTTTGACTATGTTCCCCATATGGAGTATTGTAGGGAGAATAATAAAAACCCTTAGAAAATATTTCTCTGTAGGAGTTCCCAGTGGGATTTTGTGTATCTATTCTATCATAACTTGGATTGTACATGACTCCATAATTTTAGCTATAAATATCCATATAAATGATGAAATATCTAAAACAAAAAGGTTGAGTTCTGTAATCTCTAAAAAACTATGTCTAAAGGACAAATGGTTTAAACATGGTCTAACTTGGTCGAAAGTGGAGTTGTATGTCCAAAATAGTTTGGGATAAATATTTGGCATAGAATATTTTAACATCAAATGTCTAATGTCAAATGTCATACATAAAAAGGTCAAGCATCTAAATAAAAATTGGTATGTCAAAATTTTAGGTTAGAGTGCTCTAAGCAAGGTCTAAACTAGGAAAGGGAAAAGATTTGATAGGTATTTTGTCCAAACGTGAAGTCAAAATATAAGCTCAAATAGGTTATGCTAGGAATTTTGGCTAAAAACATCAAAATCTAGGCTTGAAACAAATGATGATGTTATTTGATGTAATCTAACAAGTTTGGAAATAACTTTGAAATAGACCTGACACACAAAATCAAACATAAACATGATAAAATGGTATAAGACACAAGGAAAAAGAAATTTGGATAAAGGTTGTGTTCTCCAAAAAAAGTAAAAAAACAATGATAAGGATAGGAATTTGAACAAACAAACCATTAATATTTTTCAAATTTGGGTAATCATTTAATTAAAGTTATGTAACCCAAAAGAGAAAGATATATGTATCAACCCCAAAAATTGAGGTCTAAATAGAAATCAATCAATGTTTGAATCCAAACTTGACAAGGTTAATTTAAAACTCAATGTTGAATACTAGGATTTGACCAAATAAGCTAGACAAGATTGGACAATATGATGGTGCATAAACAATGTCTAAATGGTTTGAAATAAATAGTTTTTGGTGCAATGGTAAACACATTTTGAAATAAATTAAGAAGTTTAAAAAATTTTAAAATGATATAATGATGTGATCAATTTTTTTTTCAAATACTCAAAGACAAAATGGTTTGACATGTTTTGGGCAGCCTAGCGCTACTCTCTGTAACTAAACTAACACACACACAAATAAGTCTAGAAAAACAATTTGAGGCACAAGTGTTGTGTAAAATGGCCAGCATAAAACCTCTTTATAAAAAACAATTTTATATAAAAAATTTGTTTTTTACATGTTTTATAAACAAATAAACAAGTTTTAGTCTCAAAACACTAAGTAAAAAAATGACAAAATATAAGTAAATCAGACAAATTCCTATTAAGGGTGTGGCAAAGTGGGGTTGACTAAAACTAATTAGTTTTCAATAATTTAGAGATGGATCCCATATTTACCAAATTTCACATTATCAAAAAAAGAAGAATCAATTTAATTGGGTGTCCATGGCACTTGACTTGTTCCAAAAATTCTTGTCCTTTTTTCAACCACTACATCCATCGCTTGCTCAGTGTAGTGCATTATCCAAAGTGCAGATAAGTCCCATGTATAACTCAAAAAATATATAGTGGTTTAACCAATGAAACCTTTGATTCTAGTGGGAGTGGTTGAAGTCAATGCTGAGAGATGAAACCCAAGCTCAAAGCTTCCCTATAGAGCTTGTAAGAGGTAATGAAGGCCCCCTCGCAAGCTAAGATATAATAAAATAAATGATTGATAAAAAAGACTTTAGGGTCATTTCAAGATCACCCAAACTATTATGATTTTTTGGGGAGTCATTTAGATGGCATTATTTCTATTCTTTGACCTAGACTCAAATTATGATGAGATGGATATTTTGATCCCAAAAGTTCGCTAAAGGGGACAAATGGGAGAGCATACATGCACGTCTCTTTTCGCTAAAATAATCAACAAGAAAGTTTGAAAATAATTGAAGTGACTTTGATTTGTTACACCAAATTTTATTTTTTTGATTAGGTTCATTACTATCCCCTTGGATTTAAGTTTGAAAATGGTAAAGATTGCACACAAAAAAAAGACGACATGAAGTAATGAAGACCTAAGTTCATTTTAAGCCCAAATTAAATATTCAAGACTTATCCTAGATTCATGATTAAAACATGAAATTGAAAATTTTATAAGATTTATGATCTATTTTGAGCATTAAATTAAAAATTACCTAAGACTTATCTAAATCTTAGGTTCATTTTAGGCACCAATTCAAATGTGTAAGAAACATGACATGTTTATTTTAAGCCAAATTTGAAGTGTGCATGATTTTTAATCAAGTTATTTTTAAACCCAATTTGAAAGGTTTTTGGTTAGTCAAAATCATATAAATATACTTTAAAACTACCCCTTCAACCTAAAATAATAAGATTATAGTGACCTTCTTTGAAGCACTTAGGAGTTTGAGCAAATGACATTAAGAATTTAACTCTGAGGTTGACAGTCGAGTTGGGTTGACAGGAAAGTTAGGTTGATAGGTGAGTTGGGTTAGATATGTGAGTTTGGCTAATAGGTGATTTGTGTTGGATAGGTGAGCTAGGTTTGATAGGTGAGTTGGGCTAGATAGGCGAGTTGGGTTGTACAGTCCTGAGATAATAATTGTGGCTTAAAAAATGAATTTTTGGTCAAATTTTTATCTTGTTTGCCTCCACACTCCAAGATCGTATATAAAAATGGTTATTATGTTTCTTTTAGGTGAAATTTGACTAAATTTTTAAGGCTAGGTCCCACTGGGCATGCTACTAGTGAACATATAACTATAATAGAGGGAGATTAGTATTTTGTTAGTGAATAAAATAAATCAATCAAAAACACACTAAACTAACACCCTAGGCCTATCCCAAAGGAAGAGATGAGTTAATAAAAAAAATGGAAAATAAAACTAAAACATGAAATAAATACTTTCCTTCACCTTCTTTGGATGCTCCAAAATTCTTGTTGTAGTGGCTTGCTCAGTTTATGCTCATGAAGTCTTCATCAATAAAGTGTGGCTACTTTCATCTCTCCTTGGCACCATGTTTGGCTTTGGCTTGTCTCAAAAATTTGGAATTATAACACTAATTTAAATGTATTTTGTAATTATTTATGCATTATAACTTTTCATTATTCAAGCTTAAAATTCAATAGGTAAGGCCTTCTATTTATACATTTGTGGAATGGTTTAGACTCAACCTGGACCATCTATCTCAAGATGAAGATGTGTGGCTAAGGATTAATTAAATTATATAATTAAAATTAATAAATATTCTCATCAATATTTGGGATAGAGGGGCATTAAATAGGCATGGAGGGTCTTAATGAGGCATGGGAGGCATTAAATCAGATATTTGTGGCATTTATGGCTTGTAGATGCCACCCCTTAGGATGATGTCATTTGATAATGTAGTTAATGATAATCAATTTATAAAAATGAATATTCAAAAATTTCTATGTAAAATTAAATTAATCTCTTGATTTTATTTAATTAGCCTTAAATGTGATTAGTCAATTTTAATGTAAAACCTTGGTAATTTATGCACAAATGAATCAAATTGGTCAAAATATCATATTATTGGCTTGAAATTTGACTAGATTGAAATTAAAATTTGATGTTAGATGCATTGGAACACTTATCCCATTTAAGATGTTTTCAATGCAAAATAACAAAGGCACATGTTCCATACAATAAATTTGATATAAAAGAGCAATCTAGAGCACCTAGGTGCAAAATTGGCATTTTGACTCTAAATGATTTAATCAAAGTTAGTTGCTTCATAAATTGCATTGCCCCATTTAATCATAATCTATCCAAAATCAGCATTGAATATTGTAGAGTAAAATTTTGCTCTACATTTCATTCTATTTTTCAGTCGCACACTGCAAAATTTTATCCTCACATTCATTGGTCTGAGATGGCAAAGTCGTGATACAGAGCATGGGCTCTATTTTGATTTTGATTCATTTTTTCCTAAGTGTTGAAATCAAGCGGAAGTCGACAAGTGTCATCAACTGAGGAATCCTTTCTCAAGTGGAAATGCCAAGTGTCATCATCTGAGGCACCTTTCATACTTTCTATGAGTTAGAATGTGCAACATGTCTCATAGTGGCTCAATGGAATGCACCAAGTGTCAGCGTCTATAGTTACATATCGGCACCCATGTTTTATCTCTTTACAATATAAGGTTTCAAAAGGCTAAGTATTGAGATTAGGCAAAAAGTACCAAGTGCCAATAGTGAAAGGTCTTAGTGTTTCTTTTCTAAAAGGGACAGAAGCTGCCATGTATCCTAGCTAAATAGAGTGGAAGTCACCATGTGTTGGCATCTAAAATATGTTCAGTTCAATGCCTTGGTTCAATATATTTGGTTTAATTCCTTGATGCATGTGTAAATGACATGTAGTGTTGAACCATTAAACCATTTTTGGTTCAATCGATCGGTTTAATGGCTTAGTATAATCAGGCAGTTTAAAGGAGCATCCCAAAAAACCAAAGGGTCAAGTGCCCTTTTAGAAAGCAGTAAGGCACAACCAAACAATTTAAGCAGAGGCTACTAAGTTTCATCTAATGAGCCCTTTCTACTCCATTCCTAGAAGTAGTGAAAGATGCCATGTATCTTCCCAGAAGCAGTGGAATCCACCATGTGTCACCATCTAAAAGATCTTCATGTTTCATTGCTGAATAAAGACTGTGGTGGGTCTCAGGTTTTATTTCTAAAAGTCTATGGAAGCTACCAAGTGTCACCATCTGTAGGAGCCTAACATGTGTCCCAAACATTTCCATAGTATAGCTAAAGAGTAGTAGAGATTGCCACATGTCCTAAGTTGAAGCAAGCAGAGATTGCCACCTGTCCCTATGCCCCTTTTCAAAGTTGCTTGGGTATGAGATGTAGTGAGTCTTATTTCTATTAAGTTATTAAAGTTTTGAGAAAGAGGATTACGACAAATGTCAAAGGCAAAAAACTCTTGAGCAAAGACACAAAAGAGTATAAGTTATGTGGAAAGTGTCACGTGTCTTCAATAGTTGTTGTGGAACATGCCAAGTGTCATCCTTCAGTGTCTCCCAAGTAGAAGAAAGATTTTCAAGGAATTGGCTAAGTGTTACTTAGCATTTAAGAGAAGGGAGCGTCTTGTAATATATTACAACCAATGAATTGCCAGAAGATGAAGCATTTTAGAACCTATAATATATCTTCTATTAGACATGTTCAGTTAGGGATAGATTTCATTTGGGCCATAGATGGGAACAAGCAGACAATCCAGAGTGAATCTGAGGCTATAAATAAGGGTGTAGAGATTACCAAGAAAAATATCATCCATTATCAGAGAGAATTTTTAAGAGAGAATTATTGTAACAAGTTTAGACTTTTTAGAGCTATGGCTAAGTAATATCATTTGCTTTTGTCTCATTTTCTTGAGTTGGAAGGTTTACATAACTTTACATGTTTTTGCGCCTTTTATGTGATTGGAAAATTCAAATAAGAAGAATGAACCCTATGCCTTTGTTGATATTATCTATGTCATTTACAAAAGTAGTCTAGGCTGTAAACTTTCTAGAGCTGTGATTAGGAATGTCATTTGCTTTTATCTCATTTTCTTGGGTTGGAAGGTTTATATAACTGTACGTGTCTCTGCACCTCTTATATGACTGGAGAATTCAAATAAGAAGATTGAACCCTATACCTTTGTTGACATTTTCTATATTACTACAAAAGTAGTCTATGTTGTGAGCCTCTATTTCTATTGTTTCCCTCTTCTACATTAATCATGCACTTGTTTGCTCTTAAATGTAAATGAATCCTACATATAGTCTCACTGTGGTCAGAATTAAGGTCAAATTACATTCAGGCGCATCGCCATAGATTAGATTTCTTTTCTTGCATTTGTGTTTCTGATTTAAATTCCTATCCCTTTTCCCAGTATATACTAATATAGAGAAGAACCAACTTCTTTAAAATTTGGAGGTTGTTTCAAGAAGCACATCCCATATCTTGAAACTTCCCATTGTTGTTGATTAGAATTAAGCACAATTTTAAATCATCAACTATTTTTTACACAATTGGTGGAACCAATCTTGAAGTCTCTTTCAAGATCATATGAACCAGAGAGCTATGAGAAGTCATAGCTATGGACCTATAACCATATCACAATCTGCTATAAATCCAAGTATTCTTTTGCCACCTTTGGTAACAAGTCCAAGAAGAAGAGCTAACTAGTTTGTACCAATACCCAAAAAAAATATGGGAGCCCCTATCACCCCAAGAAATTATGCAAGATGGAACACTGGTAGTCCCTTAATTCTCCCAATACCACCAGACACTTGGGACCCTATCCTAGTGAATTCCCTAAAAGATCTTCCTAAATTTAGTGGTCAAGACTTTAAAACACATGAACAACATCTGCATGATGTATCAGATGTCTGTGTTATACATGTTATCACATAGCAAAATGTGGCCATAAGATTATTAGCAGCTTCTTTTAAAGGGAAGGCTCTAGAATGGTATCAGTCTTTGACCCCAAATACCATATCTACATGGGATCAGCTCAGAGATATTTCCTTCAAAAGATTCATAAATAAGAGTGATAAGTCTTCTTTATTATAGAAGTTAATCACCATTCAAAGGGGACCACAAGAAGCCATGACTGACTTCAATTCTAGATTTCAAAAACTTGGGATAGAATCCCTATTATAGTTAGACCATTACCAGGTATGGCCATAGTGTTTTATCTTAAGGCTTTGAATTTAGATATATCTATTATAATTCAGTGACTTGGAGGACACACTTTGCTAGAGGCTTATGAATATGCGGTTAGGGCTGAGAATAATTTAATAGATGCTAGAAAGTTACCCCCAAGGCCTCCCATGCCCATGTTCCCATAAATTTCCTTGCCATTACCTCAAGAAGTTCCTAAATCTGTAAGCCCACTTGTGTCTATGTACACTTACCCTCAACCATCTGCTAAAGAAATTGTCCCCACTCAGTCATCTGAGCTAGATGATATCAAGAATATCCTAAGGATATTTTCTAATGAGCTGATCAATATAAAAAGATAACAGAATACTTTATCTAAGCCTCCATATCAAGGCTATCAAGGAAATAGATTTTCATCTCAGTCAAACCAATATCAGGGTCCTCCAAGACAAACTAACCATCAGCCAACAATCTAATTGGTTGCAGTCCCTACACCCTCATAGACTATTCCTCCCAATTTAAATAGGGAGATTGTTCCAGGGTAAAATAACTATGTGGATAATACTAATGCCTGGTGTTTCCCTTGCAATAATGCTCATACACCTAGAGATTGTCCTATGGGTAATCTACAACAAAAGGTGGTGGAGTAAGGAAGAATGGATGGTCAGTTTGCAAGTTCTAGTGACAATCAAGCCTACCAGTCTCTTGGTATGCAAAATTTAGTCTTAGTGGCTCAGATGCAAGGGATGTCCTTGCAACAAGAGGAAAAAATAGCCCTAGAACATGCTTTGTTCTCATGGATTGAAGATGAAGAATCAGTTTTCTTGAATGAAGCATCTACCTCCAAAAAACTAGTGGTGCAATCAGATTATTACACCAGATCAAAGAGAAGGATGGTGGAACAGCCTGAGATTGTAAATAGTCAAGTCATGAAGAATCCTCCATTTCAAGGACAAAGAAATACAACTGTCAGATGAGAGGTGCTTTAGCCAGTGCAAAATCAAGGGATTCCTGCCCAAATTTAAGAAAAAACAAGATATACTTATGTTCAAAGAACTTAGACTTTGGGACCAATAAATGTGGTGGATCAATTGAAGAAGACTCCAACACAAGTATCAATATGGGATATATTGGTTAATATTTAACATAAGACACTACTAAAAGAAGCTCTACAAGGTCAAGCAGTGCCTAAAGGTACTGTTACCAAAGAATGACCTACTAGAAAGGAAAAGCTCAAAGATACAGTCCATCTACAGACAACAACCCTAGTAAATAATACAGCAAAGGTAAGCAAATCCAAATTGGATCCCTTCTATTTAACTTTAATAGTTGGCAAGAAAATTTTTCATAATGCAATGATTGATTTAGGGGCTAGTACTATAGTAATTCCCAAGCAGATAGGTGATGTTTTAGAGATTAAGTATGAACCAGTCACTAAAGGGGTCATACAGTTAGATGGCAAAGTAGTACAAACCATAGGGAGAATCGAACAACTCCAATTAAAATTATATGCTTATCCTAATATAATTGTAAATCAGGATGTAGTAGTGATAGATATAACTCCTATTTTTGGCTTATGTTTATCAAGAGACTTTATAGCCAAGATAGGAGGATATATGTCCCTTGATTGGTCTCACCTCATCTTAAGAACCAAATATGGCTCAAAGATGAAGATATTGTCTAAGCCATTATATAAGGATCATATCACCAATGAACCAACTACAAAGGTAGAGGCAGCCCATGTTATGATGAATAAAGAAGAGAGGGTCTTTGTCGAAGAGCTAGGTGAATGGACTGGATATAATCAAGAAGAAGAAAATGATCATTTATTAGATATGATGCAGAGTGACCCATATGGAAATTACGACTCTATTGGTCTGGGCACTTACGTTATACTTGATGAAGGTCATAAGGTTCCAAATGTTTTAGAGGAAGAAAAGTCAAAAGACACCTCTTATGAATGCCAAAATCCTAGTGAGAAATTGAAAGTATATACCTTGACTTCTGATGAAGAAGAAATAATTTCTGATTTTCTTCTTACTTTGCAAGATGATGAGGAAGAGCATGAACATTTCTTTGATCATGATTTAAATGATTTGTTTGAAATCATTGGATCAGGGTATATTATTTCTCAGGGAAGCTGTGAACTGGTTACAGATGAATGAAACAACATTTAGCCTCAATTACATGTGCAAAATCATTGAAAATTTTTAGAATTATCCTTTCAAGATATTGGTAATTTTGAAATTATTAAGGAGGATGATCACGCAATAGAATCAGAGTTTGAAGCTAAAGAAATTAAGTCAATAATTGATTTCTGAGTAAGACATGCCAATATCAAGAGCTGATATTTTATGAGCTTCTAAAAACAAGAAGATTCTATATATGTTGGAAGCATGTTTGACTCAGACTCACTTGAATGTAGAAAAATCAATGAGGCATACACAGAGGGAAATTCACCAAAGCTATACCCAATTTGATCACTTGTATGGCAACATAAGTTGGCTTGTCATGAAAGAGAATTTAGAAATTCTGCTTGTGATCCAGGAGGGAGGTAAAGATGCTTCATTAATGTAGTTAGGTAGTTTCCCCTTTCTGTATTGCTTTGTTTTCCTACTTTGTTTTCCCATTTTTATTTTCCCACTTTTATTTTAAATAAGTGTTATTTGAACACGAAGTTGACAGCTCAAAATTTTTAAAATTTTTCAAAAAATCTCCAATACATTGAATATCTCCCAAATCTTTAGAAATCCCCAAGGTACCTTGTGCTACCACTTGCATAACATGTCTATCTCATTATTCTATAAAGATTGAGTAGGATCTGCTAATGGTTATCTGAGTTTAATGCCATTTTGAGACTTGATAGGTCAATAAATACATCTTGACAAGAGTTTAAAACTTACAAGTTCTCAAACATTCTTACATTTATGAAAATATCCTGCTACTTGCATTTTCTATGCTTAGTAAATTGCTTCAACAAAAGTGTCTCTATTTTTCAAGAATTCATACAAGTTACCACAGAGAAGATATAGAGATGGAGGGGGCACAATCTTCACAACAAGGAGCTGGAATGTATGAATCCCTTGATAAAATTCTTGCAAGTAAATTGTATGCTTCAGCTCCCACACAACCATTGAAGACCTATCCAAGGACCAAGTTTCCTAGAAGCTAGTCTAGCAAGTGATTCAACAAAAATAAAGGATTATGCAGATGGCATCATGGATCCAATTCTTCAAAGAGCCAGTAGTAAAAATCTTAGAGAAGGGGCACATTAAAGGTGTCTATAGAGGGCTAGAGTAGGGCAATATGAAACATTTGCCATGAGAATATGGACCTCACAACTGGCTTAGTTCATTGTCTTAGCTATGCATTCATGCCCTAACCTGGTCAAATTATGCACAGACTTACTCCATGCACCTTCAGGCATCATTTAACAAGGCCCATTCACAGTGCAAATCACACCACAAGTTATCAAGGATATGTTAGCCCTACATCATGACAATATAGCTACATTTCCCACTATTGCTAAGATGCAAAGAACATGGGTAAATATCAACACTCAGACAAGGTTCTTGAGATCTGAGTTATAAATGGGTGATGATGACACTATGGTACCCACACTCCCTACACCAAGATCTCAATTAACATAGGCTAGCCAAGATGCATTGTCTATGATGGCTCTCATCTTTGGCATGAAAGATGATATGGTAGTGTATGCTGAACAAATGGATATCCTTTTCAGGCTGAACACTGTTGACAAAACCCAAGAATATTGACTTAACTTTTTTTGAACAAATTGTTTTCTCAATGGTAGAACAATTGTCTCATTTTAGATCAAAAGGAGTGTTCAAATATTCTTTCTATTTGTTCCACCTCATGCTTTTTCATAACTCTAAACTCTTTGCCCAACATATGTATCTTAATATGTATGACCCAGATTTTGACCTCCAAAGGACCATTCCTATGTTTGCATGGACCCACATTTTGTCAAAGACTAGTGACCCATATGAGTGCTAGGAATTATTTGTCACTCCTACTTTTTGCCATCTCAGTCCTGAACCAATTATGAATAGATTATTCCCCAGTGTTTCAAATCTTCTAGCTAGTTTCCCAATTCCTTGTGATTTCTATTTTGGATCCCACAATGTCATTATAAGAGTCCATGGTTTTTGTGGGGAACCAATATTGCTACCTATGATCTTGACTCTTAGGTTAGCATTCCTAGAGGTCACTAGGTAGGTATCCATAATTGACAATGAATTTGGCTCAGGGAAGAGGAAAAGAAAAATGTATAATCTACCATGGATGACCACCAGCATGGTTTTGGAAACCAGAGATGCTGAAGTTGTGTTGCTAAAAAAGCTAGCCTTTTTGGGTTTCCTTTTAATAGAGGACAAATGGGTTTATGACCCAAACAATTTTATAGCCTCCTAGATATGAACTAATAGAGTTTCAATCAAAATTGCACATGAGGGCCACCCTTTTTGGGAAACTAGGAAAAATTCAAGGGAAGACAATCCTAGATTTTATGTTGAGTTAACAGACTTGCCACTTCCACAAAATAGGCCATGGGAGACATTCTATGTTAAGCAGAGAGATTATGATCCTAAAGTCAAGATGACTTCTGGCTTAAGGAGAGCATTAAAGAATAAATATTGGGATACTGAGAAGATAGAGGCCTATTGGAAGTATAGGCAAGAAATTTGTCAAATAACCCATTCTTTCAGGAATGTAGACACAGATGAAAGATGGGAAGAATTATGGGATGAGTGCCATCTCTCCCCTATATCTAGCCGAGAGATAGGTAATTTATCAACACCAGGTTTAGAGTAGGAAGCTAGGGCTAGGTCAAGTCAAGAATCACAAGCCTCTAAGCAAACTATAACAACAGTAACTATATCAGTTTGGCCCCAATCTCTCAGTGCCATAGAAATGCAAAAAAGTGTGGTGCCTTCATCATCACAAGCTTCCCCATTAGCCTCGATTATAGATATTCCCAGTTCTCCATAAGAAGTAGATGTGGAAGGAAAAAGGATGCTATAAGAAGAAGAGACACTCAAGAAATGAAAGAGGGTGCAATTTTAGTTAAGTTCAGAAGAAGAGATGAAAACCACACAGTGCCAATTATAGGGTACTGTAATTACTCCTCAAGCAAGTATTACTCCTCCCTCTCCTCAATCTATTTCTTCTCCTATTGGCATGATGACTTCATCTAGCTAGATGACATCCCATACCACTTCTACCATTCCCATTTCTCATTTCACCCCATCAGTGCCACTTCAGGCCTTAATGTTACCTCATTTCTCTCCTTCTATTCCTAAGAAACCTTTCCCTCAGATTGCCCATAGCCAACAATTAGCTATTCAATATGGTCTTCCACAAGGACATCATTTTGTGGGTGGGCACATTGCCTCTCCTTCCACCTTTCAAACCCAAGCAGATGCTGCTAGAAAGGTAAGGGAAGCCTGAAGAGAGAAGAAGAAGATGAAAGAGAATAAAGATTTGGTTATACCCCATTTACAGTCGTAATTAGATCCCATTTAGCAGCATTGATGGTGACCCATTTGTCACCAAATGTAATAAATCTAGCTAAACAAATATAGCTAGAGGACTGCATGAGAATGTAGTAGCCATTGGCATGTCCCTCTTTAGGCCATAGGACAAAGTTGAGCTACTGACTGAATCCACTTCTACAGTTACTGAAGACTACTTGAAGATATCAAGAAGGCTATAGAAGATAAAAGCTGAGCTAGCCAATGAAAAGGCAAACTGTAATAGTTTGACCTTAGTGATCAATAATAAAAACAATGAAATAGAGAATTTGAATAAATAGTTGAAAAATATTGTTTCTCTTTAGACTCACTGGGCAGTTCAGGCCCAAAATGATTCTTTAAAAGCAGGGCTCACATAGGTCAAAGATGCGGTGACAACCCTCATGCACGAAAAGGCAGCACTACAAGGATAATGCAAGGAACACCTATTGCAAGTTACCCAATTGCAACAAAAGTTGTTGGCCGAATAGAATAATGCTATGGTCATAATAGCCCAATTTCACTCAGAGTAATAGAGAGCAACATAATTGGCACTAAAACTGGCCAATAGGCCAAAGAGTGTTGGAGTGTTAATTCTGGTAAAGGAGCTATATGAATCCATGTGGAAGAGAATCTCTTTAGATATTATTCAGCTCAATCCATCTCTCACCTTCCTAATAAATGCACATAAATTGTGTAAAAAAGTGGAGAGTTCAGTTGTAAATAATCTAGCTACAGTCTCTGAGAGAGTAATGGACTTAGAAATGTTGCTGCAAAAGCTATATGATGCAACAAATGCAACACTGTCAGTAGTAGGAATCAATGATATAATGGTCGCTAACAAGTGAGTAAATGAAGTTTTTAGTTGTAATTCCACAACCAATAGTTGCAAGGAGCTTCTAGATGTCATGAAGGAAGGAATCAATGGAATGAAATAGCATGTTGAAGATCTAGTGCAACTAGTTTTTCATTATCCATTTCCTAATGACAACACCATGCTAATGGTAGAAGAAATTGAAACTTTGTTGTTGGCTAAATAGAAAGATCAAACATTTTTCTAGAATCTAAGGGATGATTCATCATTCCTTAAAGTAGAAGTTGTCTTGGTTCCTGTTTCCCAACTCGAATTCAAATTGAAGGATATGGTTCAAATTTTGCAACATTTTTCACACAAGGATAGTATTAACCTTGATTTAGCCTTTAATGAATTTCAGAATAAGCAAGGGTTATCTAATGACGAGTGGTCCACCTACCAGATAGCATTATTGAAGCTATAATTTTGAATTTTTGATCTAGCGAGAGTTGTGGTTTCCCTTTGAGTAGGCTTAAAAGTCCTTGGGGTCGCCAGTAAGTGTAGAGTAAAATTTTACTCTATGTTTCATTCTATTTTTTAGTCACACACTGTGAAATTTTGTCCTCGCATTTGTTGGTCCGAGATGGCAAAGTCATGATATAGAGCATGAGCTCTATTTTTCTTTTAATTCATTTTTTCCTAAGTTTTGAAATCAAGTGGAAGTTGACAAGTGTCATCGACCAAGGCATCCTTTCTCAATCAGAAATGCCAAGTGTCATCATCTGAGGCACCTTTCATACTTTCTATGAGTTAGACAAAATGTGCCACATGTCTCATAGCAGCTCAGTGGAATACACCAAGTGTCAGTGTCTGTGGTTACATATCGGCACCCACATTTTATCTCTTTGTAGTGCAAAGTTTCAAAAGGCTAAGTATCAAGATTAGGTAGAAATTACAAAGTGGCAATAGTGGAAGGTCTCAGTGTTGCTTTTCTAAAAGTGACAGAAGCTACCACATGTCCTAGCTAAAGAAAGTGGAAGTCACCATGTGTTGACATCTAAAATATGTTTAGTTCAATGCCTTGATTCAATTTTTGGTTCAAAGCCTTGGTTCAATATTTTCAATCTAATGCCTCGATTCATGTGTAAATGGCACACAGTGTTGAACCATTGAATGATTTTTGGTTCAATCAATCAATTTAATAGCTTAGTATAATTAGGTAGTTCAAAGGAGCATCCTAAAAAACCAAAGGGTCAAGTGCCCTTTTGGAAGGTAGTAAGGTGCAACCAAACTATTCAAGCGGAGGCTGCCAAGTGTCATCTACTGAGCCATTTCTACTCCATTCCTAGAAGCAGTAGAAGATGCCACGTATCTTCCCAAAAGCAGCAGAAGCCACCACATGTCACCATCTAAAATATCTTCTTCATGTTTCATTGCTAAATAAAGACTGTGGTGGGTCCTAGGTTTTATTTCTAAAAGTATGTGAAAGCTGCCTAGTATCACCATCTGTAGGAGCCTAACATGTGTCCCAAATGTTTCCACAGTATAGCTAAAGAGAAGTAGAGATTGCCACATGTCCTAAGTTGAAGCAAGTAGAGATTTCCACTTATCCCTATGCCCCTTTTCAAAGTTGCTCAGGTAAGAGATGTAGTGAGTCTTATTTCTATTAAGCTATTAAAGTTTTGAGAAAGTGAATTGCGACAAGTGTCAAAGGTAGAACACTCCTGAGCAAAGACACAAAAGAGTATAAGTTTAGTAGAAAGTGTTGTGTGTCTTCAATAGTTGATGTGGATCATGCCAAATTTCATCCTCTAGTGTCTCTTAAGTAGCAAAAAGATTTTCAAGAAATTGGCTAAGTGTTACTTAGCATTAAAGAGAATGGAGTGTCCTATAATCTGTTACAGCCAATGAATTGCCAAAAGATGAAGCATTTTAGAACCTATAAGATATCTTCTGTTAGACACGTTCAGTTAGGGATAGATTTCATTTGGTCCATTAGATTGGGAATAAGCAAACAATTTGGAGTGAATCTGAGGCTATAAATAAGGGTGCAGAGATAACCAAGAAAAAGATTATCCATTATCATAGAGAATTATTGTAACAAGTTTAGACTTTCTAGAGCTGTGGCTAAGTAATATCATTTGCTTTTGTCTCATTTTCTTGAGTTGGAAGGTTTACATAACTGTACATGTTTTTTCACCTTTTATGTGATTGGAAAATTCAAATAAGAATATTGAACCCTATGCCTTTGTTGATATTATCTGTGACATTTGCAAAAGTAGTCTAGGTGGTAGACTTTCTAGAGCTATGATTAGAAATGTTATTTACTTTTGTCTCATTTTCTTGAACTGGAAGGTTTATATAATTGTACGTGTCTCTGTGCCTCTTATATGACTAGAGAATTCAAATAAGAAGATTGAATCCTATGCCTTTGTTGACATTTTCTATATTACTAAAAAAGTAGTCTATACTGTGAGCCTCTGTTTCTATTGTTTCCCTCCTTTACAATGATCATGCACTTGTTTGCTCTTAAATGTAAATGAATCCTACATATAGTCTCACTATGCTCAGAATTAAGGTTGAATTATATTCAGGTGCATCACCATAGATTAGATTTCTTTTCTTGCATTTGTGTTTCTGATTTAAATTCCTATCCCTTTTCCCAGTATATACTAATATAGAGAAGAACTAGTTTCTTTAAAATCTGGAGGTTGTTTCAAGATGCACATCCCATATCTTGAAACTTCCCATTATTGTTGATTAGAATCAAGTGCAATTTTAAATCATCAACAAATATATCAATTTCAAATCATTTAATGTGTTTTAGTGTTTTTAGGCCAAATTGTGTATTTTGGTGGAAATTGGTCAAAATCCTAGTTGATCATCATTGGTGGCTAGATTTAGGTGTATGAAATAAGTGGTGAATAATATTTTATTTGGCTATGGAAAATGATTTGTACATCGAACATATCCTATACCATATTTTCAATTTCACTTTTCTAAGCATAGGGATACCTGTATGGCCCAATGTTGGGTGATGTACTGCCAAAAAAAAGTTTGATAGCATGATCATGTGTGTGGTTAGGTGGATGTCCTTTTGACATTTCACCAAAAACAACTAAATGGGCATTAATCACTTGTTATATATTAGGAGGTGTAGACGGATGAGTTGGTTGAACTTTGATGGAAAACAAGCAATCTATAAATCTTTTAACACCCTTTTAAAGAACCTTTGTCATTTTATGGGAACTAAAAAGTTATGGAGATTTAACCCTTAATCCCCTTAGCTAAAATGTCCTTCCCTTATAATGACAATGAATGAATAATTCTTATAAATTCATCTCAATAGTGCCTAAAGTGGTGAGCCACTGTACTCCCATAATAATGTTACTTCCCCCCCATGGAAATTAAAAACATAGGAGAATCCAATAAGTAGTCTCCCATGGATAGTGAATACTATGGAATTTTCTTGAGAAGTTGATAATACCACCATCTTAAATCATGACCTAAAATTATAGAGTTGGATAAATGAAATAGTTCAAGTGAGCAGCCAACTTATTGTTGATGAAGTTGTGTGTGCTCTCAAAATCAATTAATATAGTGACCTTTTATTTCTTTAGGAAACCCAAAACCTTAATATTTTGAGGAGTACTAATACCTAAAAGGGCATGATAGAAATTAGTAGGTTGAGATTCTTTAGATTCCTCCTCAGGACCTTTTTCATCATCGCTAACTACCTCCTCATCATCATCATCCTCATCAGCACCTTCGATGTACAACAACTTCTTTTCAGTACAATGATGGTATTTTATCTATTTGGTGTTACAAACATAACACAATCCTTTGGCTCTCTTCTCCTGAATTTGTTGAGGTGTGAATGTGGTGGGTTGAGGATATGATGGTGTTGGAAAGATACAATCATGACCTAAAGCAAAGGATTTCCATGTGACCATCTCTTTTTCCTCTACCATGCATGCCTATGGGATATATTCTAATATATGTGTTGGGTTAAACATCCAAACCTACAATTAGATGTTATTTTGAGACCACTAAAAAATACATCAGTCAAATTTTCCTCAATGATGTCTTCAACCCATAAGGAATAATTTGAAATTGATGAAAATAATCCTTCATAGTTCTTGTTTGTCATAGTTTGGCTAACTGGATGAAGTAATTATCATAGATATTATTTTTATAATGAGCCAACAACTCATCAATGAAAATAGATCATGTAACAAGAGCACCATTATTTTTATTTTGAGCACATAACTAGTGATACCAAATAAACTGCTCAAATTCTAGATGCAAAGATGCCACTATCACCTTCTAAGAATTAGGAGTTTGATGCAGATCAAATAAATTCTCAATTTGGGTAATATAAGTGAGAGGATCCTTACCATAAAAATTATGTATATCCATTTTTGTCAACATTGGTTTGATACCAAAATTGGAGTTGTTAGTGTTGAGAAGAGGAGGACCCAAATGATGAATTGGAGGTTTGATTGACTGTAACTAAGATGAAAGGGTATTTAATTGAGAAGTAATATAATTTAGCTAAGTGTAAACCCCATTAATCTCTCCATGTACTCTTGAAACAATTGTTTAAATTACAAAAAACTCATCATGCAGCACCAAGCCCTTTATCTCAACCTAAAGTTGAGAAATCAATGGATCTGAAGTTCCAAATATCATGTCATTAGTAAAAAGAGTCTTAGGAGTTTCTTTCCCCCTTCTATTCCCTATGTAGAAGGAACAACCATGTAAAAACCCTATGATTTTTTTCCCCAAAAAATGTGTACCAAGAGATGGTACCATTGTGATCACCTCACCAAGATGAATCTAATGACTACCTTTGTGCACTACAATAAATATTTTAGCACTAAAAAAGTGTATCGAATAGAATACATCATTGTGATTGTCTCATGAAAACAAATCCAAAAACTACAATTGTGCAATGTAAAAGTTTTTTCTGGACTTTTTTTAATTATTTTTTTTCAAAAAATATTTTGAACAATACTATGATGATAGGAAAAATTAATTCTAACCAAATTGGAATTAATGTTTTTTTTGCTCCTTCCTCTCTCAGAAGTCACATCACCAGATCCAAAAACAAACACCACAATAAACTTAATAAAATAAAAAATTTGATACCATTTTTAATGAAATTACTTAGATATTTTCACAAAATGATTATATATCACATAAAATAAGCAAATATGAGAGATCACATAGTAATAATTGATAGCAGAGCAAAATACTAAATAATATAACAAAGCCACTTTGAGAGGGTAACCTCCACAATAATACACTAAGAGAGGAATAATTAACATGATAATAAAATACTAACCACTTCCTCATATATATAATCTACTCATCCATGGTTATTTCATAGGTTGACCTAACTAACAACATATATAAATGTAACAATAACATAAAAGAGGTATGTAAGCCATAATTTGGCCACACATATCCATATAAATGCAAAAGGTTAAGGGAATAGAACCAATAACCTGATCCTAGATGTTATCTGACCCTCCCCCTAGACGCGTTGGCAACTTTGATAAATTTGACAATTTTGATGACTTTGATAACTTTAACAACTTTGACAATTTTGACAACTTTGACAATTTTAAAAAATTTGATAACTTTGAAAATTTTAAAAAAATTGACAACTTTAACATATTGACCTATTAAGTGGAATTTATTAATTTACCTATTTATCCACCCCATCCCCCCAGATGTTTTGGCAACTTTGACAACTTTGACAATTTTGAAAATTTTGACAACTTTGACAATTTTGACAATTTTGACAACTTTGACAATTTTGACAACTTTGAAAAATTTAATAATTTTGATAACTTTGAAAAAATTTACCTATTTAAATATTGAACTATTAAGTGTAATTGATTGATTGACCTATTAAACTATTGACATATTGACATATTGACCTCTAGAACAAAGAAAACCTATCTATACCTTATTTAGGGTTAACAGTCACATTGCAAAAGGAAGTAAGAGTTATTTATTAATATTTTAAAGTATTACGTTAAAAATATATGGAATTGGAAGATGGTACCATCATAAAATGATTTTTTTCATCTCTTATAAGATGCATGAGATATTTTAAATTGAACTAGTACTCTATGTTGTTATCAAAGGCTTGTAGGGTGCCTTGTTGTGCCTTGTATGTGGAATTGAATGTTGAATTGTGTTTGAGTTATTTTAATAGGTTAAGTAATGTATGATTTGACCATGTAAGAACATATATGAAAAAATATTGAATCCTTGAGACCGATATCAAGTTTTGGTAAGTTTGAAACCTATGAGGATTGCCTAATGAGAAGATAGTGAAAGAGTGAGAGGGTGTTTTTGAATGGAATGTATGAAATGAATTAGAGAATGAATGTGAGAGGTTTTTAATAAGTATAATGACACCAAGAAGTGTATCCAAAGTTTAAAAGTAGGTAAAAAGAGAAGAAGGCCATTAAGCCTAAGTGATAAGAGTGTCATTAGTCATTTCCAATACACACAATGAAATAAAAACTTTAATATAAAAAAAATATGTAAGATCTAATATATATAACATTGAAAAGAATAATTTTTTAATCCTCATTTTTGCATGTACAATATTAAATACAAGATTTTATATATAATAGTTTGAAGATCAAAACAACATTGTACAATGACACACAATGAAATAAAAACTAAATATAAATTAGATAGATTGCCATGATAGACATACAATATAGGCACATACATGTCCAATGTCAATAATACATAGATTTCCATGATAGGCATATAAAATATTACATCTACCAACATATTATCTAATGTTGGATAAATGTCATATATGTATATACAATGTCAAAAATGCATCAATTTTCATATAGGCATATAAAAAAGTACATCTCATATGTAAGACATCCTATTCATCAATTAACCTCCCTCTCTTTGCCTTCCTTAAATAAGACTCTCCCTGGGATGCCCTTCTAGTGGATGGAGACCCCTCTAATGCCTTAGATTGATCCAAGGTCTAACTATGGGTCCTACACTCATAGCTACATTTTAGCTGATCCTGTGCAAATACAAGAATTACTATGAAATTAGCACAAAATAAATTTAAACAATTATTAAAAAAGTAATTTTAAACTACAATAAAAAATCATTTAAACATGTGCACTTACTGTAAGCTTGTGATCATGCTCAATCTATTTTTCATGCTCAATAAATTCAATGGTAGGCTTAGTTGTCTAATAGGAATCTCAAATATGGGAGGAACATGAGAAGTTTCTCCAATCACCATTTGACTGGGACTATCAACTTTCATAGGATAACCCTGCATACACAATACATTTACATAATTTATATTTGCCCAGAATGTATGTACTAAAATTATTAAAATAAGTCTATTTTTACAATTCAAAATTATAAGAACTAATATACACCTCTGTTAGCACCAATGTAGATGATATTGTAGTAGCAATGCCTATGTCTATCTTATCTCATAAAGAGGGAGGAGTGTTAGTACCATCCATCAACTATTCATGTAAATAAGGTCTCACTTAGTTTTACATAAAGTACATAAAATATCATATATGGAAACCAAAACAATCATTAAAATCACTTGTATATAAAATATCTATTTATATAAGTACATGAATGTAATGAAACATTATAGGAAAGAATAATATAAGAATGCATGTGAAAATACACTTAGATATGAATTGATTACCATCTATTGAAGTTTCAGAGCAACAAACTTGTACCAAAACCAAAATTAGAGTATTGAAACTTTGAAAAGGAATATATAATATACTATTTTACAAATGAAACAAGAATACAAAAAAATCACTAAGGAAAAATTCCTTATTCTTTGCACACAGTCACCCAACATAGCTGCAAACCTATCAAACCTTCATACCAGTCTTTATCCACCTCAAACACTATTAAATTAGCATTTGCATCTACATTAAACTATTGTACAAAGCACACTAGGTGACTATGTGCAAAGAAGGAAAGTTTGCCTTAGTACTTTGTTTGTATTCTTATTTGATTTTTAAGTTTTGTCACCTCCCTTGTAAATAGTCTTTGAGTGGGATTTTATAGGGAATAATTGGTTATGAGTTAGATGTATTCATTATAGGTTCACATAATTAGGGATAAGGATAAGATGAAAATGACCATTAGGGCTCAAAATGCAAAAGGATAGAATCACCAAAAATGGGACTCTTTGGTGATCGATGCTATAATCCAAATGAGGTACTCCTTTTTTATAGGCTCAAGACCTAAGGGAATATAATTGTCATAAGGAATACTCTCTAGCTGAGGTGGAATCAAGGTTTAAAAGGTTCTAGATGACTAGTAATGAGCAAAAAGGTGCCTATAAGGGTCGTGGGAACATGTAAAAAGAACCTATGGATGGAGTATCACAAGATACACTCAAACTACCAATTTATATATTTTATATGATTAAATTTCCCCCCTTGCTTTATTCTAGTGATGCAACAAATCAAAATACTAGGATAAATGAAAAATAGAAAGCATACTTGAACTTACTTATAAGGGTGAAGACCATGAAAATTTGTGATGTTGAATGTGCATAAAGAGAGCATAGTGGGAAGCATAAATCTATAAAATAAAATAAAGAGTAGATCAATTATTAATAGACATGCTATGCCTAAAATAATAACATATAAAGGTTAGGTAAAATAGAGAGGAAGAAAAATGATTGAATACACCTCACCAGGTATGTGAACCAATACAAAACCTATTGTGATGTTGAGTGATGATTGAGTGATATTGAGTAATTCTAGTCATGTGATATACCAAGAGTAATATCATGAATAGAGCTAAGTGCTCAATTGCTTGAGCATGGATCAAGAATAGAAAGGTTAGCCCTTTAGCTCCACCATCACCCACTAAGTGTGAAGTTATGTAATCATGTGTGTGTTAATCGATATTTGGACTATGTGTCCAATCCATTTGAGTAGGTGGCTCAAAAATACAAAGGCTAACTAGTATTTTGGCTCCATTGTTACCCACTAAGTGTGAACTATGTACTGATACTGGTATGAATGTGTGTTGTATGAGATGGCTTATGAATCCCAAAAATGCTTTTTAATATGATAATGTGGCATGGATAGTCGAATGTGTACTAAGAACTAGGCAAATATTGGCCACTTTGAAAGGTGGATATTAGGCTTGTATGAAAGCCACTCCAAAATTGAGAACTAGGCTTATATGAAAGCCACTTTGAAATGAAGCCAACCACCTATAAATAAAATAAGGCATATAAATACTGAGAATACTTGGGTAATATAATTAACTAGAAATAAAAGAACTTAAATGTGTTGTGCACATTTCCCCCAACCATTGGTGTCTATAGCATGGATTTTGATCTAGAAATTGTACTAAGTACCCAATTTGAAACTAGTAGTGAGAGACAACATGGTGTGCATGATGCCCTCTATATCTAGATAATTTGAGTAAAACTATACTAAAACTACCCAATCTAAATTGAAATGTAGCTAAAAAAATATAATTGACCTTAACTTTCCATTTTTTCTAAAATTTTTAGGTTTTTGGCTGTTTGGACAAGAGCACCAAAAAGTGGGCACTTTGGTGTCTGGCACTATAGTCCAAATGGGGTGATCTTATCTACTATTTTTGATGACTATTATTTATTCATCACTATTATTTATGGTCTATTCCACATGTTTTTAATTATGATTTTTTTCTAAGTGTTTTAAAAATTGATTTTGATAAGTAGAAGGCTCTAATCTTTATGACAAAACCCCTATTTATTTCTCCCTCTTCTAGGGGTAGGAATGAAAACCTTGTAATGAATAAACTTAGAATAAAGAGCCTTGAAAGTGTGTTATGATATGAAATACATGATATAGCAATGATAATCTAAAATTTGTCTCAAGATATAGCATAGTTTGTATTAGAGATTTTTTGATCAACAAGGGTAGGCTTGGATAGATGTAACAATGTAATATCATGTGTAATATATTGAACTAAAAACTAGAAATATGGTTAGTTGTTAATGAGGGATAGAGTATGATTTCCATCATGGCATCCAAGAAGGCAAGTTAATGCATGATGTAGATCATGGCATTGCAAAAAATTGAGAATCAAATAAGCAAACAAACATTCAAGGTAAGAAGAAAGAAGCATACAAAAGAGGCCAAGGGGCCAAGAAAATAAGGGACATGGGCACATGTTATTCAAACTATGAAAACAAGCATACAAGGCATGTTTAAATTCCCACATACACATACAAATGAAAAAAAGGAAGATTGGCAAGAGGGTCACAAGCACATACAAGAGTACACATAACTAAATAAATAAGAACTAAGAAATGCAATCACATCTATCTACTCAAAGTAAGAAATGAAGGCATGTAAGTGCTGGAAATACTATCACATCTACCTAATCAAAGAAAGAAGTGAAAATATACAAAATATGTAGTACAAGACTAAGTAGATGTTAAGAAATACACAAGTGATATTATGAGTGAGTGTCGATAGAATAATATGTGTAAGCTAGTAAGTAATGTACATCAACATGATAACTAGACTGTGTGGTGTAGGAATGACATAATTTGAATGATGTATTCATGTAGAAAATTCCCCTAATGGGTAGATATGTCAATGTATGTCTCGAATATAGAATTAGGATGCCCCCTCAATGGGTAGAGTGAAGTAATCAAGGATCTGGATGTCACTACACACACTCAAAGAAGATCAAGTGAAGCATGGTAATGTATATAAATTGATAAACAATAGTATAAAATAATAAAATGTAAGTCTAGCATGGTAGTAGAAATGTAAAGCATAGATAATACATGAAATTTAAAAGTTTTTGGGATTTTAAGTTATTTGAATGTTTTTGTATTTTGACATGTTATATTGTTTTTAGTATTTATAAATATTATATTGTTTTTGGTATTTTAAAATAATGTATTGTTTTTCATATTTTTAAATAATCTATGTTCAAGTAATCATAAGAAAAGTATGTATAATAAAGTAAAAATAAACTATGTACAAGTAAGCTAATAAATTATGTATAATAAATACTGGGAAGAAATGATACTAACCAATGAGTATCATAAGAGACTCCCTATCATGTTATCTTGTATCAAGGAGAGGGATCATGCATGATCATGAACCATAATGGAAGGGATAATACTATGAATTTGAAATATGTGTATACTATAAGTGAAGCGATCTAAAATCTCTATAGTGGAAACTGATTGTGGGGTCCTTCTATAACTCTAAGAAGTGGATGAAACTATGGGGCTCTTAAGGACCAATCTAGTAGTAGAAGAATATCTTTGAAAATGGCATGTATGTATAAAGGCATGTATGTATGGGTATGAATATTGTAGCTATAAATTATCTAGAGTCTTGAAACTATCACTGATTTAGTGGTATCTCTAAGAGAGGCCTCCACAGAAGTGTATGAACTCTCCATACTAACTAAGAAGGTCTTGATTATGTTTAAGAATTAATTGGAGTAAGAACTATAATTGGTGGAGAAGCTAAAATGTATCAAAAAGGGTGCTAATCTAAGTGATAAAGATATAGCCATGGGTGTAATCAACCTACCTATCTTCATAAACTTGGGTGATAGCATGTACTGTATGATATACTATAGTCATAGAGCTAGTAGTAGGTGTGGGATAAGATCTAGGTGAACCAATTTTGAAAGGAGGAAGAATAGATGTGTTTTTTTGTGTCTAGTAGTGATAGGGAGATACTCAAAAGTATCCAAAGAGTTAGATACATCTAGATAGAAACCATGTATTTGGGATGAAATGCATGTAATTTGAGTTATAATTTGTATGGAAATATGATTATAAAGAACATTTCACATGAAAGATATCAAATAAGGGATAGAGATCATGGAACTTCGCACTAATGCATAAAAAACTTTGAATTGTAACATGACATTTCTAACATGTCTAGCAAGATAGATTTGAAAATTATTCTTCATGAAAGAGAGAGTATGTAAAATAAATAATGAAACCTTGTATTAAAGAAAATTAAACATTGCTTTGAAGGAAAGAGATCTTAACATGTTTATCAATAAATTTATAAATATCATCCCATATTATAAAAATTAAGCATGAAAGGGAAAGAATAAATCTTTTCATTAACATATAGTAAACTTCATCATTCATATACATGATAGAACCAACTATGGAATCCTTATTGTTTTCAATAATTTTTTCAAAATAAATGAGATCCATTTTTTATTATATGTGAAATCAGACTTCATTAAAACAACAAATTGGAATATGCATAAAAAGGATACGAAGCTTACTAACATGTAAGGTGATACCTCAAAATAATAAGGACCTAATATATTCAATTAGGATTTGAAATAAATTATTTTTAAAATTACTATGGTGAATTTAAAAAATTTAATGTGAAATTTTAATTTATATATGCAAGAAAAATCAGAAGAATATTGATAAAATTAGAAAATAATTTTCCTTAGGGTTTCTAGGTTTTTTATGCACAAAAAAAGTAATTTGGGTTCACCAAATGATTTAGATTTTTGGAGAATAATGGATTTTTATTCATAGTTTAGTTATAGGCCTAGATTAATAATTTAGTACAAAATATAGCAATAACTACAGTCCTAATTGTGAAATTGGTTATCTTTTTCACCTTTCTAAAAATAGAAATAAATAGGAAGAAATATAACTTAGATAAAAAATAGACTGAGATGGCTAATACTGAGGTTAAAAACTACTATGTAGGAATGCCACTTTGTTATATTATAAATCATTCATGGGCTTCATGAACCATCTCATATGACACACTTTCATATTAGTATTAGTTCATAGTTCACACTTAGTGGGCAATGGTGGATCCAAAGGACTAGATAGCCTTTGTATTCTTGAACCACCTACTTAGAGGGATTTAACACATAGTCCAAACATTAATTAACACATACATGAACACATAGCTTCACACTTAGTGGGTGATGATGGAGATAAAGGGCCAACCTTTTTATTCTTGAGCCACCCTTAGGGAATTGAGAACTCATCTTTATTCATGGTATCACTCTTGGTACAACACATCACTCAACATCATTCAACATCATAATAGGTTTTATTTTGGTTTGCATACCTAGTCAGGTTTATTCATTCCTTTCTCTTCCTCTCTATTTTACCTATCCTTTGTATGTTCTTATTTTAGACATAACATGTTTAGTAAGAACTAATATACTCATTGTTTTATTTTATATATTTATGGTTCACATTGTGATCTCTCTATGCATACTCAACATCACACATCTTTATGGGCTTTACCCTTATAGGTAAGTTTAGGTACACTTTCTATTTTTACTTTATCCTAGTATTTCTCTTTACTAGATCACTAGAATAAAAGGGGGGGGAAATGTAGTCATATAAAATGTCCAAATTATTAGTTTGAGTGTGGCTTGTGATACCCCATCCATAGGTATTTTTTTCATGCTCATGTGATCCTTCTAGGCACCTTTTTCCCGTTACATATCATCCAAAACCTTCTAAACCCTGATTTCACTTCAGCTAGATAGAATTCCCCATGTTAATCCTATTCCCCCAAGTTTTGAGCCTATAGGATAGGATTGACCTAATTTTACTATAGCATTAGGCATCAAAGTGTCCCATTTTTTTCACTCCTACCCTTTTAAAATTTGAGCCTCAATGATCATTTTCATTCGATCCTTATCTTTAATTAGGTTATCTTAGCATGAATACATCTTATACATGACCAATTTTTCCTTATAAAATCACACTCAAAACTCATTTACAAGGGAGGTGACCAAACTTACAAAGAAAGAAATAATACAAACAAATCACTAAGGTAAAATTCTTTATTTTTTGTGCATAGTCACTCAACACAGTCATAAACATACTCAAATCTTCATATTATTCCCTAGCCAACTTAAATGATATCAATTTTGCATTTGCATATGCATCACACTATTTCACAAAGAACACTAGGTGGGAGAATTACATATATATTGATCCCTCTTCAAAGTATTAGTATGTGTCTACACTTAAAATCATAATCAATAATACAAATAAATCACTAAGCTAAAATTTCTTATTCTTTGTGCATAGTCACCCAACACAGCTATAAACATACTTAAATATGCATACTAATCCTTATTCAAATCAAACACTATCAATTTGGAATTTGTATTTTCATCACACTATTTCACAAAGCACACTAGGTGGGAAAACTACATATAGCTTGATCGCTCTTCAAAGTATGTGTATGCATATACACTTAAATCACTCACTTTAATATATTCAATTAATATTCCTATTAGTCAAAACTAATTCTACTTATCCTATTTCATTCTACTAATTTATCCTATTTCTATCATTATATCCAATATATCCCTCTAATAATTTTGCATTTCAATAACCTTACCCATCCCCACTCTTTCATTGATTCCTCTTAAATCTCCCATTATCGTAATCTAATCCTAGTTATCTATTATATGGGAATTTAAAATTAATATAACCCCACCTAACCACCTACTAACCTATACCCTAGCCTTTCCTATATCCCTATGTCTCTAATCCTAACCTAATCCCCCATCGAACCCACACCTAATACTCCATTATCTATAAGATAATGGAGAAGTTTCAAGAATTGGAGACTTCCCTCCAAGTCTCTAGAAACCTCTAATTCTAGAGGTTTCCCAAGTAATTTAATATTCCTTGGACAATCTAGAGCCATTAATCTCATCTCCCTAAATTCAAATAATAACCCTTGATTTTACATCCTAAAATCTATATAATCAACCTCTGCCACCACACTCAAACCAATTAGGAAGCCCATATCAAAACTATGCTAAAATGATCCTAGAAATCCTATAACAAATCCATGTCTAAACATTCATTGAATCCTCCATCAATAATCCAACATCAAGCCATCATGGATTCAATCTGAGTCTAATCATCCACTTGCAAATCCTAGGAGTTACCATAAAACAAGGGATTAAGATTTTAAACTATTCTAATTTGTTTTATAAATCCGTCCTCTTACATAGTTTACATTTATTGTTTGGATTTGGATTGTTTAAATTCATACATAGAGATCTAAATTTCTCTACATTTTGGTGACCATGGTGGGATGGGGTCCTTGATCCCATTTAATCAGTTTTACTTGTTAGTATTGTTTTTTCTAGCTTATAATTTTTATTTGGCAATGAAAATCTTAGAATTTTGACATGTTCCAAGAAAGTCATGGTATTACACTGTTAGTTACAACATTTTAGTAGTGGGATGGTTAAGGCTAGTAGTGATATTGTCTATTATACATTAGTGCTTAGTATTTTAGTATGGTTTTTGAAAAACCCATGACTTTCTTAGTCATGGGATTACACTATAAATAGTGATATCTTCATTTTGAGTAGTAGTATTATCGAATGTAATAGTTGACTTAAGACTATAACTTGTTTTTTTTAGCTCTCTATTACTATAGAAGCATCATGTTTTATCATTGTTTTTTATGTAGGTTAAGGTAAAATCCCCCAAAAGAGTATCTACTCACACACTTTCAATAATTATGTGACTATCCCTAGTAGCGGGATTACCCTGGTAATAGCAAGATTACAAGTCATAGTATTGTCCTTTCTTCTCAAACTAATAAAACACTATCCTTATCACTCTTTAATCATCATTTTTAGTGTTTATAATAATTTTTATAGAGTTTTGAAGACTTTTAAGATAAAATCTAGAGAGGTTTTGTCCATTTGTTGAAAATTTTGAACATACCTTTGTATATAAATATTTCACCCTCCATATCTAAGAACAACTACTGATAAAGGGTATTTTTGTCTTATAGGGTTCTTAAGAGGTATAGAGGAGTAAGTTTATCTGAAATCTATCAAATATACCTACCTTAATTCCATCTAACAATACCATAACTACCACATCATGGATTGGCACTATAAATAATGGCCTTGTTAGTCCTAGTTGTGGCTTTGTAGCTTAGGCTAGTATAGGTTAGGGTTAAGCTCTTTATATAATCTATATTGTCAAATAATTATATTAATAACAAGGCCCTGTAATCATTTTTATATTAATAGTATTTTGTCTTAGGAAATATATATAAACTATTTTTTATTAAACATTGCAATACCATTACTTGTTTTTTTTGACAATCATGGGTTTATCGATTTGAGTCATGGTTTTATGGTTTACAACAAAGCCACTACTATCGATCCACCCCTAGTCATGGATTTGTCATTCTCAGTGGTTGGATTGTCAGACTATCATGGTTTTTTTGGTTAATTATGATGGTTTTTTTATAGTTTTCAAAATTATAACTAGATAATCATGGGATTGTTATCTTAGTTGTAGGATTGTGAATTATAGTCATGGAATTGCCCTATGTACTCATAGGATTACAAAAAATTGGATTGATAACACTTCTTATTGTAGCTACCTTGGAGATTTTGGGTACCCTATCAGGTATATTACCATTGTGATTGTAGAGAAGGTGCCATTTTATAATTTTGTCTTAGATTTCATTATCTTGATCATTGATTTAAATATATCATTGTCTTTTTTAGAATTTTATAAATGCTTGTTTAATCATGTCTGTGTATATATTTGATTTCTCCTTATATACACTCATTTATCATATCATTATAAAACACACATAGGTAATTAGAATAATTTAATTAATCATATCTTGTGTTTTGCCTATTTGTTAACCCCTCCACTTAAGATAGCACATGATTTGGAATTTATCCCCATGCATGCGCTTAGTCTATAGGGGTTAGTGTTATGGATTTCATCACTATGCACTAACCAAACTTTTTGTTCTAATGGAATATAACAAATAGGGATAACTATAGTTAGGCTAAGAGGTTGACCCCATACAAGCTATCTATGAAGGGGAATAGTTAATTCTATAAATTAGGAATTAGACAACACAATATATGGACTAGGGCACCAACATACCATTGTGCATATATGGGATGCCCTTAGATAACCTGTTCAACCTAGTGTAGGACCTTCTAGTCATGATAGGTGGTCCACTATAGGCATCAATATCAACACCAAAGTAGCCATCAAGTGTAAGTAGGTTTTAGAGGGTTTAGTTGATTTTATAATGGGTTACCATCCTACAACCTCACCTATGTAGCCATTGGATGGTGTGGATGTAATGGTACATAACCATCATTTTACTAATAATAGGTTGTGGCTTGCTTATTTGGATGTGTGTAGTGTTAAAACCATACTATTTGTGAGTCGAGTTAGCCTTTCACACATCCATATCTTATCTAGGTCCTTTACACATATCCTATTATATATTTTATCCTCATAATTATATCAATTTATACATATCTCCCCCCACCATCCTTTTTTATACATCCTAGTCATCATCATTCTCATCTTGATCCATATCTCCATCAATTTCATCCCATCTTCTATTTCCTACACATCATTATACATACTCTTTTTGTATATACTTATTTTTGTTATACCCACTCATCCTTAGTCATAACCTTACCCCCAACAACATTTTACATCCTTACCCAAGTACACATCATCACCCACTCACCATAATCACCTCATCCCTTCTTAGTCTCACCATATCCCATTATTTTGTACATCCTTGCCTAATCACCCTCCTGTCTCCATCCCATCCTAATCTATCTATATATAACCATCACCTCCTCCACTTGCATATCTTAATCAACGTATTTTATCCATTTTCTAATACCATCTACCATATCATATATATCACATCTTAGTCTAACCATATCCCTTTATCATTGATCATACTAATCATCATATTATATATCTTAGTCTTTTCCCCTTGATTATATCTTATTTTCTTTCACATCCTACTAGTCTTATCCCATCCTAGTCCCACCTATCATTCATCTTTCAATCCATCACCTATCCTAATCATATCTTATCTCATCATTCATACCCTATCCTAATTCCACCTCATCCATAGTCCTCATCATCCCATATTATCTTGTCTCATGTTTCAATCACATCTTGTATATCTTTTGTCTCACCCCCTTGTACATAATTTTATTCCCTTGTACATCCTTTTAGTCACATCCTATCCTACTCACTTTTTTTTTAATCTTAAAAATCCATCTCACATTCCCTATCTTGTCTTCAACCCATCCTTACCTAAACATATCCACTTATCATTCATCATACCCCCTATCACCTTCATCTTATTTTGACCATCATTCCTATCATCCATCCACCATATTGATTTCATTCCTAGTCATATACACCCAATCCTAGTCACATATTGTGTATCCTAGTCTCATCCTCTTGTACATAATTTATTCTCTTGTACATTTTACTAGTCATATCCCAATCTCTCACATTAGTCACATCCACTCTTCATCCTAGTCATACCTTGTCTTAAGCCCACCTTATCCATAATCAATCACACCTAACTTTACCTTTACCTTATCTATTAGTCACACAATATTCCTAATAATCCTCATATCTCAATCACCATCTTATCTCACCATCGACATTCCATCCTAAGCTCACCTCATTTATAGTTGTAATCATCCCCATATCATCTTGTCTCATTATTCCATCACCTTATATATTCTTATTTTCTTTATTGTACATAATTCATTCCATTACAAATCCTTTTAATCACAACTCATCACTATGCCCATATGGCACTACGCATACCCTAATCACATCTTAATCACATCTCTTCATCCACATCTTGTCTTATAACTATACCCAATCACTTGTCTTGACATTTCCTTCATCACCCATCTAGTCATCATCTCATCTTATCCAATTTGGATTCTAGGTCACATATAGGTCTAAACCATCCACCTTTCATTACTCATTTATCATTTCATCATCACACTTATCCTTATTTCATTTTCCTAATAACCTTTATCACCTAATCCTACCCCATCCCATCTTGAGAAAATTAGTCTAAGGTCTTGAGATAATCTTATCATCCTATCATCCTATCATCTTATCCACCTATCATCCTATTATCTTATCACCATCATATCATCCTAATGCACCTTGTAAAATTTCATATCATAATCAATAGTTTGTTAACATCTTGTCACTTTATCAGTCTCAATCTAGAAAACCCATCAACTATCAATCATCCCTAGTCTAATCATATTGCCTTATTCATAACTAGCACCCATCACATCATCCTATTGCTAGTTTGAATTTAGGAACCCATAAAAATCCTCCAATCCTTTTCATATATAATAACTAGGCATTATTGAGAAGTTATTAACATTGATTACACTATCAGTCTAACATTTGATCATAGTCCTTGATCTATCTCCACCATTACCTATCATACTATCTTGATCCTTTCAATCTATTTTGTTTAAGAATTTTATCCAATCCTTATCTTACCTACATCATCAATCATTTATAAATCATCACCATATCAAAATTACCCACCTTCATTAACCAATACATACATGACAACAAGGATGAGATCCTTTTACGACTAATTATGATGGGTGTGCCACTTCATAAAGGTGTTTATCCCCTTCATCTTATTACACTTCCCATCCAATCCCTTTCATGTGAACCCCATACCAATCCTCCATCCACTATCTATAAACCATCATCTACCCCTTCCCCTACTAGCAAATAGAATCTAATCTTGGACACTAATAGTCCATTTACCTAGCCACATCAACAACAATCTAATAAAAAGACCAGTGCTTCCACATCCAAGTCCCAAAGTGAAGTAGGTCCTTATACTCCCCTTCCCATATCATTGGAATACATATTAAAACAACTTATTTCTGGTAACATGATGTTTTATCCACCTATTTTACACCTTGATTCTACCAAATCCAAGCCCTCTTAGTATAAATATAACCAATATTGTACATGTCATCAAACTTAGGGGCATATCATTAATAAATGTTGACCTTTCCAAGATTTTGTCTAGGACCTCATTAACCATGGTGATATAGTAATTGATGATGAACTAGATGAATCCACATCCTTGGGTGAATTAAAAGAGGAATGCCAAGTTCCCTTCCCAATCATGATCAAGATCCTCTCTTTCTAAGCTAAGGTCAAGATACCACTCCTATTTCTAGTAAATCCTCCATCAAAGTTGAGTCTATCTCACATGATCCTAGTCCTCCTACCTCTTGTGAACCCTTCCATGACCCTCTCCTTTAATCCATTATTCCTCCATCATCTTCCTCTCACCCATCACATCAAATACCCCATGTTGGAAGGTTAATAAAAGACACTGCATATACAAATAGTAGAATTATATCTTATGCATTAGATTCAGCATCAAGGTTAGAATCTGAGGTCTTATCTTGCATAGAATCATGTTCAACACCTGTATTAATATTATATTCCTCCTTATAAATTTCATCCCTCATTGATGATGATATTTCCTATCTTTTAGAGAATACCTATAGTTTAGATATCTTTGATTCAGTACTAGGCATTTCTTTTGATTCCATTTTAGATGATGGCATAATAAATGAGTTCTTGCAAGTTTTATCTATCAAATATTATCAAAGTGAGTCTAATCCTCTATTTTATGTGTCTACTATAGGTAGTCCTAGTGATCCTTTTGATTATCTTGAGGATATTTTCTTTGATGTCAAAATTGGGCCTCATAAGAACCCATTTGAATGTTATGTTTCCCCATCACCACTCATTGACCTTATAATTACCTAACAAAAATATTCATCCATCATGGACCCTTTTCTCCCCATTAACGATCATTTAATCACTTCCTTCCATAAGGATTAATAGGATCATGCATCATTAGACCTTTCCTCAATTAATATAATATGTGCCACAAATACAAAGGTCCAAGATAATATTCCAAAAGTCATAAATAATAATCAAGTAATATTTGATCCCCTTAGTCAAAATCAAGAATAATCAAATCATCAACCTAATCCAAAAGCATCTCTCCATAATGAAGCCCATAAAATGACATTAGGAGACCCATTAAACTCAAAATAATTAATCAATCTCCCTTGGTGAAGCCCAAAATCAAGCACCAGGGTCAAGTCAAAATTAAATCTAGTCAAATACTTAAAATCATATGGTTGATCATCCATCAAATACTTAGATAAAAGATGAATCACAATGCCAAAGTGTCTTGGATATCCTATAGTATTTTGTCATATTGCACTAATCAAATGAAGTATGTCCCACATATTCAATGATGTATGTGATTATTAGTCCTAATCCTCCATCACAACATCCTATCTTGATATTATCATTCATTCATATACCATAACTTAAAATTAAGCTCTAATCAAATCCATACCCCACATCACTAATTTTAAGCAACATTATCTCTCCAGGGGCAATGACAATACCTAGTTTAGATATCTAGGGGGTTTCCATCAAGCATCACACTAGGTTACATGGATCCTAATCCATCTAGCAGAAATGAAAACATGATCCTATAATCACACATCCCTAGAATAGGTGTTGGATAAACAATCCATCTAGTGTTCACACTTTTCATCTCACCCGTCATCTAATAAATTGAGATGCCCAATAAAAACTCAATAAATTAAAAAAATCATTCATCTAATGGTGAAAACTAGTCTTCTAGTGCCTTGGGAAAGTACCATAATGAAAAATAATTTCTAATATCATGGTAAAATAATCTATTATAAACATTATTCCTCAACACTTGGGGGCAAATCCATCTATTTCATACCCTCATCCATTCATCTTACTTGTCACGTCTCTTGTCCACCTTATCTATATCCCTTGACCCTTCATCCACCATTATACCATGTATCCTATCTCTTATTTATTCTTATATTAAACTCCATAAGAAATCAAAATGTGTCTTGAGAACTATCCTTAAACCATATTTTCATATCCTCAAATTAACATTTAGGCCCATAAAAAATGGGTTCCTTCATTATGTGGTCATTGGCTATCCCTAGTCCACTCATCCTTGGTCCCCATCATCAATATATTTTGTCATCCTATCCATCATCCTCATATTGGTTTCTAGGATTCGTATTCTCTTTTATATTAACCCCATTTATATAGTGTATATACATATCCCAAATATCCCTAAAAATTGAAAAATGTCAAAAACCTAAAAATCATAAAAATTTGAAAAATCTAAAAATTGTCCATGATGTCTTATCTTATCTTGAATATCTTGGTTTAATCCATCTCCATCCATATCATATCACCCCATTCCCCATATTTGGATATAATATTTTTGTCTTAGAATCCAATCCTAAGTGGTCACTCATCCCTTCATCTTTTTTATCTCATCCTATTGGCCAAGTCTTATCAATATACATCACCTTGTCAAAGACTTTAATCTAGCAACCATCACTTCCTATCAAGTCCTTTTCATATTGGGCACCCATCTAATCACACTTTGTTAGTATAGAAGGTAATTTATCCCATCATTATCCTTATCATTTCCTCTTCATGTCTAACACCCATCCAATCACTTTTGCTAGCATGAAATGTATTTGGTCTTATATCATGTCTTAGTCTCCTTGCTAGATTGGATCTTTACATGGCCTTATCTATTGGTAATACTTAGTCATCACTTATATAATCACCATATTTTACCACTTTTTGATTTGATTTCAAGACAAAATTAGTATTCAAAGGCCTTCTCCCATCTTCCATCCTTTTATCCTCAACTAGGGGTAACATCTTAGCCTAATCCTAATCATGATCACCCTATACAAGTCCTAGTCAATCCTAAGCCCACCATCATATCATGATCATCCAACCCATAACCTAACCACTCATTCTATCATTAGAAAAAACATTGTTATAATACATGTAGATACTTGTCTACTATTTGTATATCATTTATGTGTTTTTTGTTTTGTTTTCATCATGAATTTATCTTGTTTGTCTTATGTTTTGTTCACATTGTGTCCCTTTTGGTCTATTTAATAATTAAAATAGATGATATGAGGACACCCAAATTGCCCTCAAGGATGCATAGTTCACTATTTTCCCATGCACTTTGGCAAAATTCCCTCTTGTTCATGTTTATATCATGGGGCATCTTGTCAAGTGCTATATTTTTGGAATACATAGACTCTGATAAGCTTTATGACATTTGTGATGGCTTGATCTCTTCATCATTCTTCCTCATCACTAATATAGTCCTCTCAACCCATCCAACTAACCTCATCCCATCATTTGAGTCACATCCTTCTATCACTAACATCATATTTTAATCATTAACCCCTAATCACCATAATCATTATCATTTATCCTTTAGTCAAAACTACATCATCCTGAGGTCCTTTTAGAATATGTAGGAAACAATTGGCCACTTTTATAGTGCCCAAGAATAGCTCATCCACTATCTCTATCATCCTCATCCCCCAATAATTTGTCACTTGACCATATTGATTCTTCTCTATCATCACCTACATTATATTAATCAATTTAAATTTGAGCTACACCCATCAGTAATATTATTAAATTGGTCTTATATTAGCCAAAAAATACCCCTTATATGCATCTTTTATTAGGATTCATATAAATCTTGTGGCCTATTAATCCTATTATAATCTTGTTATGGTTGATTCCCCCTTGGGATGTGTTGGTAACTATAACACCCATCATCTCTATTCCACATGAATGTGTCCTTGCCAAGGGTATCTTTATCAATTTGTATCTCATTTCTCAATGTTTACCTCATATTATTCATCTTATATCCCATGTCTAACATCTCATACCCTCATTTATCCATCTCATCTCACCCATTATTTCTTATTTTGAGTGGCCATCCAGCTCATTCTTCCCCAAATTTTCCCTCGAAGGGGCATCATATCCACTAACATCATCTACTAAAATTCATCCATGACATGGTTTTTATTTGAAATAACATTACTCCTATCACTTTTAATACCATTTCAAATATGGGGAAAATGTATACACTTAAAATCACTCACTTCATTATAGTCAACTAGTATTCATATTAGTCGCAACTAATTCTACTCATCTTATTTTGTTCCTCTAAATTATCCTATTTCTAGCCATATATCCAATATACCCATCCAATAATTATCCATTTCAATAACCTTACCATCCCCACTTTTTCATTAATTCCTCTTCAATATCCCATTATCCTAATCTAATCCTAGTTATCTATTATATGAGAATTTAAAATTCCTATAGCCCCACTAAACCACATATTAACCTATACCCTAGCCTTTCTTATATCCTTATGTCTATAATCCTCACCTAATCCCAAATATAACCCCCACCATATCCTCTATTATCTCTAAGATAATGGAGAAGTCTCTAGAATTGGAGACTTACATCCAAGTCTTTAGAAGCCTCTAATTCTAGAGGTTTCCCAAGGAATTCAATATTCCTTAGATAATATAGAGCCATTGATCTCATCTCCAAAAATTCAAATAGTAACCCTTGATTTTCCCTCCTAAAATCTATATAAAAAACCTCTCCCTCCACCCTCAAACGAATTAGGAATCCCATACCAAAACTATGCCAAAATAATCCTAGAAATCTTATAAACAATCCATGTCCAAACATACATTGAATCCTCCATAAACAATCCAACATCAAGTTGTCATGGAGCCAATATATGTCTAATCATTCACTTGTAAATCCTGGAAGGAGGTAACATAAAATAAGGCATTTGGTAAGATTTTATATTATTTTGATTTGTTTTATAAATCATTCTTATTACATAGTTTGCATTTTGAGTTTGGATTTAGTTTATTTAAATTCATGCATAAACCTAAAAATATCTCTATAGTATGTAGGCAATGTGCCCATATAAGGGGTGTGGATTGTACATTTAGTATATATTAAACACTAACCCCCCTCTTTCTCAAATGACTCAAATATAATTTTATCAATCATGATAGAGGGTTAGGGTTTGAAGACAAAATCAGATCCAAAGTGAGTCCTATCAATAATTAGTGCTTGATTTTTTATAAGCATTATCACAAAGTCACAATGCAACTACCCAAAAAGTTTCAGGTCTCTATGATTAATTTGAATAAGAGCGATAGGAATGAACAAAAATGTCAGACACCAAAGCATCCACTTTTCAATGATCCTATCCTTTCATTGAATGAAAACCAAATTTAGGTTTACAATACCTTCCGAGTCTTACACAACCATTTTCAACATCTATATCAATCATCTTAGTCTAATTTCTAACTAAGTTATATTTCTTCATATTTATTGTTATTTTAAGAAAGGTGAAAAAGATAAACAATTACATAAACTATGATTGTATTTATTACTATATTTTGTACTAATTTATTAATCTAGACCCTTAACTAAAATAGGAATAAAAAACCATTATTCTCAAAAAAGTTAAATCATTTAGTGAACCTAAATTACTTCATTTGTGTACAAAAACCCTAGAAACCGTAGGGAAAATTCCTTACTAATTTTTAGCAATATGTTTTTCAATTAATTAAATTAGATTTCATATAAAATAAAAAATTGATCTAAATTAGTTCAAAACATTTCTTGTAAACAATAAGGATTCCATACTCGGTCCTATCATGTATATGAATGATGAAATTTACATGTTAATGCAAAGCTTAATTATTTCCCTTTCATGCTTGTTTTTTATAATATGGGATGATATTAAGAAATTTATGGCTAAACATGATAAGATCCATTTATTTCATCCATTTATTTCAAATAAATTTTTACTTTTCTTTAATACAAGGTTTCATTATATTTCTAACATACTCTCTCTCTCTCATGCAAAATAGCTTTCAACTCTATCTTTCTAAAAATGTTAGAAATATCATGTTACAAGTCAATGTTTTTTATGCATTAGTGCAAAGTTATATGCTCTATATCCCTTGTTTATTATATCTCATGCATAATGTTCTATATAATCATATTAATATACATCTTATAACTCCAATTATATGCATTTCATCCCACATACATGGTTTCTACCTAGATGAATCTAACGTTTTGGCTACTTTTGAGTATCTCCCTATCACTACTAGACATGACAACACACTATAGGTTATATCTATTCCTCCTCCCTTCAAACTTGGTTCAAATATATATTATCCCACACCTACTACAAGCTCTATGCATATATTAGATCATGCAGTACATGTTATCACCCAAGTTTATGAAGATAGCCATGTTAATTACACCCATCACTATAGATTTGTCATACATGTTAGCACCCATTTTGATATATTTGTAACTCCTATATTAGTTATATTTCTTCCTCCAATTGAGATTTAGGTATAGTTGAGGCCTCCCTTTCTAATATAGAGAGTTCATACACTTTTATATAGGCCTCTCTTATCATAACCACTACATTAGAGATAATTTTAGGACTCTAGATAGTTTCCAACTATAATATTCACACCCAAGGTAGTAGTATTGAGTTCTCATGCCTTTATACACAGATCACATTTTCATAGAGCTTGTTCTACTACCAGATTGGTCCCTAGGAGCCTCAAAATTACGTCCACTTCTTTAAGTTATAGGGGGACCCCACAGTCAGTTTCAACTATAGATATTTCAGAGCACTTATAACATACACAACTTTCAAAGTCACAGTCTCAGCCCTTCTATTATGCTTCATGATAACACTTGATCCCTCTCCTAGATATAGGATAATACGATAGGAATTATCTTATGAGGTTCATCTATTAGTATCATTTCTTCTCAGTCTTTCTTATACATAATTTCTCATCTTTCTTGTACATAGTTTCTTTTTGCTTTCTTGTACATAGTTTCATTATGATTATTTGTACATAGCTTATTTTAAAATACAAAAAATAATACAATATTTCAAAATACCAAAAAAAATATAATATTTAAAAATACAAAAACATTCAAATAACTCAAAAACACCAAAAAAAATCAATTATACACATTATCCATGCTTTACATTTTTACTACCATGCTATACTTATATTTTGCTATTCTATGCTATTGATTGTCAAGTTATCTAACTTACCATGATTTACTTAATCTTATTTGAGTGTGTACAGTGACACCCATATCCTTGATTTCTTCACTCTACCCATTGAGGGGGAATCCTACTTTTACATTCGAGAAATACATTGACATATCTATGCATTAGGGGCATATTATACATGACTACACCATCCAAGTTGTCATTCTTACACAATACACTCTAGTTATCATGTTGATGTACATTAATTACTATCTTACATAGATTATTCTATCAAAACTCAATAGTATATAACACTTATGTATTTCTTAACATCTACCTAGTCTTATACTACATGTTTTGCATACTTTCACTTCTTTCTTTGATTCATTAGATGTGATAGTATTTCCATCATTTATATGTCGTACTTTATTATTTTTAGTAGCTACATGTGTTTACATTTCTAAGTTCCTATTTTTTTACTTGTGTGTGCCTTAGGACATTTGTTAATGTCCTTTGCTTGTACTCTTGTATGTATATGTGGACATCATGTGAATATTGATTGTTTGCAATCGTATGTATATTTGGGAATTTGAACATTCCTTTTATGATTTCTTTCCTTATTTGAGTGACATGTTCCCATGTCCCTTATTTTCTTGGCCCTTTGGCCTCTTTTTATGCTTCTTACTTCTTTCTTTAAGTGCTTGTCTTCTTATTTGATTCTCATTTGTTTGTAATTCCATTATTCACATCATGCATTATCTTGCCTTCTTGATGCCATGATGGACATCATGCTCCATCCCTCCTTGACAATTAACCATATTTCTAGTTTAGTTCAAGTATAATGCACATGCTATTACATTGGTACATCTATCTAGGTATAACCCTATTGATCTAACAATCTTCAGTACAAACTATGTTATATCTTCAATATCTTTTGGATTATCATTGATATATCATGTATTTCATAACATAACACACTTGTAGGGATATTTATTCTATGGTTACTCATTGTAGGGTATTCATTCCTACCCTCAAAAGAAGGGACAATAAATAAGGGTTTTATCACAGAGATTAGAGCTTTATATATGTCAAAAATAATTTTTTAGAACACTCAAAATAGTAATTAGATTTTAAAACGTGCAGAATGGACTAGAAAAATAGTGAATAATATATAACAATCATAAAAAATATTAAAGGATAAGAGAACCATATTTGGACTATAGTGTCAGATAATAAAGTGTCCAAATTTTGGTCCTCTTACCCAAATAGCTAAAAATCCAAAAAAATTAAAAATAGATAGAAAGGTAAGGTTAATTATAGTTTTGTTAGCTATAGTTTAGTTAAAATTGGTTAGTTTCAATACAATTTTACTCAAATTATCTATATATATGGGGCATCATGCATGGCATGATGGCTCTCACTTCTAGTTTTAGATTGGGTCTTTAGTATAACTTCCAGATTAGAATCCATATTACAAACACCAGTGATTAGGGGTAATGTACATAGGACATTTTCCTTCCTTTCTTTATAATTAATTGTATTACCTAGGTATTATTAGTAGTTGTGTGATTTATTAAATATATAGGTGGTTGGCATCATTTTGGAGTGGATTTCACGTAAGCTTAGTTCTTAGTTTTAGAGTGGCTTTCATACAAGCCAGATCTCTACCTTTCATAGTGGTTAAGATTGGCCTAGTTCTCAGTACACATTTGGCTATCTATACCACATTGTTAGACTATATAGCATTCATGAGATTCATGAGCCATCTCATATGACACACATTCATACTGATATTAGTTCATAGTTTACATTTAGTGGGCAATGATGGAGACAAATGACTATCTACCCTTTGTATTCTTGAGCCAACTACTTAGAGGGATTAGAAACACAATCTAAACATTGAATAACACATGCATGATCACATAAATTCACTACATAATTAATGATGATGGAGCCAAAGGTATAACCTTTGTATTCTTGAGCCACCCTTGGGGAATTGAGCACTCAAGTCTATTTGTAATATTACTCTTAGTATATCACATCAATCAACATCACTCAACATCAAAACTAGTTTTATATTAGTTTGTATAAGTAGTGAGGTGTATTCATTCCTTTTTTTTCTTCTCTATTTTACCCAAACTTGTTATGTTCTTATTGTAGACATAACATGTCTAGTAATAACTGATCTAATACTTGTTTTCTTTTATAGATTTATACTTCACACTATGTTCTCTCTATGCATAATCAACATCACACATATTCATGGGCTTCACCCTTGTAGATAGTTTTAGGTACACTTTCTATTTTTCCTTTATCCTCATATTTTACTTTTTTACATCACTAACATAAATGAGGGGCAAATGTAGTCATATAAAATGTCCAAATTGGTAGTTTGAGTGTGGATTATGACACCCCATACATAGGTCCCTTTTACATGCTCCTAAAACCCTTATAGGAACATTTTTATTCATTACCAATTATCTTGAACCTTCTATGACCTGATTCCACCTTAGCCAAATAGTATTCCCCATGCCAATCTTATTCCCCTAGGTCCTAAGCCTATAGGATAGGAGTGCCCCATTTGGACTATATCATTGGGCACCAAAGTGTCCCATTTTTGGTGGTCTTATACTTTTGAATTTTGAGCCCCAATGGTTATTTTCATCTAGTATTTATCCCTAAATAGGTTAACATAACAAAAATACATCTGACCCATGACCAAATGTTCCCTATAAAATCCAACTCAAATTGATTTACAAGGGAGGTGACCCAACTTAAAAATTAAGCAAGAATATAAACAAAGAACTAAGGTAAACTTCCCTATTGTTTTCACATAATCACCCAACATAATTACAAACCTACTCAAAACTCCATACCAATCTGTAACCACCTCAAACACTATCAAATTTGCATATACATTACACTATTTCACAAGGCACACTAGTTGGGAGAACTACATATGGATTGATCCCTCTTTGGATTATTGGTATGTAGGTAGTGTGCCCACACAAGGGGTATGGATTGCACATTCAATACATCTTCCACATTAATCCCCCCTCTTTATCAAGTTGCTCAAATATCATTTTATCAAGCTTTATGGAGGGTTAGGGTTTGAAGATAAAATCATCTCCAAAATGAGTTATGTCAACAATCAACATTCAATTTTTCATAGGAATTCTCACAAAGTCATAGTGCAACCACCTAAAACATTTCAGGTCTTTGTGATCAGTTTGGACAATAGTTATAGGAATGGACAATAACATTGGACACCAAAGCATCCACTTTTTGATGATGTTATCCTTTCACTAAAAATAAGATAGATTTAGGTTTATGACACCTTCCCAATCTTATATAGCCATTTTTAGCCTCTATATCAATTATCTCAATCTATTTCTAGCTAAGTTATATTTTTTCCTATTTATTACTATTTTTAAAAAGGCAAAAAGATAAATAATTACACAAATTAGGACCGTAATTATTTATATATTTTAAACCAATTTATTAATCCAAACCCTTAACTAAAACATGAATAAAACTCTATTATTTCTAGATAAGTTAAATCATTTGGTGAACCTGACTTATTTTATTTGCACACAAAAACCCTAGAAACCCTAGAGAAAATTATTTGCTAATTTTAGCAATAATTTTTTGAGTTTTTCCCTACATATATAAATTATAATTTTGTATTAAATTTTTAAAATTCACCATAATAATTTTAAAAATCATTTCTTCTAAACCCTAGTATAATATACTAGGTCCCTATGTTTTTTGAGGTATGACCTTACATATTAGTAAGCTTCTTATCCTTTTTATGCATATTCCAGTTCATTATTTTTCAGATTATATATTATATTTATTTAATATTATCTTTCATCTTTAAAATTATTTTCCTTATGCCACCTAATCTCCTTGAATTTATTCCTTTGAGACAAAATGCAAGACTTAGTGGCAACCCTTCTAAATTCACGTAGATTCCTCTAACCCATCCATATACCATGGATAAACAACCAACTCAATTTTCTACTATAGATCCTACACATCTAGATTAAACTAATATTCATGAAGATAATTTCAATAAGAGAAGTATGAGAATAAAAATGATGATTTACACACTAATGTTCATGTTCCACCACATAGGGCTATTAATCCACTTCCACCTATTGTTGATAATGATGTTTTCATCAACAAAGATTTGATTCTATAGAGTTTTAGAGAGAGACTTATGGAATAGCCCTAACATCATGTCATTATCTTAAAATATATCATGAAAATTAAATATGATAAACAAGTTGAGTCTTCCATTTCTTTAAAGTAGCCAATTGTAAATAGCACTATGGGAGAAACTATGTCTCAATAACCCCCTATAATAGTCTAACCTTCATATGTGGCACCACTAGTTATGGATAGTATATCTTTGCATCTTGATGTGGATACCCTTATGTAAGAGATCAAATCTCTTTAATCTAAGGTGATACATCTTGAGTAAGGTGCCTCTAGACCAACACAAGATTTGGACTCTTTTGCTCTACTTCACACCATTGGTATGCCATATTGCTTTTACACCCTTACCACCAAGTTTTATTCAACCCAAGCTCAATTTATATTATGTTAAGGGTAATCTAAATACACACTTTATATATTTTCACATAGCATGCTTTGACTATATGCCAAATGACTGGTTACTAACCAAGCTATTTCCATGGAGTTTAAAGGATTATGTTATACAATGGTTATATAGTCTACTAAATCAATCGACCAAATAATTTGATCCTTTAACTAAAATTTTCCTAACTTATTTAAGCATTAACATATGTGACAAGGTTTCTTATTAACAAATTATAAAATAGAAGCAAATATCGAATGATCATCTCACATATTATGTTTTTAGATATAAGACTATCTTGGCTAAAATGGCTAGCCCCATGGCCGATCAAGAATTAAAATATCTCTTCAAACAAAGTCTTATACTAAATTTTCATGAGTCAATAATATTCAAAAAAAATTCTTTCTTCACTAAGTTGTATCATACACTAAAATAAAGGGAATTCAAATTACTTTCAATGGACAAACTCAAGTACACAAGTATATCAAATAAAATAAACAAGAGTAAAAGTAAAGTCCCATAAAAAGTAAAGGTTAATGATATAAAAATTCAAAATCAACCTAAAATTAATGTAGCTTCAAATCCCCTTCAATGAGTGGTTTTATTAGAGCCTCCTCGGTGAGCTTTTACCAATCTACCAGTATCTTCAGCTAGAGTCTTACAATAGCTATTGGAATGCAATATCATATCTCTCCCACATATTTGAAAATTTGATACAACAAAACCTCTTACATGAGGATATGATTAGAATACATTCTATAATTTTCATAAGGCACCAGGCCATAAAATGAATAGATTCATCAATTTATGACACAAGATATGGGACTTGATAAATGGAAACATTATTGATGTTGACACTCTAGTTGAACCTCCTTAGGCAAAGCAAACACATGATAAGGATTTGAAAATTATCTTAGATCATTTCCCACAACATTATAAACAAGATATAGAGGGAACATCAAGTGTTCACCATGTTTATCATGCACACCCTCCACTAGCTACATGATAGGCACCCTTAGTTAAGTCACATACTTTGAGAAATATAATTGGTGTGTATAATTACAGAGTTCTAGCTAGACCTTCAATTTCCTTTTCAAAAAAAGAGATAGTTGAGGATGATTTAGATTACTACACTCTTTATCATTATCCAATTCATACTATTCTCATGGATAATGGATCTAGTTTTAAAATGTGCACTATGACATTACATTAGTATTTGAGATATTCATAGTAGGATATCACCTTGATAGACAAAATTATCAATGGATTTAGTTGGCATATATAAAGTTCATTAGGTGAGATTGTACTTTCTCTATAGGTTGGTCTAATACATGTGGCCACTTAATTTACTATTATTCTAGTATAGGAGTATTTGACGTGTTTTTTGGTCAACCATGGATCTAAAAACATTATGCAGTACATTCTAAATTTCATAGATGCATGAAATAAATTCATGTTGATTAGGTTATTATAATTGGTGGAGTTTTGTATGAGTTACCACTCCCCACTACAAATATATCTCCTACTCTACCATCACCAATTTCAACTTCCCCACTAGTTATAGTTCCTCCTCTAATTAATATTCAAACATAATCAAGGCCTCCCTCACCAGCATAGAGATTTCAAACACTTGCATGGAGGTATCTCTTAAATCAACCACTACATCAGCAACAGTTTCGACTCTAGATAGTTTTTAGCTATAGTATTCATAGCCAAGGTAATATCATTTTGGTGTCATGCCTCTATACACAGATCACATTTTCATATAGCTTCTTTTAGTACTAGATGGATCCTTAAGAGCCCCATAGTTGCATCCACTTCTTAGAGTTATAGGGAAACCCCATAGTCAGTTTTCACTACATATATTTTAGAACACTTACATCATACATATCTTTTAGATCCATAGTTTCAACCCTTCCATCATGATTCATGATCATACATGATACCTCTTCTTTATAAAGGACATAATGATAGGGAGTATTTTATGAGACTCATTGGTTAATATCACAATTTCTAAGCTTACTTATATATAGTGTCTTTTTGCTTACTTATATATAGTGTTTTTTTCTTACTTGTACATACAATATTTAAAAATACCAAAAAAAATATAACATCTCAAAATTTAAAAACATTCAAATAACTCAAATCACCAAAAACTTTTCAACTATATGCATTATCCATGCTTTACATTTCTACTACCATGCTAGACTTACATGTTGTTGTTCTATGCTATTGTTTGTCAATTTATCTACATTACCATGCTTCACTTGATCTTATTTGAGTGTGTGAAGTGACACCAAAATCCTTGATTGCTTCACTCTACCCATTGAGGGGGCATCCTATTTTTACATTCAAGACATACATCAACATATCTACCCACCAGGGGCATCTTCTACGTGACCATACCATCTAGGTTATGTCATTCCTTCACCACACACTCTAATTATCATGTTGATTTACATTACTTAGTAGCTTACATAGATTATTCTATTGAAACTCACTAGTAAATAACACTTGTGTATTTCTTAGCATCTACCTAGTCTTATACTACATGTTTTTCATACTTTCACTTCTTACTTTAATTATTTATATTTGATAGTATTTTTAACATCTACATGCATTCTTTTCTTTCTCTAAGTAGCTAGATGTGATTGCATTCCTTAGTTCCTATTTTATTACTTGTGTGTGCCTTGGGACATTTTCCAATGTCTTTTTCTTATAATTTTGTATTTTCTTATGACCCTCATGCTAATCTTGCTTATTTGCAATTGTATGTGTATGTGGTTATTTGAACATGACTTATATGATTTTTTTTCCTTGTTTGTTTGTCCCATTGGCCTATTTTTTATTATTCTTACTTCTTACCTTTCATACTTGTTTGCTTATTAATTTTTTTAATGCCATGATCCATATCATGCATTATCTTACCTTCTTAGATGCCATGATGGACATCATGCTCCATCCCTCCTTGAAAACTAACAAGAGTTTCTAGTTTTATTTCAGTATACTACACATGATATTACATTATTACATCTATCTAGGCATACCCCTATTGATCTAACAATATCCAATACAAACTATTTTATATATGGAGACATATTTTTAATCATCATTACTATATCATGTATTTTGTAGCATAACACACTTGCAGGGCTGTTTATTCTAAGGGAAGTTATTGTAGGGTCTTCATTCCTACCCTCATAAAAGGGGGAAATAAATAGGGGTTTTATCATAGAGATCATAACCTTCTACCATTCAAAAATTAGTTTTTAGAATAGTCAAAACAACAATCAGAGTTTAAAACATGTAGAATAGACTAGAAAAATAGTGAAGAATACAAAACACTCATAAAAAAATTAAACCATAAGAGCACCATATTTAGACTATAGCATTGGGTAAAAATGTTTCTACTTTTTAGTGCTCATTTCCAAATAGTTAAAAACCCAAAAAATTTAGAAACAAATAGAAAGATAAGAACAATTATAGTTTTGTCATCTATAGTTTAGTTTAGATTAGGTAGTTTTCATATAGTTTTACTTAGATTATCTAGATATAGGGGGATCATACATAACACGATGGATCTCAATTCCATTTTCAAATTAGGTAGTTAATACTACTTCTAGATCAGAATCCATGTTATAGACACTAATGATTGGGGGTAATGTGTGCAACACATTTGCCTTATTTTCTTTCTAGTTCATTATATTACCCAAGTATTCTCAATAGTTGTGTTCCATATTCCATCTACAGGTGGTTGGCATCATTTCAAAGTGGCTTTCATAGAGGATTAGTTCTCAGTTTTAGAGTGGCTTTCATATAAGCATAATCTCCACCTTTAAGAGTGGCCAAGATTGGCCTAGTTATCAGTACACATTCAACTATCCATGCCACATTGTCAAATTATAGAGCATTCATAGGCTTCATGAGCCATCACATACAAAACACATTTATATTGATATTAGTTCATAGTTCAAACTTAGTGGGCAATGATGGACCCAAAGGACTATCTAGAATTTATATTCTTGAGCCACCTACTTAGATGGACTAGACGCATAGTCCAAACATTGATTAACACATGCATGATCACATAGCTTTACAATTAGTGAGAAATAATGGATCTAAAGGGCTAGCCTTTGTATTCTTGATCCACCCTCAAGGAATTGAGCACTCAACTCCATTTGGGATATTACTCTTAGCACAACACATGCCCAATATCACTCAACATCACTTAGCATCACTCAACATCATTATAGGTTTTGTATTGGTTCACATACCTGATGAGGTGTACTCATTCCTTTCTCTTCCTCCCTCTTTTACCTAAACTTTTTATGTTCTTATTTTAGACATAGCATATCTAGTAAGAACTGATCTACTCTATATTTCTCTTGTATATTTATGCTTCACGTTGTGATCTCTCTATGCACACTCAACATCACACATCTTCATGGGCTTTAACCTTAAAGGTAATTTTAAGTACACTTGTTATTTTTCTTGTATCTTAGTATTTCACTTTGTTCCATCACTAGAATTGGGGGGGGGGGGGGGGGTAAATGTAGTCATATAAAATGTCCAAATTGGTAGTTTGAGTGCGGATTATGATAACCCATCCATAAGACATTTTTAAATGCTCTTTCAACCCTTATAAGCACCTCTTTGTTCATTAATATTCATCCAAAACCTTCTAAACCTTGATTATACCTTATCCAAACACTACTCCTCATGCTAATCTTATCCCCCTAGGTTACGAGCCTATAGGATAGGAGTAACCCTTTAAGACTATAACACTGAGTACTAAAGTGTCCCATTTTTGGTGTTCCTATCCTTTTGCACTTTAAGCCCCAATAGTTATTTTTATCTATTACTTATCCCTAATTAATTTGGCCTAGTGTGAATACATCTGACCCATGACCAATTGTTCCCTATAAAATCCCACTCAAAGCTTATTTACTAGGGAGGTGACCAACCTTACAAAACAAGTAATAATAATAAAAAAACACTACGGAAAAATTCCCTATTATTTACACATAGTTACCCATCATAGCTGTAAATCTACTCAAACTTTCATACTACTCCCTAGCCATCTCAAATGCTATCAAATTGGTATTTACATATGCATTACACTATTTCACAAAGCACACTAGGTAGAATAACTACATATGGCTTGATCCCTCTTTGAAGTATTGGTATGTATGAAACATGCCCACATAATGGGTGTGGATTTCACATTGAGTCCATTTTACATACTAATCCCCCATCCTTCTTAAGTGTCTCAAAGATCATTTTATCAAGCATGATGGAGGATTAGGGTTGAAGGACAAAATTAGCTCTAGAGTGAGTTTTATCAACAACCAACACTAAATTTTTCATACACACACTCATAAAGGTGTAACACAACTAACCAAAAAAATTTAGGTCTCTATGATTAGTTTGGAAAATAGTGGTAGAAATAGACAATAGCATTAGACACCAAAATGTCCACTTTTTTATGCTTCTATCCTTTCACTGAATGAAACCTAGATTCAAGTTTATGAGATCTTCTCAATCTTGGATAGTCATTTTTAGCCTTTTTATTATCCATATTATTCTATTTATATCCAAGTTATATTTATTCTTATTTATTAATATTTTTAGAAAGGTGAAAAAGATAGCCAATTACACAAATTAGGACTGTAATTATTATTATATTTTGTATTGATTTAAATCAACTAAAATTCTAAAATAAGGAAAATATGCCACATAAATTGCCCAAAATCATTGGTGTCCATAACATGGATTATGATTTAGAATTTATACCAACTACCCAATCTAAAACTTGAAGTGAGATCCATCATATTGTGCGTGATGCCCTCTATATCTAGATAATTTGAGTAAAATTATATTGAAACTACCCAATATGAATTAGACTATAATTCAAAAAAATATAATTGACCTTACCTTTTTGTCTACCTCTAAAAATTATGGATTTTTGGTTGTTTGGATAAAATCATTAAACAATGGATATTTTAATGTCTAGCACTATAGTCCAAATGGGGTGCTCTTAGCCTTTACTATTTCTGATGACTATTATGTGTTCATCACTATTTTTATAGTCTATTCTATGTGTTTTGAATTTTGATTAATATTTTAAGTGTTTATATAATTTGATTTTTTGATTTAACTTTTTTGAGAATAATGGAGTTTTATTTATATTTTAGTTAAGGGTTTGTATTAATAAATTATTACAAAATATAGCAATAATTACAATCTTGGTTTGTGTAATTGTTTATCTTTTTCACCTTTTTAAAAATAGAAATAAAAAGGAAGAAATACAACTTAGATATAAAACAAACTGAGATAGTTGATACAGAGGTTGAAAATAGCTATGCAAGGCTGGGAGGGTGTCGTAAACTTGAATATAGCTTTCATTTGGTGAAAGGATGGGAGTGCCAAAAAGTGGATGCTTTAGTGTTTAGTATTATTGTCCATTCATGTCGATGTTATCCAAACTAATCATAAAGACCTAAAAATTTCTAGGTAGTTTCATTGTGCTTGTGTGATCCTACCTAAGAAAAATTGAGTGTTGGTTATTGATGGAACTCATTGTAGAACTAATTTTGTCCTTAAACCCTAACCCTCCATCATGTTTGATAAAATGATATTTTAGTCACTTGAAAAAAGGGGTTAGTGTATTAGATCTACTGAACATGTAACCCACACCCTTTATGTGAGCATGTTACCTACATACCAATAATCTGAAGAGGGATCAAGCTATATGTAGTTATCCCACCTAACGTGCCTTGTGGAATAGTGTGATGTAGATGCTAATACCAATTTGATAGTATTTGAGGTTGTTAGGGATTGATATGAGGATTTGAGTATGTTTGTAGCTATGTTGGATGACTGTGAGTAGAGAATATGGAAGTCTTCCTTAGTGCTTTGTTTTTATTCTTTCTTTCTTTGTAACTTTGGTCACCTCCTTTGTAAGTGAAATTTGAATGAGTTTTTATAGAGAATAATTGGTCATGGGTCATATTTATTTATGATAGCCAAACCTAATTAAGGATAAGGAACAAATTAAAATGACCATTGGGGCTCAAAGTGAAAAAAGATATGAGTGCCAAAAATGGAACACTTTGGTGCTTGTTGTTATAGTCCAAATGAGGCACACTTTTCCTATAGGCTTAAGACCTAGGGGAATAAAATTGGCATGAGGAATAATTTCTAGTTGAGATGGAATCAAGGTTTAAAGGTTTCAAATGACCAGTAATAAGAATAAATGTGTCCAAAAAGATCATAAGAGCATGCAAAAAGGACCTATGGATGGGGTGTTATAAGCCACACTCAAAATAACAATTTGAACATTTTATATGACTATATTCCACCCTTTTATTTTAGTGATATAGAAAAGAGAAATACTAGGATAAAGTAAAAATATAAATCATACCTAAACTTACCTGTAAGGGTGAAGCCCATAAGTATGTGTGATGTTGAGTGTGCATAGAGAGAGCACAATGTGAAGCATAAATATATAAAAGAAAATAAGGAATAGATCAGTTCTTACTAGACACACTATGTTTAAAATAAGACCATACAAAGGCTAGGTAAGAGAGACAGGAAAAGAAAATAATGAATAAACCTCATCAAGAATGCAAACCAATATAAAACCTATTATAATGTTGAGTGATGTTAGGTATGTGTTGTACCAAGAGTACTATCATGAACAGAGTTGAGTACTCAATTTCCTAAGGATTGATCAAAAATAAAAATTAGTATGAATGTGTATCATATGAGATGATTCATGCAGCCCATGTATGGTTTTTAATCTAACAATGTGGCATGGATAGCTGAATGTGTACTCAAAACTAGGCCAATCTTGGCCACTCTAAAACTAAGAACTAGGCTTATATGAAAGCCACTTCAAAATGATGCCAACCACCTATAGATAGATTAAGGCATGAAACTGATGAGAATAATTAGGTAATATAATTAAATGGAAAGAAAATAAGGTAAATGTATCACATATATTTCCCCCAAACATTGGTATCTATAACATAGATTTTGATCTAGAAGTTGTACCAACTGCCCAATCTGAAAGTAGAAGTGAGAGCCATTATGTCATGCATGATGCCCCCTATATGTAGATAATATTAATAAACCAATACTAAAACTACCTAATTTGAACTAAACTATAGCTAACAAATTGTAATTATCCTTATCTTTTTGTCTATTTTTGAAAATTTTAGGTTTTTGGTTGTTTAGATAGGAACATTAAAAAGTGAACACTTTGTTGTCTAACATGATAGTTTGAATATGGCACTCTTATCATTTATTATTTTTGATGAATTTTATATATTCTTCATTATTTTTCTAGTCTATTTTTCATGTTTTAAACTTTGATTGTTGTTTGGAGTGTTTTGAAAATTGATTTTTGATCAGTAGAAGGCTCTAATCTTTGTAACAAAAACCATGTTTATTGCCCCGACTTTTAAGGGTGGGAATGAGGACCCTATAATGAATGCACTCAGAATAAAGAGACTTAAAAGTGTGTTATGCTATGAAATACATGGTATAGTAATGATAATCCAAAAAATGTTTGAAGATATAGCATTGTTTATATTGGAGATTTTTAGATCAATAGGTGTATGCCTAGACATATGTAATAATGTAATAGTGTGTGCACTATATTTGAATTGAAATGAGAAATATTATTAGTTATTAGTTTTCAAGGATAGATGTAGCATGATTTACATCATGTCATCTAATAAGAAAAGATAATGCATGATGTGGATCATGACATTGCAAAGAACTAAGAAGTAAACAAGCATACAAGGCAAGAAGCATACAAAAGATGCCAAGGGGAAAATAAAATAAAGAACATGGGCACATGTCACTCAAACTAGGAAAAAAATCATAAAAGTCATGTTTAAATACCCATATACACATGATTTTAAATAAGAAAGATTGTTGTAATGACCACAAGCACATACAAAATATAAGCAAAAGACATTGACAAATGTCCTAAAGCACACATAAGTAAAAAGATACAAACTAATAAATGCAATCATATCTATCTACTCAAATCAAGAAAGGAAGGCATGTAAATGATACAAATATTATTGCATCTAATTGATCAAAAAGATAAGTGAAACTATGCAAAATATGTAGTACAAAACTAGGTAGATGCTAAGAAATACACAAGTGCTCTATACTAGTGAGTGTTGATAGAATAATATATGTAATCTAGTAAGTAATATACATCAACATGATAACTAGATTTTGTGGTTTAGGAATGACATAACTTGGATGGTGTAGTCATGTAGAATATGCCCCCAGTGGGTGGATATATCAATGTATGTCTTGAATGTAGAAGTATGATGCCTCCTCAATGGGTAGAGTAAAGCAATCAAGGATCTGGGTGTCACTGCACACACTCAAAGAATAAAAATTGAAGTATGGTAATGTACATAAATTGATAAAAAATAGCATAGAATAACAAAATGTTAGTCTATTATGGTAGTAGAAATGTATAACATGGATAATGCATATAATTGAAAAGTTTTTGATGTTTTGAGTTATTTGAATGATTTTGTATTTTGAAATGTTATATTGTTTTTATTATTTTGAAATATTATATTATTTTTGGTATTTTAAAATATTTTATTATTTTTAGTATTTTGAAATGATCTATGTATAGGTAATCATAAGGAACTATGTACAAGAAAGTGAAAAGAAATTATGTACAAGTAAGACTGAGAAGAAATGATACTAACCGATGAGTCTCATAAGAGATTCCTTATCATGTTATCTTGCATCAAGGAAAGGGATCATACATGATTGTGAAGCATTATAGAAAAGCTAAGACTATGAATTTGAAAGTTATGTATGTTGTAAGTGATCTAAAATATCTATAGTGCAAACCTATTGTGGGGTCCTAATATAACTATAAGAAGTAGATTCAATTATGGGGCTCTTAGGGACCCATATGGAAGTAGAATAAGCTCTCTAGAAATGTCCTCTATGTGTAGAGGAATGAGACCTCAATGATACTACCCCAGGTGTGAATACTATAGATGGAAATTATTTAGAGTCCTAAAACTATCGCTAATGTAGTGATTACTCTAAGAGAGGTTTCCATAGAAGTGTATGAACTCTCTATGTTGGTGAGGGAGGCTTTAACTATGTATAAATATCAACTAGAGGAAGAACATTAAATGATAAAGGAGTTGAACCCATATTATAAGGGATACTAACTTGAGTGACAAAGCTATAACCATGGGTGTAATCAACCTACCTATCTTCATAAACTTGGGTGATAACATGTACCACATGATATACTATAGGCATAGATATGGTAGTAGGTGTGGGATAAGAGCTAGGTGAACCAATTTTAAAGGGAGGTTAAATAGATATAACCACTAGCATTTTCTTATGTCTAGTAGTGATAGGAGATATTCAAAAGTATCCAAAGAGTTAGATATATCAAGGTAGAAACCATGTATGTAGGATGAAATGCATGTAATTGGAGCTATAAGATATATATATATATATATATATGATTAGAAATAACATTCCACATGAGAGATAGAAAATAATGGATAGAGAGCATGGAAATTTACACTAATGCTTAAAAAATTTGACTTATAACATGGAATTTATAACATGTTTAAAAAGATAGAGTCAAAATTATTCTACGAAATAATGAAGCCTTGTACTAAATAAAAGTAAACATTACTTTGAAGGAAAGGGATCTTAACATGTTTAACAATAATTTTATTAATATCATCCCAAATTATAAAAATTAATCATGAAAGGGAAAGAATGAAGCTTTGCATTAACATATAGTAAACTTCATCATTCATATACATGATAAGATTGAGTATAGACTCGTTGTTTGAAAGAAATGTTTTGAAATAAGTGAGATCTATTTTTGATTCTATGTGAAATTTGATTTAATTAAAACAACAAATATGAATATGCATAAAAGGATACAAAGCTCTCTAACATGTAAGGTGATACCTCAAAATCATAGGGACCTAGTATATTAAAGTAGGGTTTGAAAGAAAATGAATTTTAAAATTACTAAGGTGAATTTTAAAAATTTAATGTGAAATTTTGATTTGTATATGTAGGAAAAATTAGAAAAATATTGCTAAAATTAGAAAATAATTTTATCTAAGGTTTCTAGGGTTTTTGTGCACAAATAAAGTAAGTCAGGTTCACTAAATGATTTAAATTTTTTGGGATTAATGGAGTTTTATTCCTATTTTATTTAATTGTCTAGATTAATGAATTAGTACAAAATATACTAATAATTACAGTCCTAATTTATGTAATTGTTTATCTTTTTCACCTTTCTAAAAATAACAATAAATAGGAAGAAATATAACTCGGCTAGAAATAGACTGAGACAAATGATATAGAGGATAAAAATGGTTGTGCAAGACTAGAAAAGTGTCATAAACCTAAATCTAGATTTATTTTAATGAAAGGATAGGAGCACTCAAATGTGGATGCTTTGGTGTCTGATGTTATTCTCTGTTCCTGCCACTATAGTCCAAATTGATCACATAGACTTGAAACTTTTTGAGTAGTTACATTGTACCTATGTGAGCCTGCTTTTGAAAAATTGAACATTGATTGTTGATGAAACTCGTTATGGAGATGATTTTGTCTTCAAATTGTAACCATCCATCATGCTTGATAAAATGATATTTTAGTCACTTGAAAAAGAGGTGGGGTTAGTGTGTAAAATTTACTGAATGTGAAATCCAAACCACTTGTGTGGGCATGTTGCCTACATACCAATACTTCTAAGAGGTATCACGACATATGTGTTTCCTCCACAAAATGTTTTTTGTGTAATAGTGTAATGTGGATGTAAATGCGAATTTGATAGTATTTGAGGTGACTAAGGATTGGTATGAGGATTTGAGTATGTTTATAGCTATGTTGGGTGATTGTGTGCAAATAATAGGTAAATTTGCCTTAGTGATTTATTTTTTCACAAAGATTAAAGCCCTCTACCAGTAAAAATTAATTTTTAGAACACTCAAAATAACAATCAAAATTTAAAACATATAAAATAGACCAAAAAAATAGTGATGAATATAGAACAGTCATCAAAAATAGTAAAGGATAAGAGATCCATATTTGAACTACAACATCGGATAATAAAGTGTCCACTTTTTGGTACTCCTATCTAAACATTCAAAAACCCAAAATTTTTAGAAATAAATAGAAAGGTAAGGTCAGTTATAGTTTTGTTAGCCACAATTTAGTTTAGATTGGATAGTTATAGTATAGTTTTACTCAAATAATCTATATATAGGAGCATCATGCATGACATGATGGCTCTCGCTTCCAATTTCAGATTGAGTAGTTGGTACAACTTCCAAATAATAATATATGTTATAAACATCAATGATCAGGGGAAATGTGTGTGGCACGTTTGCCTTTTTTTTCCAATTCATTATATTACCTAGGTATTCTCATTAGTTGTGTGCCTTATTCTATTTTTATGTGGTCAACATCATTTTAGATTGGCTTTAATATAAGCATAGTTCTTAGTTTTAGAGTGGATTTCATATAAGCCTAATCTCCACCTTTTAGAGTGGCCAAGATTGACCTAGTTATTAGTACACATTCAACTATCCATGCAACTTTGTCAGATTACAAAGATTTCATGGGCTTCATGAGACATCTCATATGACACAAATTCATATCAGTATTAATTCATAGTTCACACTTAGTGAGCAATGATGGAGCCAAAGGAATATCTAGCTTTTGTATTTTTGAGCCAACTACTCAATGGGATTGGACACATAGTCTAAACATCGAGGAACACATGCATGATCACATAGTTTCACACTTAGTGGGTGATAATGGAGCCAAAGGCCCAACCTTTGTATTCTTGACCCACCCTTAGGGAATTAAGCACTCAACTCCATTTGTGATATTAATCTTGGTATAACACATCACTTAGTATCACTCAACATCACAATAGGTTTTGTATTGGTTAACATACCCAGTGAGGTGTATTTGTTCCTTTCTCTTCCTCTCTCTTTTACCCAGCCTTTATATGTTCTTATTTTATACATAACATGTCTAGTTAGAATTGATCTACCCAATTTTTTGAAAATTTATGCTTCAAATTATGCTCTCTCTATGTACACTTAGCATCAAATATTTTCATAGATTTCACCCTTGCAGGTAAGTTTAGGTATGCTTTCTATTTTTCCTTTATCATAGTATTTCACTTTTCTACATTAGTAGAATAAAGAGGGGGTAGAAATGTATTCATATAAAATGTTCAAATTGGTAGTGTGGCTTGTGACACTCCATCCATATGTCCTTTGTCATGATATTGTGATCCTTTTAGGTACCTTTTTCCTCATTACAAGTCATCCAAAACCTTCTAAACCCTGATTCCACCTTAGGCAGATAGTATTCCCCATGTCAATCTTATTCTTGTAGGTATTAAACCTTTAGGATAGGAGCACCCCATTTGGATTATATTTTTTGTAGTCCTGTACTTTTTCACTTTGATCCCTAATGGTCATTTTCATCTAGTTCTTATCCTCAATTAGGTCATCATAGCATGAATACATCTAACCCATGACCAATGTTTCCCTATAAAATCCCACTAAAAGCTCATTTATAAGGGAGATGACCAAACTTACAAATAAATTAAGAATACAAACAAAACACTAAGGAAAATTTCCCTATTCTTTACACACTAACCCAACCTCTTTCTCAAGTGACTCAAATATTTATTTACAAAGCATGATGGAGGGTTAGGGTTTGAAGACAAAATTAGCTTCATAGTTAGTTAAATTGATAACTAGTGCTTGATTTTTCATAGGCATGCTCACATAGGGACAATTTAACTACCTAGAAAGTTTTAGGTCTTTGTGATCAATTTGGATAACCACAATAGGAATGGAAAATAATGTCAAACACCAAAGCATCCATTTTTTGATGCTCTTATCCTTTCACTGAATGAAACCTAGATTTAGGTTTACGATACCTTCCTAGTCTTCCATAGCCATTTTCAACATTTATATTAGTCATCTTAGTCTAGTTTCTAGTCAAGTTATATGTCTTCTTATTTGTTACTATATTTAGAAAGGGGAAAAAGATAAATAGTTGCACAAATTAGGACTATATTTATTGTTATATTTTTGTACTAATTTACTAGTCTAGACCCTTAACTAAAATAGGATTAAAACTCCATTATTCCCAAAAATATTACATCATTTGGTAAACCTGATGTGAATCAAACATGAAAACTTCTGATTTAGCTTATTTGGGAATAATAGAGTTTTATTCCTATTTTAGTTAAGGGTGTGGAATAATAAATTAGTACAAAATATATAAATAATTAATATCCTAACTTGTGTAATTATTTATCTTTTTCACCTTTCTAAAAATATCAATAAATAGGAAGAAATATAACTTATCTAAAAAATAGACTGAGATGACTGATACAAAAGTTGAAAATAGTTATGCAGGACTAAGAGGGTGTCATCAACCTAAATATGGATTTTATTTGGTGAAAGGATAGGAGAACCAAAAATTGGATGCTTTGGTGTCTAGTGTTGTTTTTGATTCTTACCACTATGGTCCAAACTAATCATATAAACCTAAAACTTTTTGGGTAGTTATGTTATTCTTGTATAATCATGTCTATGAAAAATTAAGCACTAGTTATTGATGAAACTTATTGTGGATCTGATTTTTCATTCAAACCCTAACCCTCCATCATGCTTAATAAAATGATATTTGAGTCACTTGAGAAAGGGGGGTTAGTGTGTAAGATGTACTAAACATGCAATCCACACCCCTTGTGTGGGCACACTACCTACATACAAATACTTTGAAGAGGGATCAAGCCATATATAATTCTCTCACCTAATGTGCTTTGTGCAATAGTGTGACGTGGAAGAAATTTCCAATTTGCTAGTATTTGAGGTGGCTAGGGATTGGTATGAGGAATTGAGTATGTTTACAATCATGTTAGGTGATTGTGTGTAGAGAATAAGGAATTTTTACTTAGTTATTTATTTGTATTCTTGATTGATTTGTAAGTTTGGTCACCTCTTTTATAAATGAGCTTTGAGTGGGATTTTATAGGGAACAATTGGTCAAGGATTAGATGTATTCATGTTAGGCTAAAAAATTAAGGATAAGGACTAGATTAAAATGATCATTGGGGTTCAAAGTACAAAAAGATAGGAGTAATGAAAATGGGACACTTTAGTACTTCGTGATATATTCTAAATGGGGTGTTCCTATCCTATAGGCTCAAGACCTGGGGTAACATGAATGACATGAGTAATATTGTCTAGCTAAGGTGGAATGACTATTTAGAAGGTTTTGGATGACTGGTAATGAGGGAAAAAGGTGATTATAAGGGTTGTAAGAAAATGTAAAAAATACTATGGATGGGGTGTCACAAGCCACACTCAAACTACCAATTTGAACATTTTATATGACTACATTTGTCCCCCTTTATTCTAGTGATGCAACAAAGTGAAATACTAGGATAAAGGAAAAATAGAAAGTGTACCTAAAATTTATTGAAAGGTTAAAGCCCATGAAGATGTATGATGTTGAGTGTGTATAGAGAAAGCATGGTGTGAATCATAAATTTATAAAAAAAACAAGGAGTAGATCATTTCTTACTAGACATGCTATGTATAAAATAAAAACATACAAAGGATGGGTAAAATAGAGATGAAGAAAAAAGAATGAATACACTTCATCAGGTACATGAAGCAATACAAAACCTATTGTGATGTTGAGTGATTCTAAGTGATGTGTTGTATCAAGAGTAATATCATGAATAGAGTTAAGTTCTCAATTCTCTGAGGGTGGCTCAAGAATACAAATGTTAGCCCTTTGGCTCCATCATCACCCATGTGAATTTATTTGATCATGCATGTGTTAATTAATGTTTGGACTATGTGTCTAATCCCTTTGAGTAGGTAGCTCAAGAATATAAAAGATAGCTATTACTTAGGCTCTATCACCCACTACGTGTAAAATATGAACTGATATCAATATGAATGTGTGTCATATGAGATGGATCATGAAGCCCATGAATTATCTATAATTTGAAAATTTGGTGTGGATAGCCAAATGGGTACTTAGAACTAGGCCAATCTTGGCCACTCTAAAAGGTAGAGATTAGGCTTGTATAAAATCCACTCCAAAACTAAGTGCTAGGCTTATGTGGAAACCACTTCAAAATAATACCAACCATTTATAGATGGAAGAAGGCACACAACTATTGAGAATACCTACATAATACAATGAACTATAAATAAAATAAGGCAAATGCACCATGCACATTCCCCCAATCACTAGTGTTTGTAACATGGATTTTAATCTAAAAGCTGTATTAATTGCCTAATCTAAAACTAGAAGCAAAAGCCATTATGTCATGCATGATGGCCCCTATATCTAGATAATCTAAGTAAACATATATTGAAACTACCCAATCTAAACTAAACTATAGCTAATAAAACTGTAATTAACCTTCTCTTTTTATCTATTTCTAAAAATTATAGGTTTTTTACTATTTGGATAGGAGTGTTGAAGAGTAGACACTTTACTATCTAGTTTTGTATTTTTTACATGGCTCTCTTGTCTTTTACTATTTATGATGACTATTTTATATTTTTCACTATTTTTTTTTGTCTATTCTACATGTTTTGAATTTTGATTATTATTCTAAGTGTTTTGAAATTAGATATTGTAGTATTTCTAGCATTTACATGTCTTCCTTTCTTGATTTGAGTAGATAGATGTGATTTCATTCCTTAGTTCTAGTTTTTTTACTTGTGTGTGTCTTAGGACATTTACCAATGTACTTTTCTTATAATCTTACATGTGCTTATGGCCCTCATGTCAATCTTGCATGTTTACAATTGTATGTGTATGTGGGTATTTAAACATCCCTTATTTTCTTGTTTTTCATAGTTTGAGTAACATGTGTCCATACACCTTGTTTACTTGGCCCCATGGCCTATTTTGTATGATTCATACTTCTTATCTTGCATGTTTATTTTCTTGTTTGCTTCTCAGTTGTTTGTAATGCCATGATCCACATCATGCATTATCTTGAATTGTTAGATGCCATGATGGACATCATGCTCCATCCCTATTAAAAACTAAAAACTAACAAGAGTTTATATTTTTAGTTTAGTATATTGTACATGCTATTACATTATTACATCCATTTAGGCATACCACTATTTATCTAACAATCTCCAATATAAATTATGTTATATCTTGAGACATATTTTCAATCATAATTGCTATATCATGTAGTTCATAATATAACACACTTGTAGGGATTTTTATTCTAAGGGTAGTCATAATAGTGTCTTCATTCCTAACCCAAAAGAAAGGGCAAAAAATAAGGGTTTTGTGATAGAGATGAAAGCCCTCTACCGGTCAAAAAACAATTTTTAGAACACTTAGAACAATAACCAAAACTCTAAACATGAAAAATAGACCAAAAAATAAATGATGAATACATAATAGTCATCATAAATAGTAAAGGACAAGAGCACCATATTTAGACTGTAGTGTTGAATAGCAAAGTATCTACTTTTTGGTGTTCCTATCCAAACAACCAAAAAAATAGAATGTTTAGAAATAGACAAAATTATAAGGATAGTTATAATTTTGTTAGCTATAATTTAGTTTAGATTGGGTAGTTTTAGTATAGTTTTACTTAGATTATCTAGATATAAGGGGCATCATGTATAACATAATGGATCTTTCTTCTAGTTTTAGATTAGATAGTTGGTATAACTTATATATTAGAATCCATGTTATAGACACCCATGATTGGGGGAAATGTGTATGGTACATTTGCCTTATTTTCTTTCTAGTTCATTGTATTATGCATTAATTTTCAATAGTTTTGTTCCTTATTCCATCTATACATGGTTGGTATCATTTTTAAATGGTTTCCACATAAGCTTAGTACCTAGTTTTGGAGTGCTTTTCATAAAATTCTAATCTCCACCTTTTGGAATGGCCAAAATTGGCCTAGTTCTTAGTATACATTTGGCTATCCACACCACATTGTCAGATTATAGAGCATTCATGGGATTCATGAGCCATCTTGTATGACACACATTCATACTAGTATCAATTCATATTTCACATTTAATGGGAAATGATGGAATCAAAGGACTAGCTAACCTTTGTTTTCTTGAGCCATCTACTCAAAGAGATTTGACACATAGTAAAAACATTGATTAATACATTCATGATCACATGGCTTTAGAATTAGTGGGAAATGATGGAGTGAAAGGGGCAATCTTTGTATTCTTGATCCACCCTTGAGGATTTGATCACTCTGATCCATTCATGATATTACTCTTGGTATAACATATACCCAACATTATTCAAACATCAATCAACATCATAATAGGTTTTGTATTGGTTCACATACCTGATGAGGTGTATTTATTCCTTTCTCTTCCTCTTTATTTTACCTAGCCTTTGTATGTTCTTATTTTAGACATAGCATGTCTTGTAAAAATTAATATACTCCTTATTTTCTTTTATAGATTTATAATTCACATCGTGCTATCTTTATGAAATCTCAACATCACACATCTTCATGGCTTCACCCTTGTAGTTAAGTTTAGGTACGCTTTATATTTTTATTTTATCCTAGTATTTCACTTTGTTGCATTACTAGAATAAAGGGGGAAAAAATTAGTCATATAAAACCACCAAATTAATATTTTGAGTGTGGCTTGTGACACCCTATCTATAGGTCCTTTTTACATGATCCTATGACCCTTTTAGTAACCTTTTTTCTTATTACCAATAATCCAAAACCTTTTGAACCCTAATTCTACCTCAACCAAATAGTATTCCCTATGTTAATAATATTCCCCTAGGTCCCAAGCTTGTAGGATAGGATCACCCCGTTTGGACTATAGTATTGGGCACCAAAGTGTCCATTTTCAATGTCCCTATAATTTTTTCCTTTGAGCCCCAATAGTCATCTTCATCCAGTCCTTATCCTTAATTAAGTCAACCTAGCATGAATACATCTAACCTATGACCAATTATTCCCTATAAAATCTCACTCAGAGCTCATTTACAAATAAGGTGACCAAAATTACAAAGCAAGTAAGAATACAAACAAAGAAAAAGTTAAACTTCCCTATTCTTTACACATAGTCACCCAATACAGCTATAAACATACTCAAATCCTCATACCAGTCCCTAGCCACCTCAAATATAATAAAATTTGTATTTGTATCCACATCATACTATTTCAAAAATCATGTTAGGTGGGAGAATTACATATAGATTGATCCCTCTCTAGATTATGGGTATGTAGGCACCATGCCCACATAGGGGGTGTGGATTGCATGTTCAATACATATTATGCACTAACCCCCCCCTCTTTCTCAAGTGACTTAGGTATCATTTTATGAATCATGATGGAGGGTTAGGGTTTGAAGACAAAATCATCTCCACAATGAGTTTCATTAACAACCAATACTCAATTTTTCATAAGAAGGATCACACAATCACAATGTAACTACCTAAAAAGTTTTAGGTCTCTATGATTAGTTTGGGTAACAACAATAGGAATGGATAATAGTACCAAACACCAAGCATCCACTTTTTGGTGCTTTTGTCCTTTCATTGAAATAAATCCAAATATAGGTTTACGATGCCCTCCTACTCCTACATAACTATTTTCAACCTCTATATCTATCATCTCAGTCTATTTTCCAGCTATGTTATATTTCTTCCTATTTAATCCTATTTTTAAAAAGGTGAAAAAGATAAACAATTTCAAAAATTAGGACTATAATTATTGTTATATTATATACTAATTAACTAACACAAACCCTTAATTATTGAGAATTAGACAATAGTGCCAAACATCTAAATGTATACTTTCCAATGGTCCTCTCCTTTTACCAAACAAAATCTAGATTCAAGTTTATGGCACCTTCCCAGTCCTACACAACCATTTTCAACCTTGGTATTAGTCATCTCAATCTATTTTCTAGCTAATATATATTTATTTATATTTTTTAAAAGATGAAAAAGATTAAAAATTACACAAATCAAGACTATATTTATTGCTATGTTATATAGTAATTTATTAATCTAGACCCTTAAGTAAAATATAGCAATAAATAAGAAGAAATATGACTTAGCTAGAAACTAATTGAGATGATTGATATAGAGGGTAAAAATGACATTATGTACAAGTAAGAAAAAAGAAACTATGTACAAGTGAGAAAAAAGACACTATGTACAAGTAACCTGAATACCAAAAATAATGCAATATTTCAAAATACCAAAAACAATATAATATGTCAAAATACAAAAACATTCAAATAATTCAAAACTTTAAAAACTTTTTAATTGCATGCATTATCCATGCTTTACATTTCTACTACCATGTTAGACTTACATGTTGTTATATGCTATTGTTTGTCCATTTATCTACATTACCATGCTTCACTTAATCTTATTTGAGTGTGTGAAATGACACCCATATCCTTGATTGCTTCACTCTACCCATTAAGAGGGAATCCCACTTATACATTTGAGGCATACATCAACATCTCTACACATCAGGGTCATCTTCTACATGACTATACCATCTAGGTTATGTCAATCTTACACCACACATTTTATTTATCATGTTAATGTACATTAATTACTATCTTACATATATTATTTTATTGACACTCACTAGTATATATCATTTGTGTATTTCTTACCATCTACCAAGTCTTTTACTATATATTTTACATACTTTCACTTCTTTCTTTGATTAGTTATATGTGATAGTATTTCTAGTAGTTACATACATTTTATTTATTTCTGAGTAGCTAGATATGATTCCATTTCTTAGTTTTTGTTTTGTTACTTGTGTGTGCCTTAGGATATTTTATAATGTCCTTTGCTTGTACTCTTGTATGTGCTTGTGGCCCTCATGCCAATCTTGCTTGTTAGCAATTATATTTGGATATGGGTATTTGAACATGTCTTGTATGCTTGCTTTCCTAGTTTGAGTGAGATGTTCCCATGTCTCTTGTTTGCTTTTCCCCTTTCCCTCTTTTGTATGTTTTTTGTTTCTTGCCTTACATGCTTTTTTTCTTATTTACTTCTTAATTGTTTGTAATGCCATGATCCACATCATGCATTATCTTGCCTTCTTATATCTCATGATGGACATCATGCTTCATCAATCCTTGAATACTAATAGCTAACAAGAGTTTTAATTTTTGGTTTAGTATACTACACATGCTATTACATTATTACATCTATCTAGGCATACCCCTATTGATATAACAATCTCCAACAAAAACTATGCTATATCTTCAGACATATTTTTTATCATCATTGTTATATCATGTATTTCACAGCATAGCAAACTTATAGGAATATTTATTCTAAGGGAATTAATTACAAGGTCTTCATTCCTACCCTTACAAAAGGGGGAAATAAATAAGAGTTTTGTCATAGAGGTCAGAGCCTTCTACCAGTCAAAAATTAGTTTTCAAAACACTCATAATAGCAACCAAAATTTTGAAGATGCAAAAAAAACTATTAAAATAGTGATTAATATATAATTTCATTATAAATTTTAAAGGAAAATAGCACCATATTCAAACTATAGTGCTAGACTGTAATGCATCTACTTTTAAGCACTCTAGTCCAAACAACCAAAAACCTAGAATTTTCAAAAACATATAGAGAGGTAAGGTCAATTATAATTTTTTAGCTAAAATTTAGTTTAGATTATGTAGTTTTAGTACTATTTTACTAAGATCATCCAAATATATGTGAATCATGCATGACATGATGGGCTCTCACTTCTAGTTTTAGATTGGGTAGTTGGTACAACTTCTAGAGCAGAATCCATGTTATAGACACAAGTGACTGGGGGCAATGTGCATGGCACATTTGCCTTCCTTTTTTATAGTTCATTATATAACTTATGTATTATATAAAATTATGTGCCTTATTTCATCTATAGATGTTTGGCATATTTAGAGTGGCTTTCACATAAGCCTAGTTCTTAGTTTTGAAGTAGCTTTCATACAAGCTTAATCTCCACCTTTTAGAGTGGCCAAGATTGGCCAAATTTTTAGTACACATTCGACTATCCACACCAAATTTTTAGATTATAGGATATTCATGGGATTTATGAGCCATATTATATGACACACAATCATACTGATATCAATTCATAGTTTACACTTAGTGGGAAATGATGGAGCCAAATGACTAGCTAGCCTTTATATTATGGAGCTACCTACCTAGGGATTGGACACATAATCTAAATATAAATTAACACATGCATGATAACATAGCTTCATTAGATAGTGGGTGATGATGGAGCCAAAGGGATAAAATTTATATTCTTGAGCTACCCATGGGGAATTGAGTACTAAGTTTCATTCTCAATGTTACACTTGGTATAACACATACCCAATATCACTTAACACATCACTCAACACATCATTAAACATCACTCAACATCACAACAAGTTTTGTATTGGGTCATATACTTGATGAGATGTATTCTATTTCTTCCTCTTTTTATCTCTTTTACCCAACCTTTGTATGTTCTTATTCTAGACATAGTGTGTCTAGTAAAAACTGATCTACTTCTTGATTTCTTTTTAAAATTTATGCTTCATACTATGCTCTCATTATGCACATTCAACATCACACATCTTCATGGGATTCACCTTTATAGGTAATTTTAAGTATGCTTTCTATTTTTATTTTATCCTAGTATTTTGATTTGTTGCATCACTAGAATAAAAGGGAGAAATGTAGTCATATTAAATTTTCAAATTGGTAGTTTGAGTGTGGCTTGTGATACCCCATCCATAGGTCCTTTTTTCATGATCTTGTGACCCTTATAGGCATGGTTTTCTCTCATTATCAGTCATTTAGAACCTTCTAAACAATCATTCCACCCTAGCTAGATAGTATTCCCTATGCCAACCCTATTCCCCTAGCTCTCAAGCATATAAGATAGGAGTGAACATGTTGGACTATAGCATTGGGCACCCAAGTGTCCCATTTTTGTTTCTCTTATCCTTTTGTACTTTGATACCCAATGGTCATTTTTATCTAGTCCTTATTTTAATTAGGTCAACCTAACACAAATACATCTAATACATCTAACTCATAACTAATTATTCCCTATAAAATCCCACTTAAAGATCATTTACAAGGGAGGTGACCAAAATTACAAAATAAATAAGAATACAAACAAATTATTAATAAAAACTTCCCTATTCTCTACACACATTCACCGAACATAGTTGTAAACATACTCAAATCTTCATACTAGTAGGTATCCATCTAAAATAATATCAAATTAGAAAATGCATTCACATCACCCTATTGCAAAAAACACATTAGGTGAGAGAACTACATATGGATTGATCCCTTTTTAGAGTATTTGTATATAGGCAACATGCCAACACAAGGAGTGTGGATTACACATTTAGTACATCTTACATACTAACCCCCCTTTCTTAATTGATTTGAATATCATTTTATCAATAATGATGGATGGTTAGGGTTTGAAGATAAAATTAGATCCATAATAACTTTCATCAATAAATAGCACTTAAATTTTCATAAGCACACTCACACAGGCACATCACAACTACCTAGAATGTTTTAGGTCTCTATGATTAGTTTGGATAATAGTGGTGGGAATGGAAAAATATACCAGATACAAAAGCATCTACTTTTTGGCACTCCTATCCTCTTATTGAATGAAATCTAGATTCAGGTTTATGACACCTTCCCAGTCCTACATAGCCATTTTTAACCTTTGTATCAGTCATCTCAGTCTATTTCTAGTTAATTTATATTTATTCCTATTATTACTATTGTTATAAAGGTGAAAAAGACAAATAGTTTCATAAATCAAGACTGTATTTATTACTATATTTTGTATTGATTTATTAATCTAGACCCTTAACTAAAATAGGAATAAAAATCCATTATTACCAAATAAATTTAAATCATTACAATGAGAATATGACCCTTAACTAATTAGTACAAAATATAAAAATAAATATAGTGTTGATTCATGTGATTGTTTATTTTTTTCACCTTTATAAAAAAGAAATAAATAGGAATAAATATAACTTAGAAAATAGACTGAGATGGCTGATATAGATGTTGAAAACAATTGTGTAGGATTGGGAGGGTGTCATAAACCTAAATCTAAATTTCATTTAGTAAAAGGATAGGAGTGATAAAAATTGGATGCTTTAGTGTATGGTGTTATTGTATATTCATATCACTATTATCCAAAATAATCATAGAGACTTGAAAATTTTTATGTTGTGGTGTGCTTGTATGAGCGTGTCTATAAAAAATTGAGAACTGGTTGTTGACAAAATTTTCTATGGAGCCATTTTTATCTTCCAACCCTAACCCTCGATCATGCTTGATAAAATGATATTGGATATAATTAATAAAGAGGGGGTATTAATGTCTAATATGATGCCTCTTGAAAAAAGTAGGATGCCCACTCAATGGGTAGAATGAAGCAATCAAGGATCTAGGTATCACTACATACACTCAAAGAAGATCAAGTGAAGCATGGTACTATAGAAAATTGACAAACAATAACATATAATAGCAAAATGTAAGTCTAGCATGGTATTAGAAATGTAAAGCATGGATAATGTGTGTAATTGAATTTTTTTTTGTTTTTTGAGTTATTTGAATGTTTTTTTATTTTGACATATTATATTGATTTTTGTATTTTGATATTTTTAAATAAGATATGTATAATAAATAAAAAATGCACTATGTACAAGAAAGTAAGATAAAAAATTATGTACAAGTAAGTAGAAAGAATCTATATAAAATTAATTTGAAATTATGTACAAGAATATGAGTAAAGCAATATGTACACAATAAAGTAAAAGACTAAGCTGGAGGGGGTAAAAGGTTCAAAGATGGAGCCCACTAGGGACAAAGATGGAGGAAGTGATGATGTCCATCATCAAATGCCTCAAGATCATCATCATAAGTATCATCATATGCCATAGTATTTGTATACATGGTGGTTGTCTATTTAGGTGTCAATGAGATCTATGATCTTTGTTTAGTCATAGATCTATCACTTGTAGTGGTGTCATCCTATCAAAGGAAAATTGAGGGTTGTCTAGTGGTGAAGATGGTGGTTCTCCTCTTGGGAGTTTAGATTTGGTAGAAGGCAGCCTTGATAGAAGTGGCATAGCTAGTGATGGTGGTGATATAATTTGAATAGTACCCTAAACTTGTAGTTTATCCAATCTCTACTATAAATCTATACATGAGTCTATGTCATGGCCTTTGATTCTATGAAATATATAAAATGGGTGACCATCCTACTATGATAACCTACTAATAGATCTATGTCATAGTGTAGGTAGTGTGATTAATTTGTCATCAAGTAACATAACATAATATGTGGTTGATGTTGTGTGTTACCTACTTGAATTGTAATGACTAGCTCTATATCTATAGAGGTAACCATCTAAACTATATATGCCAAGTGATTTTTTTGTGGTCATGAATGTGGAGTATATCTTGAGAGCGTAGTGAAAAATAATAAGAGTGATATAGTATGTGTGATGAGGGATATAAAGTCATATCGATATTCTTCTAGGCTAACTAGTGTAAATCTCAATCCACACAGATAATCATCTATGAGTCTGGGTGTCATATCATCATCATCTAAAGTAGACTAGGAATTTGTATCAATGCCATGCACATATGGTAATTAAGAATTTACTATAAGGGATAACTATGATATCGGAGTCTGATCAACTATAGTGGGAGAAGATAATGGTGTTGCAAGAGTATCTCTAACTAGTAAAGTGACTATGACTACCTAAAGAGCTATATCTATAGAATCAATTGGTAATATTGTAACTATTGTCAGTGATTGTGTAATTTTAATTCATATAGGAACTATGACTGATGGAGTATCTAGAATTACTAAAATAGTTGAAGATAAATATATAATTCTATAATATCTATATGGATGGTTATCTATTAGGAATTTATATAAGTATCCTTTATGGAGGAACTAAACACATTGATGAAGAGTGGAAGGAACTGACCCCATAGCATGTATCCAAGGTCATCCAAGTAAAAGGTTATAATAATGAGGACCTGACATGACCTAAAACTATGTAGAGAGAGTTTTGGGTCCTACCAGATATCTAAAGAAATGGTGCCTAATGTCTATCACGGTATATCATCAAACCCTCTAATGTTCTTATATGACTTCTACATGGAAGTTATATCTATGCCCATGGTATGTAAAAATTGAATATTACATATATTATTTTGATTTGAGATTATATGAATAGTGGTAAATTTTGATCAATAATTGACTGAAAAGGCATGTCCTCATTATCAAAAGAAATAACATATTCTATAGTTTTTAATGTGTCAACCACTAATGTAAAATAAGAAGGCTCTGAATATGGGCATATAGGTTTGAGTGATTTATTGATAAATAATGTCCTTGAACACATTTTATTCTTGAAGTAGTTTTAACATGGAAATCCTAGCTAGTGTGTTTCTCAACTGATCGATAATATCATATGCCCTATGTAAATCTACATATTTAAGGTGGCTTGGGCCTAGGCTGGGAGGGAAATGGAGGGTGGAGGGGTTCATGAGTAGGGAGAGGAAGCATGGTGGCACATTGAGTAACAACTCTACCTACATTATCTATTATTTGTATAGGGATAGTAGTAGCTATGGGAGGAGAGTGAAAATAATTGATAGATTGAGGTGGTGGAGGGACAAAGGGTGCCAACTAGACTCTTTAATGATAGGTAGTAATCTAGGGAAGAGAAAAATAGACCATGTAGCATGACTCGACATGGGATAAAGGCTCTAAGAGAGGTGAGGCAAGAGGTTTAAAAAAATACATGTAAAACTAATGACTCTTTGATGATAGGTAGTAATCTAGGGAAGAGAAAAATAGGCCATGCAACATGAATCGACATGGGATAAAGGCTCCAAGAGAGGTGAGGCAAGAGGTTTAAAAAAATACATGTAAAACTAATGAATAAAATAAACAACATGTATGTGTTCCTAGTTTCAAAGGAAGTGAATCAGGCATACAAGGCATATTATAAAACTTTGCTCTAATGAATAAAAAACTTCTTCATTCATGTACATCATTAGACCTAATAGAGACATATTAGGTTTTTGAAAGGAACTATTGGGAGGGGGTGAATCAGTGAGCCCAAATAATCCAACTAAAATTAATCAATAGCTAAATCCTTAAATCACAATCACATCAGCACATATTATAAAAACATATAATGCAATGTTAACTCATAATAAAAAATCAAGAATCTATATATATATATAAATCATGAATATACTTCATCAGAGGTCTCAAAGTATAAGTAAATAATCTAAATCCTTAAATCACATCACATCAACACATACTATAAAAACATGTTATTGTGATAAAATAAGAATGAAACTGATTTAGATGTAAGGTGATACTTCAAGAAGCAAAGATACCTAGTATATTCAACTAGGGTTTCAAACAAAATGATTTGTAAAATTACTATGGTGACTTTTAAAAATTTAGTGTGAATTTTTTATTTATATATGCAAGAAAAATTAGAATAATATTGATAAAATATGAAAATAATTTTCCTTAGGGTTTTTTATGTGTAAATGAAGTAAGTCAGGTTCACTAAATGATTTAACTTTTTTTAGAATAATGGAGTTTTATTCCTATTTTAGTTAAGGGTCTATATTAATAAATCAAAATGAATATAGAAATAATTACAGTCCTAATTTATGTAATTATTTATCTTCTTTACCTTTCTAAAAATAGAAATAAATAGGAAAAAATATAACTTAGCTAGAAACAGATTGACATGGATGATACAAGGGCTCAAAATACGTATGCAGGACAGCGAATGTGTCATAAACTTGAATCTAGATTTCATTTAGTGAAAGGATATGAGCACCAAAAAGTGGATGCTTTGGTATCCAATTTTATTTCCCATTCTTGCCATTGTTTAAAGTGATCATAGAGACCTAAAACTTCTAGGTAGTTACATTGTGCCTATGTGAGCATACCTATGAAAAATTGAGTGTTAGTTATCAATGGAACTCACTATGGAATTAATTTTGTCTTCAAACCCTAAACCTATATCACACTTGATAAAATGATATTTGAAACACTTGAGAAAGAGAGGGGATTAGTGTGTAAGATATACTAAGTGTGTAATCCACACCCTTGTGTGGGTACACTATCTACACACCAATACTCTGAAGAGGGATCAACCCATATGTAGTTATTCCACCTAATGTGCTTTGTGAAATAGTGTGATGTTGATGTAAATGCCAATTTAATAGTATTTTAGGTGGTTAGGGACTGGTATGAGGATTTGAGTAGGTTTATAGCTATGTTGGGTGACTATGTGTAGATAACATGAAAGTTTACCTTAGTTCTTCATTTGTATTCTTGCTTTCTTTGTATGTTTGGTCACCTCCCTTTTAAATGAGCTTTGAGTAGGATTTTATAGGGAATAATTGGTCATGGGTAAGATGTATTTGTGCTAGGATGACCTAATTAGGTATAAGGAATGGATGATAATGACTATTGGGGCTTAAAGTGCAAAAGGATAAGAGCACTAAAAATAGGACACTTTGGTACCCAATGCTATAGCACAAATAGGGAAATCTTATCCTATAGGTTTGAGACCTAGAGGAATAGGATTGACATGGGGAATACTATCTAGCTAAGGTGAAATTAGGTTTTAGAAGGTTTTAGATGAATGGTAATGAGCAAAAAGGTACCTAGAAGGGTCGTAAGAGCATGAAAAAAGGTATTATGGATGAGGTGTTTCCAACCACACTCAAACTACTAATTTGGACATTTTATATTATTATATTTATACCCCCTTTATTTTAGTGATGTAACAAAGAAAAATACTAGGATAAATGAAAAATATAAATCATACTTGAACCTACCTATAATGGTGAATCCCATGAAGATGTGTGATGCTAAGTACAAGAATAAAAATAAAGCACTGAGTCAAACTTCCCTATTCTCTACACACAATCACCCAATATAGCTACAAACATACTCAAATCCTCATACCAATCCCTAGCCACCTCAAATACTTTAAAATTAGTATTTTCATCTACATCACACTTTTTCACAAAGAACTTTAGGTGGGAGAACCACATATGGCTTGATCCCCCTTCAGAGTATTGGTATATAGGAAGCATGCCCAGAAAAGGGGTGTGGATTTCATGCTCAATACATCTTACACACTAATACCCCCTTTCATAAGTGAATCAAATATAATTTTATCAAGCATGATGGAGGGTGAGGTTTTGAAGACAAAATCGTCTCCAAAAAGAGTTATGTCAACAACAAATACTAAATTTTTAATAGGTAGGATCACATAGGCACAATGTAATTATTTAGAAAGTTTCAAGTCTCTATGATTTGTTTGGACAATAGTGGAAAGAATAGATAATAACATTGGACACCAAAGTTTCCACTTTTTATCACTCATCCTTTCACAAAACAAATCTTAGATTCAAGTTTATGATACCCTCCCAATATTGTACAAATATTTTCAACCTCTGTATCAGTCATCTCAGTCTATTTCTAGCTAAAATATATTTCTTCCTATTTATTTCTATTTTTAGAAAGTTGAAAAAGATAAACAATTACACAAATCAAAACTGTAATTATTGTTGTATTTTATACTAATTTATTAATCTAGAACCTTAACTAAAATATGAATAAAACTCCATTATTCCCCAAAAAAACATTACCATGCTTCACTTGATCTTCTTTGAGTGTGTGAAGTGACACCTAGATCCTTGATTACTTCACTCTACCCATTAAGGAGGCATCCTACTTTTACATTCAAGACATACATTGACATATCTACCCATCGGGGGCATCTTCTAAATGACTACACCATCATGGTTATGTCATTCCTATACCACAAAATCTAGTTATCATGTTAATGTAAATTAATTAACATTTTACATAGATTATTCTAATGACACTCACTAGTATATAACACTTGTGTATTTCCTAACATATACATAGTCTTGTACTACATGTTTTACATACTTCCACTTCTTACTTTAACTAGTTAGATGTGATAGTATTTCCAAATTTTACATGACTTATTTTCTTGATTTGAGTAGCTAGATGTGTTTGAATTTCTCAGTTTCTATTTTGTTACTTGTGTGTGCATTAGGATATTTTCTAATGTCCTTTGCTTGTACTCTTGTATGTTCTTATGGCCCTCATGCCAATCTTTCTTTTTTATAATTATATGTGTATGTGTAAATTTGAACATGCCTCATATGCTTTCTTTCCTAATTTGAGTGACATGTACCCATGTCCATTGTTTTTTTCCCCTTGGCATCTTTTGTATGATTATTACTTCTTACCTTTTATGATTGTTTTCTTATTTGCTTCTTAGTTGTTTGCAATGCCATGATCACCATCATGTATTATCTTTCCTTCTTGGATGCCATGATGGACATCATGCTCCATCTCTCTTTGAAAAATAACAACTAACACGAGTTTCTAGTTTTAGTTTAGTATATTTAACATGTTATTACATTATTACATCTATTTAGGCATACCCTTAATGATCGAGCAATATCCAATAAAAAATATGCTATATCTTGAAACATTTTTTTAATCATCATTTCAATATCATGTATTTCATAGCGTAACAAACTTATAGGACTCTTTCTTTTATGGGTAGATATTGTAGGGTTTTCATTCCTACCCTCATAAGAGGGGTAATCAAAGAGGGGTTCTATCATAGAGATTAGAGCCCTCTACCAGTCAAAAATTGGTTTTTAAAACACTTAAAATAGCAATTAAAGTTCAAAACACACATAATGAACTATAAAAATAGTGATGAATATAGAATAGTCATCAAAAATAGTAAAATATAAGAGTGTTGTATTTATACTATATCTTTAGACACCAAAATCTCCACTTTTTGGTGCTCCTATCCAAACAACCAAAAACCTAAATTTTTTAGAAATAAACAAAGGTAAGGTGAATTAAATTTTTATCATCTGTAGTTCAATTTAGATTGGGTAGTTTCAATATAGTTTTAATTAGATTATCTATATATATGGGCATCATGCATGACATGATAGTTCTCACTTCTAGTTTTAGATTTGGAAGTTGGTACAACTTCTAGATTAGAATCCATGTTATAGACACTAGTGATTGGGTGTAATGTGCATAACACATTTGGCTTATTTTACTTCCAATTCATTATATTACCTAGGTATTCTCAGTAGTTTTGTGATTTATTCCATCTATAGGTGGTAGGCATCATTTCAAAGTGTATTTCATATAATCCTAGTTTTTAGTTTCAAAGTGGATTTCATACAAGCTTGATCTCCACCTTTCAAAGTGGCAAAGATTGGCTTAGTTCTTAATACACATTTAGCTATAATGACACATTGTTAAATTACAAAGCATTCATGGGATTCATGAGCCATCTCATTGACATACATTCATATTGATATTAGTTCATAGTTCATACTTAGTGGGAAATGATAGATCCAAAGGACTAGATAGCCTTTGTATTATGGAGCCACCTACTCAGAAGGATTGGACACATAGTCCAAACATTGACTAACACACACATAATCTCATACCTTCACACTTAGTGGGTGATGCTGGAGTCAAAGGGATAGCCTTTGTATTCTTGAGACACCCTTGAGTAATTGAGCACTCTGCTCCATTCATGATATTACTCTTGATACAACACATGCCCATCACTAATGAACATCACTCAACATCACTCAAAGTAGAGTGAAGCAATCAAAGATCTGGATGTCACTACACACACTCAAAGAAGAACAAGTGAATCATGGTAAAGTAGATTAATCAATAAACAATAGCATAGAATATTAAAATGTAAGTCTAGCATGGTAGTAGAAATGTAAAGCATAGATAATGAATGTTTTTGAAAAGTTTTTTATGTTTTGAGTTATTTTAATGTTTTTATATTTTGATATGTTATATTATTTTTGGTATTTTGAAATATTGTATTATTTTTGGTATTTTGAGTGATGTTAAGTGATGCAATTATTTTTATAGATAATCTACTTTGAGTGATGTTGAGTGATATTGATTTATGCTAAGTGATGTTTTATACCAAGAATAATATCATGAATAGAGCTATGTGCTCAATTCCCTAAGGGTGGATAAAGAATAAAAAGGCTATCCCTTTGAATTTATCATCACCCACTAAGTGTGAAGCTATGTGATCATGCATGTGTTAATCAATGTTTGGATGTATGTCTAATCCCTCTGAGTAGGTGGCTCAATAATATAAAGGCTAGCTAGTCCTTTGGCTCCATCATTTCCCACTAAGTGTGAACTATGAATTGATATCAGTATGAATGTGTGTCATATGAGATGGATCATGAATCCCATGAATGCTCTATAATATAATAATGTGGTGTGGATAACTTAATGTGTACAATGAACTAGGCCAATATTGGCCACTCTGAAAGGTGGAGATTAGGTTTGTATAAAATCCACTCTAAAACTAATAACTAGGCTTATGTGAAAGCCATTTAAAAATTATACCAACCACTTTTAAATAAAATAAGGCACACAACTATTGATAATATTTAGGTAATATAATGAATTATAATGAAAATAAGGCAAATGTGCCATGTACATTACCCCAAATCACTGGTGTCTATAACATGGATATTGATCTGAAATTTGTACCAACTGCCTAATCTAAAATTGGAAGTAAGAGCCATAATGACATGCATGATGCCCCCTATATCTAGATAATCTGAGTAAAACTATACTAAAACTACCCAATTTGAACTAAATTGTATCTAATAAAACCAAAATTGTCCTTACCTTTCTATCCTTTTCTTAAAAAATTAGGTTTTTAGTTGTTTGTATAGGAGCACCAAAAAATGGACTCTTTTCTATCCAATGATGTAGTCTGAATATGGTGTTATTTTACTTTATTATTTATAATGACCATTCTATATTATTCACTATTTTTTTGGTTTATTATGAATGTTTTGAACTCTGATTATTATTTCAAGTTTTATGAAAATTGATTTTTGATGGATAGAAGGCTCTAATCTTTGTGACAAAACCCCTATTTGTTGCCCCATCTTCTAAGGGTAGGAATGAATACCCTACAATGACTTCCCTCAAAATAAAGATCCCTATAAGTGTGTTATGATACAAAATACATGATATAGAAATGATAATCCAAAATATGTCTCAATATATAACATATTTTGTATTGGAGATTGTTAGATAAATAGGGGTATGCCTAGATAAATGTAATAATATAATAAAATATGCAACATACTTAAACTAGAACCAAAAATATTAATTTTTTTAGTTGTTAAGGAGGGATGGATCATGATTTTCACTATGACATATAATAAATCAAGATAATGCATGATTTGGATCATGTCATTACAAATAACTAAGAAGCAAACAAGTAAACAAGCACACAAGGCAAAAATCAAGAAGCATACAAAAGAGGCCAAGGGGCCAAGAAAACAAGGAACATGGGCATATGTCACTCAAATAGGGAAAGTAAAACATACAAGGAATGTTTAAATTCCCACATACACATACAATTTCAAGAAATCAAGATTGGTGCGAGGGCCACAAGCACATACAAGAATACAAGCAAAGGACATTAGAAAATGTCCTAAGGTGCACACAAGTAACAAAATAGGAACTGATAAATGCAATCACATCTATATACTTAAAGCATGAAAAAAATGCATGTAAATATTATATATATTTTCACATCTAAATAATCAAAGAAAGAAGTGAAATTATACAAAACATGTAGTACAAACTAGTTAGATTCTAAGAAATACACAAGTGCTATATACTAGTGAGTGTTGATAGAATAATTTGTGTAAACTAGTAATTAATGTACATCAAAATGATAACTATAGTATGTGGTGTAGGATTGACATAACTTGGATGGTGTAGTCATGCAAAAAATGCCCTCAAAGGGTGGATATGTCAATGTATGTCTTGAATGTAGAAGTACGATGCCCCCTCAAAGGCTAGAGTGAAGTAATCAAGGATCGGGTGTCACTACACACACTCAAATAAGATAAAGTGAAACATGGTAATGTAGATAAATTGATAGAAAATAACATAGTGCAATAAAATATAAGTCTAGCATGGTAGTAGAAATGTAAAGCATGAATAATGTGTATAATTGAATTTTTTTTCATGTTTTGAGTTATTTTAATGTTTTTGTATTTTGAAATGTTATGTTGTTTTTGGTATTTTGAAATATTTTATTTTTTTGGTATTTTTAAATAATCTATGTAGAATTAATCATAAGGAAACTATGTATAATAAATTAAAAATAAACTATGTACAAGTAAGCTAAAAAATTATGTACAAGTAAGACTGAGAAGAAATGATACTAACTGATGAGTCTCATAAGAGACTCCATATCATGTTATCTCGTATCAAGGAGAGGGATCATATGTGATCATGAAACATGATGGAAGGGCTGAAACTATGAATTTAAAAGTTGTGTATACTCTAAGTATTCTAAAATCTCTAGAGTGGAAACTGACTGTGGGGTCTTCCTATAAATCTGAGAAGTGGATGTAACTTTAGTGATCATATGGACCCATATGGTAGTAGAAAAGATAAATAAAAATGTTCTCTATCTGTAGAGGCATGAGACCTTAATGAAACTACCTTGGGTGTGAATACTATAGTTAGAAACTATCTAGAGTCCTAAAATTATCACTGATGTAGTGGTACTCTAAGAGAGTTCTTCATGGAAGTGTATGAACTCTCTATGCTGACATGGGAGGCCTCAACTATGTCTAAATCTCAACCAGATGAATAACTATAAATGGTGGAAGAACTAAAACTATATTATAAGGGGTGCTAACCTAAGTGATAAATCTATAGCCATGGGTGTAATCAACCTACCTATCTTCATAAATTTGGGTGTTAACATGTACCACATGATCTACTATAGGCATAGAGCTAGGTGAACCAAATTTTAAGGGAGGAGGAATAGATATAACTACTAGCATTTTTTGTGTCTAGTAGTGATAGGGAGATACTCAAAAGTGGACAAAGAGTTAGATACATTACAATAATGCATTAAAAAAAATGACTTGTAACATGACATTTCTAAGATGTTTAACAACATAGAGGCAAAAATTAATCCACATGAGAGAGAGAGTATGTAAAAGAAATAATGAAACCTTGTATTAAAGAAAATTAAACATTTATTTGAAGGAAAGGGATATTAACATCCTTAGCAATAAATTTCGTAATATCATCCCATATTATAAAAATTAATCATGAAAGGGAAATAATGAAGCTTTGCATTAACATATAGTAAACTTCATCATTCATATACATGATAGGACTGAGTATGGCCTCCTTATTGTTTACAACAAATATTTAAAAACAAGTGAGATCTTTTTTTAATTTTATGTCAAATTTGATTTAATTAAAATAAAAAACTAGAATGTGCATAAAAATATATGAAGCTTACTAAAATGTTAGGTGATACCTCAAAAGCATAATGATGTAGTATATTCAAATAGGTTTGAAAGAAATAATTTTTAAAATTACTATGGTGAATTTTAAAAAAATTAATGTGAAATTCTAATTTATATATGCAAGAAAAATTAGAAGAATATTTTTAAAATAACCAAGGAATTTTTCCTAGGGTTTTTATATACAAATGAAGTAAGTCAAGTTCACCAAATGATTTAAATTTTTAGAAATAATAGACTTTTATTCTTATTTTAGGTAAAGGTCTGGATTAATAAACCAATACAGAATATAGAAATAATTACAATCTTGATTTGTGTAATTGTTTATCTTTTTTACCTTTCTAAAATTAATAATAAATAAGAAGAAATATAACTTATTTGGAAATAGACTAAGATGGATGATACATAGGTTGAAATGGCTATGAAAGACTGGTAAGGTGTCATAAACTTGAATCTAGCTCTCATTCAACAAAAGGATAGGAGTGACAAAAATTAGACACCTTAGTGTCCAATGTTGTTGTCCATTCTTACCATTTTTGTCCAAACTGATCACAGAGACCTAAAATTTTCTAGGTAGTTCTATTATGCCTTTGTGAGCATGCTTGTGAAAAATTGAGTGCTAGTTATCAACTAAATTCATTATGAAATTGATTTTGTCTTCAAACCCTAACCCTCCATCATGCTTGATAAAATGATATTTTAGTCACTTGAGAAAGAGGAGGGTTAGTGTGTAATATGTAATGAATTTGAAATCCACACCCCTTGTTTGGGAATGCTTCTTACATACCAATACTATGAAGAGGGATCAAGTGATATGTAGTTATTCCACCTAGTGTGCTTTGTGAAATAGTGTAATACAAATGCAAATGCTAATTTGATTTTGTTTGAGGTGGCTAAGGACTGGTATAAAGTTTTGAGTAGGTTTGCATCTATGTTGGGTGATTTGTGTGGAAATAATAGGGAAATTTTCCTTAGTTCTTTGATTGTATTTTTGATTTCTTTGTAAGTTTGGTCACCTCCCTTTTATATGAGATTTGAGTGGAATTTTATAGGTAATAATTAGTCATGAGTTAGATGTATTAACACTAAGCTGACCTAATTAAGGATAAGGACCAAATTAAAATGACTGTTGGGGGTCAAAGAGTAAAAAATACATGAGCACTAAAAATGGGACACTTTGGTGCCCAACGCTATAGTCCAAATATGGCACTCTTATCCTACAGGCTCAAGACCTAAGGAATAAGATTGACATGGGGAATACTATTTGGCTGAGGTGAAATCAAGTTTTAGAAGGTTTCAAATGAATGGTAATGAGAAAAAAGGTGTCTATAATGGTTACAAAAGAATGTAGAAAAGACTTATAGATGGGGTGTCACAAGCTCCACACAAACTACCAATTTTGACATTTTATATGACTACATTTGCCCCTCATTTATTCTAGTGATGTAGTAAATTAAAACACTAGGATAAAGGAAAAATAGAAAGCATAAATGAAATTACCTACAAGGGGAAAGCCCATGAAGATGTGTGATATTGAGTGTGAATAAAGAGAGCACAATGTGAAGCATAAATCTTCAAAAGAAATCAAGGAGTAGATTAGTTCTTAGTAGACACACTATGTCTAAAATAAGAACATACAAAGACTAGGTAAAAGAGATTGGAATAAAAATTAGTGAATACACCTCATCGAGTATGCAAACCAATACAAAACCTATTGTCATTATGAGTGATCTTTGGGTGATGCTGAGTGATGTTGGGCATGTGTTGTACTAAGAGTAATATCATGAATAGAGATAAGTTCTCAATTCCATAAGAGTGGCTCAAGAATACAAATCCCAGCCCTTTTTCTTCATCATTTCCCACTAAGTGTGAATCTATGTGTTAATTTATGTTTGGACTATGTGTCTAATCCCTCCAAGTAGGTGGCTTAAGAATACAAAAGCTAGTTTATCCTTTGGCTCCATCATTGCCCACTAAGTGTTAACTTTAAACTGATACCAACATGAATGTGTGTTGTATGAGGTGGATCATGAGCCCCATGAATGATCTATAATATAATAATTTGGTTTGGATAGTTTAATGTGTACTATGAACTAGAATAATCTTGGCCACTCTAAAAGGTAGATATTAGGCTTGTATGAAAGCCACTCTGAAACTAAGAATTAGGCTTATGTGAAAGCCACTTTGAAATGATGCCAACCACCTAAAGATGGAATAAATCATGCAACTACTAAGAATACTTGATTAATATAATGAACTAGATAGAAATTAAGGCAAATGTGCCATGCACATTTCCTCCAATCATTGGTGTCTATAACATAGATTTTGATTTGAAAGTTGTACCAACTACCTAATTTAAAACTATAAGTGAGAGTCATCATGTTGTGTCTGATGCCCCCTATATCTAGGTAATATGAGTAAAATTGTACTAAAACTACCCAATATAAATAGGATTATAGCTGATAAAACTATAATTGACCTTACCTTTCTATTTGTTTTTGAAAATTTTGGGTTTTTGGCTTGTTAGAGAGGAGCATTGAAAAGTGGACACTTTGGTGTTCAACATTGTTGTCTAAATATGGTGCTCTTGTCTTTTACTATTTTTTATGACTATTTTGTATTCATCACTATTTTCTAGTTTGTTCTATGTGTTTAGAATTTTTGTTGCTATTCTGAGTGTTCTAAGAATTGATTTTTGATCGATAGAGGGCTCTGATCTCAGTTATAAAACCTATGTTTGTTGTCCCTCCTCACGAGGGTAGGAATCAAAACCTTGCAATGATTTCCCTTATAATAAAGAGCCCTACAAGTGTGTTATGCTTCAAAATACATGATAAAGCAATGATGATAAAAAATATGTCTCAAAATATAACATAGTTTGTATTGGAGATTGTTAGATCAATATGGGTATGCCTAGATAGATGTAACAATGTAATAACATGTGTAGTATATTGAACTAAAAAGGGAAACTCTTTTTATTTATTAGTTATTAAGGAGGGATGGATCATGATTTCAATCATGATATCCAAGAAGGAAATATAATTCATGATGTGGATCATGGCATTGTAAACAACTAAGAAGCAAACAAATAAAGAAGCATGTAATGTAAAAATCAATAAGCATACAAAAGAGACAAAGGGGCCAAGAAAATAAGGGACATAGGCATATGTTACTCAAACTAGGAAAGAAAACATATAAGTCATGTTTAAATGCCCACATACACATATAATTTCAAATAAGTAAGATTGGCATGAGGGCCATAAACATATATAAGAGTACAAGTAAAATACATTGTAAAATATCCTAAGGCACACACAAGTAACAAAATAGGAACTACGAAATGGAATCATATCTAGATACTCAAAAAAGAAAGGAAAAGTATATAAATGTTGGAAATACTATCGCATCTAACTGATCAAAGTAAGAAGTGAAAGTATGCAAAACATGTAGTACAAGACTAGGTAGATGCTAAAAAATACAAAATTTCTAGATACTAGTGAGTGTCATTAAAATAATCTATGTAATCTAGTAAATAATTTACATAAACAAGATAACTAGAGTGTGTGGTATAGGAATGACATAACTTGGAAGGTGTAGTCATTTAGAATATGCCCTCAATGGGTAGATATGTCTATGTATGTCTCAAATGTAGAAGTAGTATACCCCCTCAATGGTTAGAGAAAATCAATCAAGGATCTAGGTGTCACTACACAGTCAATTAAGATCAAGTGAAGCATGATAATGTAGATAAATCAACAAAAAATAGAATAAAATAGAAAAATGTAAGTCTAACATGGTAGTAGAAACATAAAGCATGGATAATATGTATAATTGAAAAGTTTTTGCTATTTTGAATTATTTGAATGTTTTTGTATTTTGACATGTTATATTATTTATGGTATTTTGAAATAATCTAGTATAAGTAATCAAAAATAAAATATTTACAAGTAAGCTGAGAAATTATGTACAAGAAAGACTAAGAAGAAATGATAGTAACCAATGAATCTCATAAGAGACTCCCTATCATGGTTTCTGTATCAAGGAAAGGGATCATGTGTGATTGTGAAGCATGATGGAAGGGATAAAACTATGAATCTAAAATTTGTGTATGATGTAAGTTCTCTAAAATCTCTATATTGAAAATTGACTATGGGGTCCCCTTATAACTTTAAAAAGTGGATGCAAGTGTGGGGCTCTTAGAGACCCATATAATAGTATAAGATCTTTGAAAATGTGCTCAGTGTGTAGATGCATGAGAACTTAATGATACTACTCTAAGTGTGAAAACTATAGTTGGAAACTATTTAAAGTCCTAAAAATATCATTTATGTAGTGGTCATTCTAAGAGAAGCCTCCATGGAAGTGTATGAACTCTATGTGTTGGCAAGGAAGGCCTTGAATGTGTATAAATATTAATTGGAGGAATAAAAAAAACTATTAGAAGAGATGATTAATATAAGAGAGATATTATGCAATCACTGATAGAATTTCTAGTAGTACCAATTGATTTTACATATACAGCTCTTTAGGTAGTCACAATCACTTTACTAGTTACAAGTACTCTCATAGCATAGTTGATGAGACTCCCATATCATAGTTACGCCTTGTTTTAAATTATGAGTTACCATATATGCATGATGCTGATATAGATTTCTGAGATAATTTAAATGATGATACAACACCCACACTTATAGATAACTATTTGTGTGGATTGAGCTTTACACCAGTTGGCCTAAGATAATATCAAGATGACTCTAGAGCCCTCATCACACATTTTGAATCAATATTATCATATCTCACTACACTCTTAGGGTATACTCCATATTTAAGACCATAGATAGATCACTTGGCATATACAGTTCACATGGTTACCTTTATGATTATAGAGTTAGTCATTCAGATTTAGGCAGGTAGTACACAACATCAACTATAGATTATGCTACTACTTGATCATGGATTAATCACACTACCTATAGTATGACATAGATATATTATTAGGTTATCAAGGAAATATGGTCACCCATTTTTTATCTTTCATAGAATCATAGGCCATGATATAGACTCATGTATAGCTTTATAGTAGATATTGGATAAACTATAGGTTCAAGGTACTATTCATATTATATCATTATCAACATTAACTCTACCACTTCTATTGAGGCCACCTCCTACTAGATCTAAACACCCAAGAGGAGAACCAACATCTTCACTACTAGAGTAACCCTCAGTCTTCCTTTGATAGTATGACACCACCATAAATGATATATCTCTAACTACATAAAGATCATAGATCTTACTAACACCTGAAGATATAACCACCATGTATACAGATCCTACAACATACAATGACACTTATGATGATGATCTTGAGGCATTTGATGATGGACATCATCCCTTCCTCCATCTTCATCCCTAGTGAGCTCCATCCTTGAACCCTTTACCTCCTCCATCTTAGTCTTTTACATCATTGTGTATATATTGCTTTATTCATATTTTTGTACATAATTTCTTGGATTACTTGTATATAGCTTATTTCTACTTACTTGTACATAATTTCTCAACTTAATTTCTTGTACATAGTATTTTATTGCTTACTTGTACATAGCTTATTTCAAAATACCAAAAACAATATAATATTTCAAAATACAAAAATATTCAAATAACTCAAAACACAAAAAACTTTTCAATTGCATGCATTATCCATGATTTACATTTATACTACAATGCTAGAATTATATTTTGATATAATTTATTATTATTTATTGATTTATCTACATTACCATGCTTCACTTGATCTTATTTTAGTGTGTACAGTGACACCTAGATCTTTGATTGCTTCACTCTACCCATTGAGGGGGCATCCTACTTCTACATTCGAGACATACATCAATATGTCTACCCATTAGGGGAATATTATACATGACTACACCATTTAGGCTATGTCACTCCTACACCACACACTCTATTTATCATGTTGATGTACATTATTTACTAGCTTACACAAATTATTCTAGTGACACTCATTAGTATATATCACTTGTGTATTTCTTAGCATCTACCTAGTCTTGTACTACATGTATTGCATACTTTCACTTCTTGCTTTGATTATTTAGATGTGATAGTATTTAAAACATTTATGTGCCTTCTTTTATTGCTTTGAGTAGCTAGATCTATTTACATTTCTTATTTCCTATTTTGTTACTTGTATGTACCTTAGGACATTTTTTAATTTCCTTTGCTTGTACTCTTGTATGTGTTTGTGGCCCTCATGCCAATCTTGATTATTTTAAATTATATGTGTAAATGGGTATTTAAACATGACTTATATAATTTATTTCCTAGTTTTAGTGACATGTGGCCATGTCCCTTGTTGTTTAACCCCTTGGCCTCTTTTATATGCTTCTTGCTTCTTGCCTTGAGTGCTTGTTTGCTTCTAAGTTGTTTGTAATGCCATGATTCACCTCATGCATTATCTTTCCTTCTTATATGCCATGATGGACATCATTCTCCATCCCTCCTTGACAATTAACTAGATTTATAGTTTTAGTTTAAGTATATTGCACATGTTATTACATTATTACATCTATCTAGGCATACCCATGTTGATCTAACAATCTCCAATACAAACTATGTTATATCTTGAGACATATTTTGGATTATCATTGTTATATCATTTATTTCATAGTAAATCACACTTTTAGTGATATTTATTTTGAGGGAAGTCATTTTAAAGTCTTCTTTCCTACACTTAGAAGAGGGGGAAATAAATAGGAATTTTATCACAGAGATCAAAGCCTTCTATTGGTCAAAAATTAGTTTTTAGAAAGCTCATAACAATAATTAGAGTTCAAAAATTATAGAATAGACTAGAAAAATAGTGAAGAATATAGAACAACCATAAAAAATAGTAAAATAAAAGAGCACCATATTTAGACTAAAGTGCCAGACATCAAAGTGTCCACTTTTTGGCACTCATGTCTAAATAGTGAAAAACCCAAAATTTTAAGAAATAAATAGAAAGGTAAGGATAATTATAGTTTTGTGAGCTATAGTTCAATTGAGATTGAGTAGCTTTATTACAATTTTTCTTAGATTATTTAGATATAGGAGAATCATGTGCATCATGATGGTTCTTGTTTCTAGTTTTAGATTGGGTAGTTTGTACAACTTCTAGATCAAAATCCATGTTATAGACACTAATGATTGCGGGTAATGTGCACAACACCTTTGCCTTATTTTATTTCTAGTTCATTGTATTACCTAGGTATTCTTAATAGTTTTATTCTTTATTTCATCTATAGGTGGTTGACATCATTTTGAAGTGGATTTCACCTAAGCCTAGTTCTCACTTTTGATGTGGCTTTCATTTAAGCCTAATATCCACCTTTTGGAGTAGCCAAGATTGGCCATGTTTTCAGTACACATTTGGTTATCCATGCCATATTTTAAAATTATAGATCATTCATAGGATTTATTAGCCATCTCATATGACACACATTTATACTGATATCAGTTCATAGTTCACACTTAGTGGGCAACAATGTAGCTAAAAGACTAGATAGACTTTGTATTCTTGAGCCACCTACATAGAGGGATTAGACAAATATTACAAACATATATTAACCCATGCATGATCATATAGCTTCACACGTAGTTGTCAATGATAGAGCCAAAGTGCCAGCCTTTGTGTTCTTGAGCCACCCTCAGAGAATTTAGCATTTAGCTTTGTTCATGATATTACTTTTAGTACATCACATGCCCAACATCACTCAAACATCACAATAGGCTTTGTATTATTTATCATACTTGGTGAGGTGTATTTGTTTCTCACTTTCTATTATTCTCTCTTTTACCCAGCCTTTCTATGTTCTTATTTTAGACATAGCATGTCTAATAAGAACTAATATACTCCTTGTTTTCTTTTATAGATTTATGATTCACACTATGTTTTCTCTATGAATACTCAACATCACACATCTTCATGTGATTCACCTTTGTAGATAATTTTAGGTACACTTTCTATTTTTCCTTTATACTAGTTTTTTGCTTTGCTTTATCACTAGAATAAAGGGGGTAGGGAAATATAGTCATATATAATGTTTAAATTGATAGTCTAAGTGTGGCTTGTGACACCCCATCCATAGGTCATTTTTGTATGCTATTACAACCCTTCTAACACCTTTTTTCTCATTAGTAGTCATTCAAAACCTCCTTAACAATCATTCCATCTCAGCCAAATAGTATTCTTGGTGTTAATCCTATTCCCCCAGGTCTTAATCTTGTAGGATAGTAGTGCCACAATTATACTATAGCACCGAGCACTAAACTATCCCATTTTTTGGCACTCCTATCCTTTTACAATTTGAGTCCCAACTATCATTTTCATCTATTCCTTATCCTTAATTAGGTCATCCCAGCATGAATACATCTGAATCATGACCAATTATTCCCTATAATATCCCACTCAAAGCTCATTTACAAATGAGGTGACCCAACTTACAAAGTAAGAAAAAATACAAAGAAAGCACTAAGTCAAACTTCTCTATTCTCTACAAATAGTCACCCAACATAGTTTAAAACATACTCAAATCCTCATACCAATCCTTATCCAACTCAAATACTATAAAATTAGCATTTACATCGATATCACACTATTGCATAAAACACACTAGGTGGGATAACTACATATAGATTGATCCCTCTTCAGAGTATTGGTATGTAGGTAACATGATAAGTATAGGGGTGTGGATTACACATTTAGTACATATTATATACTAACCCCCATCTTTTTTGAGTGACTCAAATATCATTTTATCAAGCATGATGGAATTTTAGGGTTTGAATACAAAATTAGCTCCATAGCGAGTTCTATCAATAACCAATTCTTAATTTTTCATATGTAGGCTCACATAGGGAAAACACAACTATACAAAAAGTTTCAATTTTTTATGGTCAATTTTGAAAATAATGATAGGAGTGGATAATAATGCTAGATACTAAAGTATCCACATTTTGGTGCTCTTATCCTTTCACTAAATGAAATCCAAATTCAAGTTTATGACACCCTCCCAGTCCTACACAACCATTTTCAACCTCTATATCAATTGTCTCAATTTTTTTTCTAGTTAAGTTATATTTCTTTATATTTATTGCTATTTTTAAAAAGGTGAAAAAGATAAATAATTTTACAAATCAAGACTTTAATTATTGATATATTCTATACTAATTTATTGATCCAAACATTTAACTAAAATAGGAATAAAACTTCATTATTCCCAAAAATGTTAAATCATTTGTTAAACTTGAATTACTTCATTTGCACACAAAAACCCCAAAAACCCTAGGGAAAATTCCTTATTGATTTTATTAGTACTTTTTAAATTTCTCTCTTGGATATATAAATCAAAATTTCTCATTTAATTTTAAAAATTCATCATAGTAATTTTAAAAGTCATTTATTTCAAACTCAAGTTGAATATACTAGGTCTCTATGTTTTTGAGGTATCACCTTACATGTTAGTGAGCTTCGTATCTATTTTATGTATATTCTAGTTTATTGTTTTTAGGACTTTATATTTCCTTTATTTAGTAATTTTCTTCCATTGTATTTTTTTATTACAACTTATTTCAAAACAATTAATTCATTTTTACTTTGTTTTCCTAATTTAACAATGGCTCAATATACTATCTTTGATGAAACTAATAAGAGGGAACTTCATGACCTTTTAACTAAAAATATTGATCTAAAAGCTGATATGCTTAAAATACTAAAAGAAGAGTAATAAAAATAAAACAATGGTTAATCATCTGAAACCATAGAAAAACCAATTACAAATCATATAATGGAGGTAACTATGTCTCAACAACCCCCTATAGCATCCCAACCTTCATATGTGGCACCACTATTTATGGCTAGTACATCTTCACCTCCTGATGTGGCTTTCCTTATGTAAGAAATCAAATATCTTCAATCCAAGGTACTAAATATTCAGTAATGTGCCTCTAGACTAACATAGGCTTTTAAATATTTTTATCTAATTCATACATCATTTTCATGCCATATTGCTTCTACACCCTTGCCACTAGGTTTTGTTTAACCCAAGCTCACTCTATATGATAGAAAAGGTGATCTAGAGACACACTTTAGAACTTTTCACACAACATGCTAGGGATATATGCTAAATTATTTATTACTAACCAAGCTATTTCCATGAAGTTTAAATTATTATTCTCTATAGTGGTTCTATAGTATATCAAATCAATTGGTCAATGCATTCAATCCTTTCACTAACATGTTCCTAACTCATTTCAACATGAACATATGTGACAAATTTTATTATACCCAAGTTGCACAATAGAAACAAAGGTAAAATGAGCATCTCGTATATTATTTTCTTAGATATAAGATTATCTTGGCTAAAATGACTAGCCCCATGGCTGATCAAGAGTTATGAGATCTCTTCAAATAGAGTCTTGTGCCAACTTTACATGAGTCAATAATGTTTCAAATTAATTTCAATGGGAACTTCAAGTACATAAGCATATTAGAAATAATAAACCAGAGTAATAGTAAAGTTCCACATAAAGTAAAGGTTAATGATAGAAAATGTCAAAATCAACCTACAGTTAATGTAACTTCAAAGCTCCCTTAATGAGTCGTTTTATCAACACCTCCTTGATGAGCCTTTATTATTCTACCATTATTTTTAGCTAGAGTCTTATAGTAGCTGTTGGAATGCAATATCCTATCTCTCCCTCTTATTTGGGAAGTTGACAAAATAAATCCTCTTCCATGAGGATATAATCAAAATGCATTCTATGATTTTCACAATGCACTAAGACATACAATAAATAGATGCATCAGTTTGTGATATAAGATATAGGACTTGATAGATGGAAACCTTATTGATCTTGGCACTCCAATTGAGCCTCCTCAGGAAAAGCAAACACAAGACAAGCCTCTAAAAAATTTCTCAAATCTTTTTCCATAACATTCTAAACAAGAGATAAATGGAACATCAAGTGTTCACCATGCATATCATGCATAACCTCTATTAGTTACATACCAGGAACCTTTAGTTGATTCATCCTTTTAGAAACATGATTGGTGTGTATAATTCCAAAGTTCTAGCTCAACCTTCGATCTCCTTTTTAGAGTAATAGATAGTTGAGGATGATTCAAATTACTATTAACTCTTTATCAGAGCCTATACTAATCACCATCCCATTCAAGTGTTCTCATAGATAATGGATCTAGTGTGAACATGTGCACTATGACATTACTTAAACATTTAGAATATTTAGAGTTGGATATCACCTTGATAGACACAGTTATCAAAGGATTTAGTGGGAACACACATAGTTCATTGTGTGAAATTATACTTCCTCTACAAGTTGGTCAAGCACATGTGGCCACACCATTTAATATTTTTCCTAACGCAGGGGTCTTTGACATGTTATTTGGTCGACCATGGATACAAAAACTTTGAGTAGTAAATTCTACGATTCATATATTCATGAAATATATTCACACTAATCAGGTTATTTTAATTAATGGAGTTATGTATGGGTTACCACTCCCTACTTAAAATCCATATCTTACTTTATATTCACCAATTTTATCTTCTCCACTAGTTATAGGTCTTCCTCTAGTTAAAATTTAGACATAATCAAGGCCTCCCTCACCATTTCAAAGAGTTTATACACTTCTATGGAGGCCCCCTATAATTTTAGGACTCTAGACAATTTTTAGCTATAGTATTCACACCCAAGGTAGTATCATTAAGGTCTCATACCTCTACACACAGCACATTTTTAGAGAGATTCTTATACTACTAGATAGTTGCCTAAGAGCCTCATAGTTGCATCCACTTCTCAGAGCTACAGGGAGACCCCACAATCAATTTCCAATACAAAAAATTTAGAGCACTTACATCATACATAACATTCAAACTCATAGTCTCATCCCTTCCATTGTGCTTCATGACCATGCATGATCCCTCTCCTTGATACAAGACACCATGATAGGAAGTCTTTTATGAAACTGATTAGTTAGTATCATTTCCTTTTAGTCTATCTTGTACATAATTTCTCATCTTACTTGTACATAATGTCTTTTTTCTTACTTAAACATAGCTTATTTCAAAATATAAAAACATGCAAATAACTAAAAACACCAAAAATGTTTTAATTATACATATTATTCATGCTTTACATTTATACTACCATGTTAGACTTACATTTTATTGTTCTATGTTATTGTTTGTCAATTTATCTACATTACCATGCTTCACTTGATCTTATTTGAGTGTGTCTAGTGACAGTCAAATCCTTGATTATTTCACTCTATCAATTGAGGGGGCATCTTAATTTTACATCCAATACATATATCAACATATCTACCCACTAGGAAAGTCTTCTACATGACTACACCATCTAGGTTATGTCATTCCTACACCACAAACTCTAGTTATCATGTTGATATATATTATTTACTAGCTTACATAGATTATTCTATCAGTATTCATTAGTATATAACACTTATTTATTTATTATCATCTACCTATCTTATACTAAATATTTTACATACTTTCACATCTTTCTTCGATTGGTTAGATGTGATAATATTTCCAGCAATTACATTTCATCCTTTCTTACTTTGAGTAGATGGATGTGATTATATTTCTCAATTCTTGTTTTGTTACTTGTGTGTGCCTTAAGATATTTGCCAATACCCTTTGGTTGTACTCTTTTATGTGCTTGTAGCCCTTCTAAAAGTGTTGGTTGTTTATAATTGTATGTCTATATGGGCATTTGAATATGCCTTGTATGCTTTCTTTTCTAGTTTGAGTGGCATGTGACCATGTCCCTTGTTTGCATGGCCCCTTGGCCTCTTTTGTATGCTTCTTTATTTTTGCCTGGTGTGCTTGTTTGTTTGTTTTCTTCTCAGTTATTTGTAATGCCATAATCTACATCATGAATTATCTTACCTTCTTAGATGCCATGATGTACATCATGCTCCATCCCTCCTTAACAACTAACTAGATTTCTAGTTTTTAGTTTAGTATACTACACATGATATTATATTGTTACATATATCTAGGCATACCCCTATTGATCTAACCATCTCCAATACAAACTATGCTATTTATTAAGATATCTTTTTTATTATAATTACTATATCATGTATTTTTTATCATAACACACTTGTAGGTATCTTTATTTTGAGGGTAGTCAAGGGTCTTCATTCCTACCCTCAAAAAAGGGGGAAATAAAAAAGGGTTTTGTCACAAAGATTAAAGCATTCTACTAGTTAAAATAAGTTTTCAAAACACTCAAAACAATAATAAAAATTAAAAAAACACATAAAATAAACCAAGAAAATAGTGAAAAATATAGAATAATCATCATAAATAGTAAAGGAAAAGAGTAACATATTTGGAATATAGCACTAGATACTAAAGTGTCCACTTTTTGGTACACCTATCCAAACAGTCAAAAACCTAATTTTTTTAGAAACTGATAGAAAGTTAAGGTCAATAATAGTTTTTTAGATAAAGCTTAGTTCAGATTAGGTAGTTTCAATATAGTTTTACTCAAATTATCTAGATATAGGGGGCATCATGCATGGCATGATGGCTCTCACTTCCAATTTTAGATTAGATAGTTGGTAAATCTTTTAGATCAGAATCCATGTTGTAGACACCAATTATTGTGGGTAATGTGAGTGGCACATTTGCTTTTTTTATTTCTAGTTAATTTTATTACCCAAGTATTATTAGTAGTTCCATGAATTATTACATTTTTAAGTGGTTAGAATCATTTTGGATTAGCTTTCATATAAGCCTAGTTCTTAGTTTTAGAGTGACTTTCATACAAGCCTAATCTTCACCTTTTGGAGTGGCCAAGATTGGCCTAGTTATCAGTACGCATTTAGCTATCCACACCAAAAATGTTCAAACTAGGTACTAAGAATAATGGAGTTTTATTTCTATTTTAGTTAAGGGTCTATATTAATAAATAAATAAAGAATATAACAATAATTACAGTCTTGATTTATGTAATTGTTTATCTTTTTCACCTTTTTAAAAATAACAATAAATAGGAAGAAATATAACTTATCTATAAATAGACTAAGATGGCTGATACAAAGGCTAAAAATGGATATACAAGACTAGGAAGGTGTTGTAAACTTGAATCTAAATTTTATTCAATGAAATAGGATAATCAGGGCAATAATTCAGGTGATAATTCGGGTGACAGTTCCACCCCAATTGATGACAGAACTTCTAGGAGCCATAACTTTTGTACCGTAGCTCCTATTGACTAATCATTTTAATCGTTGAAAAGATAGGAATGAGGATAATTTAATGAGATGGAATGGATCTCTGATATATGATGCTTGACCCCCAAAAACCCAATGGAAGTGCCCCAAATTTTAATTTTAGTAGTGCCGTCTAGAAATAGTAAGTTTCTAAAAATAGTAATTCCTCAAATTCTATATTGTTTTAAATCATGGAAGTTGAACCAAAATAGAGATTAGTGACCTTCCACATCACCTCCCTACTTCCAAAATAGGTATAAATGAATATGTAACCTAAAATGGAAAATCAGATGTCTCTTTTCAGAGATAAGCATATAGTTGTATTGCGATCTTGAGTAATAATACATCTCTTCTCAGAGAATTCATTGTTATTATGTTATTTCTATGTTCTTGAAATATTTATCAACCAGAAATTTTAAGTTTTGGATCATAGGAGCACCAAAAGGTGGATTCTTTGGTATCCTGTATTATTTTTCATTCTTGTCATTATTGTCGAAAATGATCATAGAGACCTCCAACTTTCTAGGTAGTTGTGTTGTTGCTATGTAAGCATGCTTTTGAAAAACTGAGTGTTGGTTGTTGATGGAACTCACTATGGAGATGATTTTGTCTTTAAACACTAACTCTCCATCATGCTTGATAAAATGATATTTGAGCCACTTAAGAAAGAGGGGGTTTATTGTGTAAGACATACTAAACATGCAATCCATACCCCTTATGTGGGCACGCTACCTACATACTAATACTCTGAAGAGGGATCGAGCATTATGTAATTCTCCCACATAGTGTGATTTATGTAATAGTACCCTAAACCTGAGCATGTGTTGTACCAAGAGTAATATCATGAATGGAGCTAAGTGATCAATTACCTAAGGGTGGTTTTCTATTTTTTTTAATCCTATTATTTCACTTTATTACATCATTATAATAAAATGGGGGTAAATATAGTCATATAAAATGTCTAAATTGTTAGTTTGTGGGTAATTCTATCCAAGCTTTGATATGTGTCACCATTGTCATAAATTACCCTAATGGATGATATTTTATGTAATATGTTGGTATCTCTCTCTTGCTAAACATTATGTTCATAATCACACTCATGGGATGATTTTATTATATTCCATAGAATAGATACAATGGTGTGACCCTAAAAAACACTAAGGAAAGATTTTTTATTATTTCCACATAGTCACCCAACACAGTTACAAACGTACTCAAATCCTCATACCAATCCTTAGACACCTTAAATACTATCAATTTGGCATTTACATTCACATCACACTATTACATAAAGCACACTAGGTGGGAGAACTACATGGAGCTTGATCCCTCTTCATAGTATTTATATGTAGGTAGCATGTCCACACAAAGGGGTGTGGATTACATGTTTATTACATCTTATACACTAATCTCCCCTCTTTCTCAAGTGACTCAAATATCATTTTATCAAAAATGATGTAGGGTTAGGGTTTAAACACAAAATCAACTCCACAATGAGTTTTGTTGGCAACTAATGCTCAATTTTTCATAAACACATTCACATAGGCATAGTTCAAATATCTATAAAGTTTTAGGTCTTTGTGATCAATTTGGACAATGATGATAGGAATAAAAAACATCACTTGACACCAAATAATCCACTTTTTGATGTTATTGTATTTTCACTAAACAAAATCTAGATTTAGGTTTACAACACCTTCCCAATCTTGCACAGCCATTTTTAACATATGTTTCAACCATCTCATTTTGTTTTTTAGATAAGTTATATGTATTCCTATTTATTTATATTTTTATAAAGGTGAAAAAGACATAACTTAGATGGCATATTCATGTAGAAGATTCCCCTGATGGGTAGATATGTTGATGTATGTATTGAATGTAGAAGTGGGATGCCCCCACAATGGGTAGAGTGAAGTAATCAAGGATATAGGTGTCACTGCACACACTCAAAGAAGATCAAGTGAAGCATGAAAATATAGATAAATTGACAAGTAATAGCATAGAATAATAACATGTAAGTCTAGCATGGTAGTAAAAATGTAATTCTAAATTGACATATCTACCCATTAGGGGCATATTCTACATGACTACACCATCCAGGTTATGTCATTCCTACACCACACACTCTAGTTATCATATTTATGTGCATTACTTACTAGCTCCATCCATCCTTATAAATTAATCATATTTCTAGTTTTTAGTGTAGTATATTACATTGTTACATCTATCTAGGCATACCCCTATTGATCTAACAATCTTCAATATAAACTATGTTATTTCTTGAGACATATTTTGGATTATCATTGATATATCATGTATTTCATAGAATAACACACTTGAAAGTCTCTTTCTTCTGAGGGTAGTCATTGTAGGGTCTTCATTCCTACCTTTAAAAGAGGAGGTAACAAATAGGTGTTTTATCATAGAGATCAGAGCCTTCTATCGATAAAAATTACTTTTTAGAACACTTAGAATAGCAATGAGAATTTAAAACATGAAAAATAGATCAATAAATAGTGACAAATATAAAATAGTCATTAGAAAAAGTAAAGGATAAGATAATCATGTTTAGACTACAATGTCAGATAGTAAAGTTTCCACTTTTTAGCACTCCTATCCAAATAGCCAAAAACCTAGAATTTTTAGAAATAGATAGAAAAAGGTAAGGTCAATTATAGTTTTGTCATCTACAGTTTAATTTAGACTAGGTAGTTTTTCTTATAATATCTATATATAGGGAGAATCATGCATGGTATGATGGATCTCACTTCCATTTTCAAATTGGGTAGTTGTTACAACTTCTAGATCAAAATCCATGTTATAGACACTAGTGATTGGGGGCAATGTGCATGGGACATTTTTCTTCTTTTTACCTAGTTTATTGTATTACCTAGGTATTTTAAATAGTTGTGTTTATTATTCCATATGTGGGTGGTTGGCATCATTTCAAAGTGGATTTCAAATAATCCTAGTTCTTAGTTTTAGAGTGGCTTTCATGTAAGCCTAATCTTCACCTTTCAGACTAGCCAATATTGGCCTAGTTCTCAGTACACATTCAACTATCCACACCACTTTATCAGATTACAAAGCATTTATGGGATTGATGAGCCATATCATATGACACAAATTCATACCAATATTAGTTTATAGTTCACACATAGTGGGAAAAAATGGAGCTAAATGACTAGCTAGCCTTTGTATTATTGAGCCACCTACTCAAAGGGATTGGACACACAATCTAAACATCCATTAACACACACACACACACACAAAATCACATAGCTTCACACTTATTGGGTGGAAATGGAGTCAAATGGATAGCCTTTGTATTCTTGATCCACCCTTAGGGAATTGAGCACTTAGCTCCATTCACAATATTACTCTTGATATAACATATACCAAACATCACTTAGTATCACTCAACATCAATAAACATCACAATAGGTTCTGTATTGATTTCATACCTGGTGAGGTGTATTCATTCCTTTATTTTCCTCTCTCTTTTACCTAGCCTTTGTACATTCTTATTTTAGACATAACATGTCTAGTAAGAATTGATCTACTCCTTGTTTTATTTTACAAATTTATGCTTCACACTGTGCTCTCTATGCACACTTAGCATCACACATCTTCATGGGCCTCACCCTTACAAGTAAGTTTAGGTACGCTTTCTATTTTTATTTTATCCTAGTATTTCTCTTTGTTGAATTAGTATAATAAAGGGGGGGGGAAATGTAATCATATAAAATGTCTAAACTGGTAGTTTGAGTGTGGCTTGTGACACCCCATTCATAGGTCCTTTTTACAATCTCTTACAACCTTTCAAGGCACCTTTTTACTCATTATCAGTCATCCAAAACCTTCTAAACCTTGATTCCACCTCAACCAGATATTATTTCCATGCCAATCCTATTATAATAGGTCTTGAGCATGTAAGATAGGAGAACCCCATTTGGAATATAGCATCGAGAACCATAGTGTCTCATTTTTTGTGCTCTTATCCTTTTGTGATTTGATCCCCAACAATTATTTTCATTTAGTCCTTATCCTTAATTATGTCAACCTAGTGAAAATACATCTGACCCATGATCAATTATTCCCTATAAAATCTCACTCAAAGTTCATTTACAAGGGAGATGACCATGATTACAAAGCAAGCAATAATACAAACAAAATACTAAGGAAAACTTCCCTATTCTCTACACACAGTCACCCAACATAGCTGCAAACATACTCAAATCATCATACTAGTCCCTAGCCACCTCAAATACTATCAAATTAGAATTCACATCTACATCACACTATTACACAAAGCACATTAACTAGGAGAATTACATATGGCTTGATCATCTTTAAAGTATTTATATATAGGTAGTGTGCCCACATAATGGGTGTGGATTGTACATTCAGTACATCTTAAACACTAATCCACCTCTTTCTCAAGTGACTCAAATATCATTATAACAAGTATGATGGAGGGTTAGGGTTTGAAGATAAAATAATTTACACAATGAGTTTCATCAACAACTAGCACTCAATTTTCCATAGGCATGCTCACACAGGCACAACACAACTATCTAAAAAGTTTTAGGTCTCTATGATCATTTTGGACAATAGTGACAAGAATAGATAACAGCATCAAAAACTAAAGTGTCCACCTTTTTGTGCTCTTATCCTATCATCAAACAAAAGATATATTCAGGTTTATGATACCCTTTTAGTCTTATATATCTATTTTTAACCTTTATATCAGCCATCTTAATCTATTTTCTTGCTAAGTTATATTTTAGATCACTTACAACATATACTAATTTTAGAGTCATAGTCTAATCCCTTTCATCATGGTTCACGATCATGAAGGATCCCTCTCCTTGATACAAGACACCATGATAGGGAGTCTCTTATGAGACTCAAATATTAGTATCTTTTCTTCTTAGCCTTTCTTATATATAATTTCTTAGCTTACTTATACATAGTGTCTTTTTTGTTACTTGTACATAGCTTATTTTAAAATACAAAAAAATCAAATAACTCAAAACAAAAAAACCTTTTTAATTATATGCATTATCCATGCTTTACATTTTTACTACCATGGTAGAATTACATTTTTTTATATGCTATTATTTGTCTATTTATCTATATTACCATATTTCACTTGATCTTCTTTGAGTGTGTGCAGTGACACCTAGATCTTTGATTGCTTGACATATCTACCCATTGGGGGCATCTTCTACATAAATACATCATCCAGGTTATGTCATTCCTACATCACACACTGAATGGATATGTTGATGTATGTCTTTAATGAAGAATTAAGATGCCCCCTCAATGGGTAGAGTGAAGCAATCAAGGATCTAGGTGTCACTACACACACACACACACAAATGAAATAATGTGAAGCATGGTAATGTAGATAAATCAACAAACAATAGCATAAAATAATAAAATATAAGTCTAGCATGGTATTAGAAATGTAAAGCATGGATAATGTGTATAATTGAGTTTTTTTGGTGTTTTGAGTTATTTGAATGTTTTCATATTTTGAAATGTTACATTATTTTTGGTATTTTGAAATATTATATTATTTTTGGTATTTTGAAATATTGTATTACTTTTGTTATTTTGAAATAAGCTATGTACAAGTAATCATAAAGAAACTATGTACAAGAAACAAACTATGTACAAGTAATCATAAGGAAATTATTTACAAGAAAGCTTCATTATTTCTTTTACATACTCTCTCTCTCTATCTCTCTCTCTCATGTAGATTAATTTTTGAGAGTATTTGTAACTTTTAAAGTGACTGTGACTACCTAAAGAGCTATATCTATAAAATCAAATGGTACTATTAGAACTATTATTGATGATTACATAATATCTCTCCTATATTAATAAGCTCCTTTAATAGTTACAATTATTTATCTAGTTAAAATTTTGACATAGTTGAGGCCTCCTTCACTAGCACAAAGATTTCATACACTTATATGGATGCCTCCCTTAGAGTGACCATGACATCAATGATAGTTTCAAGACTCTAGATGGTTTTCAATGATAGTTTTCACACCTAGGGAAATATTATTGCTGCCTCATAATTCTACACAAAGCATATTTTCAAATATCTTCTACTACTAGATGGGCCTCTAAGAGCCCATAATTACATCCACTTCTCAGAGTTATAGGGGGACCTCATAGTTAGTTTCCACTATAGATATTTTAGATCACTTATAGCATATATATTTTAGATTCATAGTCTTATCCCTTCCATTGTGTGTCATGATTACACATGATCCCTTTCCTTAACATAGGAAACCATGATAGGGAGTCTCTTATGAGACTCGTTGATTAGTATTGTTTCTTCTTAGTATTTATTATACATAACTTCTCAGATTAATTGTACATAGTTTCTTTTCACTTACTTATACATAAATTAATATTTAAATAAAAAATAAAACATAACATGTCAAAATACAAAAACATTCAAATAACTCAAAACACCAAAAACTTTTTAATTATATGTATTATCCATACTTTACATTTCTAATACCATGATAGACTTACATTTTGCTATTCTATACTATTGCTTATCAATTTATCTACATTACCATGCTTTACTTGATCTTCTTTAACTGTGTGTAGTGACACCCAGATCCTTGATTGCTTTGCTCTACCCATTGAGGGGGCATCCTACTTCTACATTTGAGACATACATCAACATATCTACCCATCGAGGGCATCTTCTACATGACTACACCATCTAGGTTATGTCATTGCTACACCACACACTATATCTATCATGTTGATATACATTACTTAATAACTTACACAAATTACTATATCAACACTCACTAGTATATAACACTTGTGTATTTCTTATCATCTACCTAGTCTTTTACTACATGTTTTGCATACTTTTAGTTCTTACTTTGATTAGTTAGATGTGATATTATCTCCAAAATTTACATACATTTCCTTTCTTTCTTTGAGTAACTAGTTATGATTCCATTCCTAATTCTTAGGGCCACTAGCTAGCCTTTGTATTCTTAAGCCGCCTTCTTATAGGGATTAGACATATATTCCAAACATCGATTGACACATGCATGATCACATAGCTTCACACTTAGTGGATGATGATGAATCCAAAGGCCCAAGCTTTGTATTCTTGAATCATCCTCAGGTAATTAAGAACTCAACTCCATTCATGATATTAATCTTAGTACAACACATGCCTAGAATCACTTAGCATCACTCAAACATCACTCAACATCACAATAGGTTTTGTATTGATGTGTATACCTGATGAGGTGTATTCATTCCTTTCTCTTCCTCTCTCTTTTACCTATACTTTGTAGGTTCTTATTTTAGACATAACATGTCTAGTAATAACTAATATACTCCTCATTTTATTTTATATATTTATGCTTCACATTGTTCTCTCTCTATGCACACTCAACATCACATATCTTCATGGGATTCACCCTTGTAGGTAAGTTTAGGTACACTTTCTATTTTTCCATTATCTTAGTATTTAAATTTTCTAAATCATTAGAATATATGAAAGGTAAATGTAGACATATATAATGTCCAAACTAGTAGTTTGAGTGTGGCTTGCAACACCCCATCCATAAGTTCTTTTTGCATTCTCATATGACCCTTCTAGGCACCTTTTTGCTCACTACCATTCATCTAAAACCTTCTAAACCCTAATTTCACCTTAGTTATATAGTATTCCCCATGCCAATCCTATTCCCTTAGGTCTTGAAAATGGAACACTATAGAACTAGGCACCAAAGCGTCCCATTTTTGATGCTCTAGTCTTTTTGCACATTGAGCCCCAATAGTCATTTTCATCTAGTCCTTGTCTTTAATTAGGTTGGCCTAGCTTAAATAAATCTGACCCATGACTAATTTTTACCTATAAAATCCCACTCAAAGCTCATTTAAAAGGGAGGTGACCAAACTTACAAAGCAAATAAGAATAAAAATAAAGCACTAAGACAAACTTCCCTATTCTTTGCAAATAGTCACCCAACATAATTGAAAACCTACTCAAACCTTTATACTATTCCTTGGACACATCAAACACTATCAAATTAGAATTTACATCTATATTAAATTATTTCACAAAGCACACTAGGTAGGAGAACTACATATGGATTTATCACTCTTTAGAGTAGTGGTATGTAGGCAGTGTGTCAACACAAGGGGTGTGGATTGCAAATTCATTACATATTACACACTAAACCCAGCCTCTTTCTCAATTGACTCAAATATCATTTTATCAAGTATGATAGAGGTTTAGGGTTTGAAGATAAAATTAGCTCCATAATCATTTTGGTTGATAACTAGCACTCAATTTTTCATAGGCATGCTTAAACATGTACAATACAACTACCTAAAAAGTTTTAGATTTTTTGATTATTTTGGATAAAATGACAAGAATAGAAAACAAAATTAGAAACCAAAGCATCCAAATTTTTGTGCTCTTATTCATTTATAGAATGAAATCCAAATTCAGATTTATGACACCTTCCCAATCCTATATTGCCATTTTCAGCCTCTGTATTAGCCATCTTAGTCTATTTACAACTAAGTTATAATTATTCATATTTATTATTATTTTTAGAAAGGTGAAAAAGATAAATAATTTCACAAATTAGGACAATAATTATTTCTATATTCTATACTAATTTATTAATCCATACTGTTAACTAAAATTGGAATAATACTCCATTATTCCCACATATTTAAATAATTTGGTGAACCAAACTTACTTCATTTGTGCATAAAAACCCTAGAGAAAATTCCTTACTGATTTTAGAAATATTCTTCTAATTATTTTTACATATATAAATCAAAATTTCACATTAATTTTTTAAAACTCATCATAGTAATTTTAAAAATCATTTATTTTAAACCCTAGTTGAATATACTAAGTCCTTATGCTTTTGAGGTATCACCGTACATGTTAGTAAGCTTTGTATCCTTTTTATGCATATTATAGTTTGTTGTTTTAATTAAATCATATTTCACATAAAATAAAAAATGGATATCACTTATCTCCAAATATTTCTTGCAAATAATAAGGAGTCCATACTCGGTCCAATCATGTATATTAAAGATGAAGTTTATTATATGTTAATACAAACCTTCATTATTTCCCTTTCATTCTTACCTTTTATAATATGAGATGATATTAAGAAATTTATTTCTTAACATGTTAAGATCCCTTTCCTTTAAACTTTTTTTACTTTTCTTTAATACAAGGTTTCATTATTTCTTTGGCATACTCTCTCTCTCATGCATAATAATTTTTAAATCTATCTTACTAAACATGTTAGACATGTCATGTTACAAGTCAATGTTTTTTATGCATTAGTGCAAAGTTTCATGCTCTATATCCCTTATTTGTTATCTCTCATATGGAATGTTCTTTATAAGCATATTTATATACAATTTATAGCTCCAATTACATGCATGTCATACCACATACATGGTTTCTACCTAGATATATCTAACTCTTTGGCTACTTTTGAGTATCTCCCTATCACTAATAGACACAAGAAAATACTAGCAGTTATATCTATTCCTCCTCCCTTCAAACTTGGTTCACCTAGCTATTATCTTTCACCTACTACCAACTCTATGCCAATAATATATCATGTGGTACATGTTATCACTAAAGTTTATGAAGATAGGTAAGTTGATTAAACCTATGCCTATAGCTTTGTCACTCAGGTTAGCACCCATTTTGATATATTTTCAACTCCTCCACCAGTTACAGTTCTTCTTCTAGTTAAGGTTTAAACACAATTGAGGCATCCCTTGCTAGCAGAAAGAGTTCATACACTTCTATAGAGGCCTCTTTTAGAGTGACCACTACATCAACTATAGTTTTAGTACTCTAGATAGTTTTCAACTATATTATTCACATCCAGGGTAAATATTATTGATGTCTCATACCTCTACAAAAAAATCATATTTTTAGAGAACTTCTACTAGTAGATGGTTCCCTAAAGTCTCCATAGTTGCATCCACTTCTTAGATTTATAGGTGGACCCTATAATCAATTTTTGCTATAGATATTTTAGAGTACTTATAACATACACAACTTTTAGAGTCACAATCTCATCCCTTCCATCGTGCTTCATGATCATGCATGATCCCTCTCCTTGATATAAAATAACATAATAGGGAGTCTCTTATGAGACTCATTGGTTAGTATCATTTCTTCTCAATCTTCATTGTACATAATTTCTTGACTTACTTGTACATAGTTTCTTTTCACTTTTTTGTACATAGTTTTCTTATGATTACTTGTACATAGCTTATTTAAAAATACCAAAAACTATAAAATATTTCAAAGTACTAAAAATAATACAATATTTTAAAATACCAAAAATAATATAACATGTCAAAATACAAAAACATTCAAATAACTCAAAATTCCCAAACTTTTTAATTATACACATTATCCATGATTTACATTTTTACTACCATGCTAGACTTACATTTTAATATTTTGTGTTATTGTTTGTCTATTTATCTACATTACTATGCTTCACTTGATATCTTTTGAGTGTGTGAAGTGACAGCCATATCCTTCATGAATTCACTCTACTCATTGAGGGGCCATCCTAATTCTACATTCAAGGCATACATCAACATATATATCCATTGAAGGCATCTTCTACATGACTTAAGTATCTAGGTTATGGCATTCCTAAACCACACACTCTAGTTATCATGTGTATGTAATTTACTTACTAGCTTATATAGATTATTCTATCAACACTCACTAGTATATATCACTTGTGTCTTTCTTAGCATCTAACTAGACTTATACTACATATTCTACATACTTTCACTTCTTACTTTGATTAGTTAGATGTGATAGTATTTCTAACATTTATATGCTTTCCTTTCTTGATTTAAATATCTAGATGTGATTGCATATATCATTTCCTATTTTATTACTTGTGTTTGCCTTAAGATATTTTCTAATGTCCTTTTCCTGTACTCTTATATGTGTTTGTGGCCCTCATGCCAATCTTTCTTGCATTTCCTAGTTTGAGTGACATGTGCCCATGTCCCTTGTTTGCTTGTCTCCTTAGCCTCTTTTGTATGCTTCTTGCTTCTTACTTTATGTGTTTGTTTGCTTGTTTAGTTATTGTTTGTTTACAATGCCATGATACACATCATGCATTATCTTTCCTTCTCAAATGCCATGCTAGACATCATGTTCCATCCCTCATTAACAACTAACTAGTTTTTTAGTTTTAGTTCAAGTATACTGCACATTGTTACATCTATCTAGGGATACCCCTATTGATCTAACAATATCAAATACAAACTATGTTATATCTTGAGACATATTTTAGATTATAATTTCTATATCATGTATTTTGTAGCATAATAAACTTATAGGGATATTTCTTTTGAAGTTAGTCATTGTATGGTCTTCATTTCTAACTTTAGAAGAGGGGTAAATAAATAGGATTTTTATCACAAAGATCAAAGCCATCTACCAATCAAAAATTAGTTTTTAGAACACTCAAAATAATAATCAAAATTCAAAACATATAGAATATATCAAAAAAATAGTGAAAAACACATAACAATCATCATAAATAGTAAAGGACAAGAGCACCCATTTTAGACATTGGACACCAAAGTGTCCATTTTTTGGTGCTCCTGTCCAAACAACCAAAAACCTAGAATTTTTAGAAATAAATGGAAAGGTAAGGTCAATTATAATTTTTTAGCTATAATTAAATTTATATTAGGTATTTTTAGTATAATTTTACTTAGATTATCTATATATATGGGTCATCATGCATGTCATGATGGTTGTCTCTTCTAGTTTCAAATTGGATAGTTGGTATAACTTTCAAATCAAAATCCATATTATAAAAACTAGTGATTGGGAGAAATGTGCATGGTATATTTGCCTTATTTTATTTCTATTTCATTGTATTACTTAGGTATTCTCAATAGTTACATGCCTTATTCCATCTATAGGTGGTTGGCATCATTTTAGAGTGGCTTTCATATAATCTGAATTCTTAATTTTAAAGTGGCCTTCATACAAGCCTAATCTTCACTTTTTGGAGTGGCCAATATTGGCCTAGCTCTCAATACACATCTAGATATCCATGACACTTTATCATATTATAGAGAATTTATGGGCTTTGTAATCCATCTCATACAACACACATTCATATTGGTATCAGTTCATAATTCACACATAGTGGGCAATAATGGATCCAAAGAACTAGCTAGCCTTTGTATTATTAATCCACCTACTCAAAGGGATTGAATAGATAGTAAAAACATCAATTAACAAATTCAAAATTACATATATTCACACTTAATGGGTGACTATGGATTTAAAGAGATAGACTTTGTATTTTTGAGCCACCTTTGGGGAATTGAGCACTGAGCTCCATTCACGATATTACTCTTGGTATAACACATATCCAACATCACTTAGCATCATTCAACATCACTTAATATCACAATAGGTTTTATATTAGTTCACATACTTGGTGAGGTGTACTCATTCCTTTCTCTTCATCTCTTTTTACCTATCCTTTGTACATTCTTATTTTAAACATAACATGTCTAGTAAGAATTAATTTACTCCTTAATTTATCTTGTAGATTTATGCTTCACATTATGCTTTGTCTATGTACACTCAGCATCACATATCTTCATAGGCTTCAACCTTACAGGTAATTTTAGGTACACTTTATATTTTTCCTTTGTCTTAGTATTTTTATTTATTACATCACTAGAATAAAGGGGAGGCAAATTTGGTCATATAAAATGTCCAAATTGATAGTTTGAGTGTGGCTTATAACACCCCATCTATAGGCCCTTTTTGCATGATCTTAAAACCCTTTTAAGAAACTTTTTTCCTCATTACTAGTCATATAAAACCTTATAAATGGTCATTCCACCTCAGCTAGATAGTATTCCTTATTCCAATCCTATTCCCCCAGGTTCTGATGTTTCTATCTAATTTTTGCTTTTTCTTAAGTGTGAAAAGAAGAAACTAGTTAAGAAGGGTGTGGAATAATACCTATTGAATGTGAATGCATTGAATCCAAATTATTATGGATAAATCCTCTTTTTATTAAGAAAATAACCTAAAAATAATACAATACCAAAAAAAATGTTTGTTAGACAAGTAGTTGGGTGGATTGCCTAGCGTGAGCTAGATCCTATAAGTGAAATTTTTTAAAGAGGTCAATCCACCTTCTTTAAAATATTTAAATTAGAATGATAAAATAAGTATTCTTGAATTAGATTACAAAAAATAAAAATTAGAACTATCAAACAACTTAATTTAATACAAGAGAATTAAATGTTTTGCTAAAAATAACTAAAATAAAGCAATAGTTTGATTAATACTAGTGTTGAAAATTAGCTAAAGCAAAGTTGTGGTTTTGGTTTGGTAATTTCACAAGGGTCAAAAAGATATTTGGGTTGGTGTTGGTAAATTATTGAGATAGTAAAAAGGTAAAGGGTAAATGGTTGAAAATATAAGTAGTCAAGATGGCAAAAGGGGTAAATGGGAAAAGTGGTAAAGATGGCAAATGGGAAAAAGTGTAAATGGATAAATGGATAAGGATGGAAAATGGGTAAAAGTGGAAATAGTAAAGAAGAGGTAAAGGGGTTATGGTTTAGATGTAAATAAAAAAGGGGCAAAAGGATGGGGCTTATAAGTCAAGAGAGAAGATGTCAAAGTGAAGGGAAGAGATAAATTGAAATTATAAAATAACAAAGTTACCTTCCAAGATTAAAAAAGAATGGTTGTTGATAGTTGATGAAGACTTGAAGTAGTTTTAGCAAAGTTATATCTCTTGATATCCTTATATTCAAGATGATTACCTCCTTTATGATGACTCCAAACCTTCAAGATTAAATTTTAAAACCAAAGACTAGCTTCCCCTCTCTTTGGGTGAAGGAGAGGGGGGTATTTATAGCATTTGTTGTTAAAAACCATATAGAAAAAAGGAATATTATAAGTATGGTGATATTTTTCAAGTGGGATAATAAATTATAAATGGGGTAAGAGTTTTGGGATTCCCATATTATTGGTTTTTCTCCCACATTACACATGAGTCTAATTTGGAGTAGGAACCATGCACATGAGCTCAAATAAGGCTAAAGGAATTTTCACCAAGTTTATTTGTATTTTATCCAAGTGCTCCATAAATTTAAGCATAATTATCCATGTGGGTATATGAGTGTTCATTAAATACAAATGGGTTAGATTAAAACTTAGATCATAGGTCTCCCACTTGGTTGGTTTGTCTCCCAACTTGCTAAAGAGTCCAAAATGGAGAGGGAATCATGTACATGGGCTCATATGAGGCCAAAAGTCTTTTCATCACCTTCTCTCATATTTTATTACATACTTAAAAATATACCCCATTAATTTTAGCACCATTTTCCATGTGGGATGAGGGAAAATTCGAAATACATCTAAAGGGGACCCTTATGGTGCTTAATGATGTCATTAAGTACGTAGGATGAGGGTCCCAAGTGGGGTATGATGTCCTACTTCAAGCCACTTAATTTTTAAGCCATTTCAATTATTGAATCACTTTCCATGTCACTTTTAATCTCATTTTACATGTCATATTCCATGTCACTTTCCATGTTATATGCCATGTCATCATGAATAGTGATAGTGGGTCCCATAGTGAATAGTGATAGTGAATAGAAATTTTAAATAATAATATATGAATAAGAGATTAGTGATTTAGTTAGGTGGAGAGGGCTTGGTTAAGGATTAATAAGGTTTTAGGGGGTATTTAGGGGGTCTTGAGGCATTCAATCATTAAAAACTACAAGTGTGCAGATTTTTAGTATCTGCATTTTGCCCCATTTTATTATACATCTTTGAGTTAGCAAGATGCAAAACAAAAATATATCGCTTGGTCAAAGTTCAAGATTCCTTAGTATGGTAAGATTTTTCACCCCTAAAACCAAGATTTTTTGAGGTAAAGTAGAATCAAATGTGGGTTTAATAAGCAGTTGGTGGGGAGGTACTAGGGTAGTGCAAAAAAGGTTGGGCATTTAAAATGCAAACATGTACACAAAGTACAATTAAGTGTGATAGCCAAGATCACACATAATTTTTTTTTACAAATGTTGGTAAAATAAGGATAAAATTATAATATACAAGTGACCAATTTACCATGTCATCATAACTATGGCTAGGTATACTTATTAGCCTCTTATATAAGTGCACTGTTTTGATAGGTATCCAAATTTGAAAGTGCTCCATTGAAAACACAAATGTTCTGATTGTCAAAAAGGGTTGGTTCAAATTAAAATGTTCAACATTAAAAAATTGTTAGTGTGGTCAAAAATACCAAAGAAAATATGTCACAAAATATGTGAATAGATTAGGTCAAAATTATCAACATCGAAGTGGACATGGTCAAATGTTTGGGTGGTTTGTTGAAGTTGGTGGGTAAGGATTTTTGGTATGGGTGGTAAATTTGATTCCATATGAAATATAAAAGTGGATACTACCTACATATTTTTTTGGATATGATAGCCAATAAAAAAATTTAGGTCAAATGTAGTTATATCATGGTGTTCAAATTAATTGCCCCAATTTAAGGTACCACATAGTTTGGTTTGGGTTGATAGTTTCGTTTGGGTTTTGGTGAAGGTATGGTGAGTTTTCATGGTTTATATTTGTAAATAATCACCATAATTATCCCAAAATCATTATGATGAGAAAACATAGATAGGTAAGGTAGGATAAATAAGAGGTAAATTCAGTACAAATCACAAAAAAATGCCCTTCAATATAGCAAAGCCAAAGAAGACATTATTTCATGAGGAGGTTGCACCTTATAAAATTGTGTGAAGGTTTAGGTATAGTGATAATATTTATCACTATGAGCCAAGTTTTAGGATAAGGGTTTCTATCAGGATTTACAAATTTAGGATGGCAAAAGGATGTCATCTCTACGAGCTGATTTTTATTAGATATAAGGGAAAATGGGCTTCTAAAGATTTATTTGAAGGCTTTACAAATTCTAGTGGGTAAAGAATCAATAGACTGCACATTATTCAAGTGCAGCATAATTAAGGTATGGAAAAAAAATCATGTCTACATACCCTTCCCTACAACATCAGGACCAAATACCTAGGGGTTCTAGTAGGTGGAAAAGGAGACTACCAAATGGTTGTCTGATTGGTTTGGTATAAATGGTGGATGAGATTTCTTAGGATGAAATTATATGATTAATTTAATTATTCAAAAACAATCTATATCCATGGATAAGTAGTTTCAAGAAATATAAATGGGTGACCATAGTCTGATGAGTGACGAGTTAGAGGTGGAATGGAAGAAAATAAGGGAAAGCCAATAAGGGCATGATGTGTAGGCTGGCCAGGAGATAAATGAATTAGGAGTGAAAAATAATGATTTCATATATAAAACTAAAGGTGGAAAAGGATGGAAGAATCCAAACATGGATATAAAATAAAGGTGTAATAATTTTAAAAAATTTATACCATAAAAATGGGAAAAATATGCTTTATTAAGCTTTGGAAAATTTAGCACTACTTGAATTACCATAGTGATCTAATGGGTTATTTCATCACCATCCAAATAAGCTAACATTGTGCACCCTCCAAAATAATGTCGTGAACATGCTATGGAGGGGGATTATTCAAAAATCTAGGGAACTAAAGTAGTAGAGTGGGTAAATGAGAAGTGGCAAAGATTTGAACCCTTGAGCTAGTGGGGCCCCAAAATAAGTAAGCATCAAGTTTTTGAGGGAATTTATAGAAAGACTATAAAGGTTTTTGGAATATGGAGCAAGGAAAATAATAATAATAATAATAATAATTGAGGGAATAGGCTGAAATAGGAAGGAAAATAAATGGTATAAATAGAAAACTAAGAAGGAAAATAGAAGAAGAATGTACAAAGATAGATAGATTGGGGAGTTGAAAAGGAAGGTGGGAGAAATAGGTCTAAAAGAGACCAAGAAGCAAATAGTTTGGTGAAAGAGTTGAATCATATAAAAGGTTACTAGGTGGAATGTGATTAAAGAGTAGGTCTATCATAATGCATAGGAATATGTAGGCTAGGTAGGGAGAATCAAGGGAAATTATTGGTTAGGAGGTAAGTCATGTGAGAGGGTATATCTAGCATCCACACATGGGTACCCCAAATATTCAATTTTAATTTGGTTATAGTTTTGATTCTAACATATTTAAAGGTTAGAGTAAAAGGGGTTCAAAATAGGTAAGACCAGAGGAGATGGGGAAGGAATCTACATCCTGATAGCTGGTGGTGCTCATGCTCAATTATGGGTTGTATGAGCTCATAGGCATGGTCAATTGTGTTATAGAGTCATAGGATTGGTATATATCTCATAGTAAACAAAAATAAAATGGAATACATTCATGGCCATAACATATTATATGTTATAATCATATAATCTCAAAATTGGTAAAGGGTTTAAAAGGGAAAAAGGTGATAGGTAAGGTGAAGGGAGTAGCTAGAGAGGGACAAAAAATAAGATACATGCTCAACATATAAATGTATTAAAATAATAAAGTGATGCACTTGAATTAATTAACCTAAATATATTTCATGCATTAAAGCAAGGGCATAGAGGACACAATGAAGTAGACAAGGAGATATACATAAAAGTGGTACAACTAGTGACTACACTCTAATGAGTGAGAAGTTGGAGTGCCAATGGGAGGAAGTAAAGGATATTCAATAAGGGATGTGGTGAAAGTATACCAAGAGGTGGATGAAGAGATAGGTAAAGAAGATAATGAGATTGAAAATAAAGATGAAGGTGGAGAAGGATGGAAGGAGCCAAGCATGGACATAAAAGAGGAAAAATAAGGTCAGTAAGAACATAGAATGTAATCAAATAAGACAAAAAAATGAAATGAAATGAAATGAAAAAAAGGGAAGAAAAATAAATGATATAATATGGGGGTTGAGAGATGCACTAAAGAATGATAGATTGGAAAATTGAAAAGGATGGGGAGAGAAGTGTAACAATCATGAAGGGTAAGGGGAGGATGAGAAATATGAGAGGCCATGAAATGTTTGAAAATAAGTCTAAAAAAGACCAAGGAGAAAATATTATGGTGATGAAAATCAAAAACAAGTAAATATGAAAATGAAAGGGAAACATGAGGTAAAAAGGAGTGAAATGAGGACACAAAAAGGATGATAGGAGAGTGAAGAAGTAGGTGATGATGTGGCTAAGTAAGCATGGATGATGATAGGCAAGGAGAATAACAATGAATAAAATTATAGGGTGGTGTAGGAGATGATAATGGGATAGAGAATGGGAAAGGGGCCAAGAAAAATGAGGGGAAGCAAAGGATGGGTGGATACGTAGCTAAAGAGATAAGTTAGGCATCAATCAGCTTGTTAGAAGATATTGACAAGCTGAATGGGTGATTAGAATAGATTGAAAAGCTAAAAAGTGGTGAGGTGGTGAATAAATAATGAAAGGAATGAGATAAAAATAAAGGATTAAAATCAGGGATGATAAGAAGAAAAGGGAAGAATTGTAGTAGGGATATAAGGCATGGATACTCACACAGATACAAAAGACAAGTGATTACCAAGATGAAAAGAGGAAAAGGGGAATGCAAAAAGCAAAAGGCAAGAACTAAAAAGAAGAAAAGTTCCATTATGGAAGGCATCTCAAAGGATAAATACCTGGGTAGAAACTCATTGTGGAGTAAAAAAAGAAGACAAAAAGGATGAAAATAAACCAAATAAGAATAATGAAAATGGGAAAGGTGGGAAGAGTGGCAAAATGATAGAGAATGGTGGTACACATAAATAAAAAGTTTAGTAATAGAATAAATATAAATCTCGCAAGATGCATAGTATGATGTGGAATTGGTGAGGAAAAGAGAGTGATAAAAAGGGTATTAAAAATAGCCAAGGGTAAGGGGAAATTCTCAGGATGGAGAAAGAAGACAAAGGAGATAGATGACAAGGGTGGTAAGAAGTAGAGAGAAGGAGAAATAACATGAAAATTGGGTGGGGAAGCAAGCAACGAGGTAGGAATAAGAAAAAGGGACTGGGAGGCCAATGAAGTGGAGTAGATGGTTTCTTTAGGGGATATAAGAGAGGTAGATGAGGAAGGTTATCAATCCTTATGTTAAAAGATATTGATAAGATGGAAAATTGGTTAAAAGATATTGACAAACTAGAGGGAGGGATATGATAAAGAGATGGATAAATAAGTATAGGAAGAGATATTAGGTGATAAGGGCAACATAAAGGGATGTAGTTGAGTTGACCTCAATAATTGAATGTTTCCTACATAGTCTAAAAAGACCTTAGGCCAATGTAGTTTTCCTAGCACTTGGGGGAAAACTAAGAGGAAGTATTATATGGTGTTAAAACATAAGGACACTTAAATTTTTTTCAAATATTCCTTGATGTAGGACACCTTAAGAAAGAGGGTGTTGTTAACAATGGAAAGGGTGAGAAAAAAAGGGGATGAAAATAGGTTTTAAGTGGTTCAGCTACCTTTAGCAGTGAAGTAGTGCCTACATAATCCATGGACATGAGGCCAATGTAGTTTAACAAGGGTTGGAGAATGGTGCTCAAATAGGTTACCCTAATTTGGTGGACCACATGGCTTGGTTTTGTTGAAGGTTTGCAGAGAAAGGGTGTGCATTGAAGGTGGGCTAAGGGATTAAAAATAAGTATTTGACATCAATGTTTCTCTAATGTTATTCATGGTTAAGGTTATGATGATTTGATGGATGATAGTGGTGGCACATAAGTAGGTTAGATAACCATACATGGGTTTAATAGAATACATGACTCAATGATGAGAGAGAAATAAATGAGGTATAATACCTACTTGTTGATAAGGACAAAAAAAACATAACCTAAATTTGGATAGGCTTAAGTAATATAAGCCTTTTGAATGCTTCACATTAGCATGTGTTGGTTGACAAAAAAAGTTTCTTGATCATAGTGTGTCAAATAAGCTATAAATCCCTTGATTTATAGATAGTATATAGGGGAAATGGGTGATAGGTGGTATAAAGGATAAGGGGTAACATGTGTGGTAACCTTATGTGGGCTAGTTTGCCCCTTCTATAGTTAACCTATGAATGATAATAGACAAGTCCATGTCATATGCTAGATATAGACTAATCAATGTAGGAAGTATTTATGTGAAAGATGATTGTGGCTTTCACCTTATTATGTTTGTTGAGAGCCAAGTGTGGATTTCAATATTATTTAGAATTTTATTTGATTATGATAGTGGGTCTTTTACTTTATCTATGGGAGGTTGATCAATGCAGTCAGCTTCCAGTAAATTTCTTTACTTTTTGACAAAGTTAACTTAGACATCCTTTAATGGAGTAGTATACGTTATTTAGATTTGTTTAGTGTTCTTGATAGCTATCCTTCAAGGGAGAAGTCTACCTTTAGTTCAAGCAATTTTTATTTTTATTGTGTTTTTGGGTAGCTGTCTTTCAAGGGAGCAATCTGTAATGCTAAAGATATTGACCCAAGTAATATTAGAGGTAATGTTTTTAGACATGGATAATTATAATTAGGTTTAGAATTTTACCTTTATGTGGGAAAAAATTTAACATAAGAAGGTTAAATGATAAATGAAAGGAGGTAGTTTGAAAGATAATGACCTTGGGATTTCATCTTTTTAGAGTTGAAAAGTATCCATGAGAACCATGTTATGAGTAGGGCCATGGTACCCATGTTTAGGGTTAGGCTATGATTGTGATGGTTAATTGCATGGTTATATGTTGTAATCAATTATCCTATAAAGGAGATGAAGAAGATGGGTGAAGGTGAAAATCTCATAATCAAGGGATGAGCTTAAGTTAGACAAATAGGTGAGTTTGATCCTTCTTTAATAAAAGAATGGATGGACAGGCAAGGTAGTGAGAGGTTTAAATTTTGGTTTGCCTTTTGAGAGAGGAAAAATGATAAGCTCCTAATCCATACTGATGGGTAAAGATGTAGGGTCTAGGCCAATTGAAATAAATCTTTCCTCATTTAATTTTATCCATGTTGGTCACATGTTAATTTTCGTTTAGGATGAGGTCTCCAATATTGAATTCTTGAGGTTTGAGGTAAGGTTGGTTAGGTTTTATGGAGAAGGGTAATCTTTAATTTTTTGATGGGAGAATTTGAATCCCAAATAGGTTGGGTGGTGTCTAAATGGGTTTCCCCAATTTGATATACCATGTGGTTCAAGTTGGTTTGATGGATAGGTTTGGTTGATATGTTGAGGCAAAACTCCAAGGGTTAGTTAAGTTAATGGTTAAGGTATGGTTGAAGTTAATAAATGTTTAAAGCCTTATGGAAGGAAATTTCCTCAAATTTACTCTTTGGATGGTTGGGAAAAAGATCCCAAAGTGAAGGTTTTTATGGTTGGGTTCAGTTAGAATGTTGAGGGTTTAAAGGGTATGTCCATAAAATGGACACTTTAGCCTTTTATTTATATTTTTGTTGGACCTAAGAGTGGGTAACCCTATGGATGGTGTGGATAAAAGAAATTTTTGGTTTAGCTTGATGCTTTGGTTCCTCCTCACTCTTAGGTGAGAATGGGGGAATAGTCAAGTGTTATATAGGTTTGGTTGATGGTTGCGTTGGTAATGGGCTCAAAGGAGGTTCATTCAATAGCATATTATCCTTGATGTAAAGCTATTGGATAATTGTTTTTATAGCCTTGTAGTACTTCATATCATGGCTATGTATCCTATGGTAAGAACACATATGGTGGTCATTGTATCATAACAGTTTTGGGTGTGAAGGGCTGAAAGTTTTGATAGGGTCAAAAGGCTTGATAGGTGGTAAGGTTAAAGAAGAGGTTTTAAACAACCTTTATAAAATGGTTTAATAGGATTCACGTAAAGGTGTTGGAGGTGATAGGTTTTTAGTTCTGGGAACCTTTTTAAAATTAGTTTTTATTGTAGAAGTTATGGGTGGTGGGGTAGAATTGGTTTGCCAATTACGTTGGGATGGCTTGGTAAGGGAGGTTCATCTGATAATATATTACCCTCATATAATTTTTAGATGAGTGACTAGAGAGATTTTTAATTCTCTGTGTCATGTACAGGTGTCCTATGTTATACAGAGACTAAGATGACATTAAACCATTTTGTTTGAGGATGTGAAGGGTCAAAAATTTTGAAAATTCAAAAATGTTTGAGAGGTGGTAAGGTTAAGGAGGAGGTTTGAAACAACCTTTATAAAATGGTTAAACAAGATTCAAGTAAAGGCATTGTGGGTGATGGATTTTTGGGCTTTGGAGTGGAAACCTTCTTAGGAGTAGGCTTCACCCTAGAAGTTGTTGGTTGTGGAATGGTTTTAGTAAATTGGTTAGTTTGGGGTTGCTTGGTTGGTTTGGAAGTATAATATTTAAGAAAAGGGGGGCATGGGTCTATTTTGAGATGGTTTAAGAGACTCCACCCTTTTAATAGGTTTAGTTAAAGTTTTATTTGATGGACTTGATGGAGTTAGGTCTAATTTTAAAGATTGGTGAGCTATGCTAGGAATATGAAGTATTCCTATATTCTTGATGGGTTTAGTCAAAGAGGTGTAAGGATATTTAAAAAAATTAGATATAATTGGGTTGGATGGTTCCCCTATTATTTTGAAGGATGGAATATCTAAGGATGGATTTGAGGTAGTGATAGTTTTGAGGGTGGAATAAAGTTAAGGTAAGGGTTCTTGTTTGTTTTGATGGGGAGGCCAAGATGATGCCAAAAAGTGGCTCTATCAAGATTGGGTTGAGAAGTAAACTCTAGGCTTTCTACTAGCCTAGAAAATGGCTTGTAGATTGGTTTGGTTCTTTGATCATTGATTTCAAAGTTTAAAAACTTGGGTGGAAAAGATGGAATGGTTTTCACATATATGTTTTTGGTGGAAGGTTAAAATTTAGAGAAGATGTTTCTTCCATGGATGGAGTGGATAAGGTGACCTATTCTAAAGGAATGATTTCCAAAGGAAAAGTAGGTGAGTCTTTGGTGGGGGGAGAATGTGTAATGGTGTCAAGTGATAGGAAGGAAGTGGCTGCTTCCCTTGTTTGTTCATCCAAATGAATGGGAAGTGATTCCCTCACTTTAATGATTGGGGTTGAAGAAGTAGTAGTAATAGGTTTATCAATAACAACATTGATCATGTGCACCTCATAAATGTGAGATGATTCTAGTTGGATTTGATTCACTAAAAGGGGAAGTGGAAAATATTGTTTGGTTTCCTTAATTGTGGTGTATAAGGAAATTTTTAAAGGTTCTACTTGGTCAAAAAGTGGATTGGTTAAGGTTAGTTTTATTATAGTTTCTTCATTTGTAGGTTTACTAAGGGCCAAAAGAGGGTGTACCAATGTCTCAATTATCACATTAGGGTGTGAACCTATTTGTGAGTTATTTGGTTGGCTTGAAGAGGCTAGTTGGCTTGATAGGTTAAAAAGTTGGTTGGGTTGATAGGCTGATTGATAGGTTGGTTTATCAATTAAGGGTGATGAAATTGATTGGGTCAACAAGGTGGATTGAGGTTGATATGATGGTTGGGGGAAATGGCCTAAGATTTGACAAGGTTGGGATGATTGAAATGATAGATGTTGATAGGTTATTGGTTGGGAATGAAAATAATTAAATGGATAATGATAGGTCATTGGTTGGTTGTAAGTGAGGTCTAATTGATCATGCATACCATAAATAGATGGCTTAAGTTTTGACTCTAATCTAGCTATATGGTCTATTATCATTGCAACAAACTTAGGTGGTAGTTTGAGATAAGGTTGATAGTTTTTGGGCTTATTAAAGTTGGATTTTGAATAGTTATAGGTAAGGTTAGGTTTATTATAGATAGGGTTTTGTTGGTTATACACAATTTTGGGTTGGTTTTAGATAGGATTGGGTTAGTTGTTGGTAAGGAAGGGAGCGTAAGTGGCTTACGATGCAAGGTATTACTTTAAGGTGAAATGATTTTTCTCCAAGATCATAGAAAAGTTAGGATATCCAAGAGATAAAATAGGAAATATCTCATTGAACAAGGTAGTGAAGATGAGGTATTGGAAAATAGGTTCTTGGTTGGTTTGATTATTAAATTTGTAGTCTAGTAAAGACTATGTGAATAATGGAGAGAAATTAAGATTACACCTTAAACAAGAAGTAATCAAAAGAAAATATTAAAGGAAATCAAATAATACAATAAGATACATTAAATCCTATAGTTTTAATTATATTTATTTTGGCTTATGCCTTAGAAAGTGTGAAGAAGAAATCTGGTTTATAGAATAGGTCCTAAACAAGGTAGTCTATGTTTGGTTTCAGGTTATGTTTAGATGCTCAAGAAGAAGTCTATATTGGCTTGGTAATTGGGGATTTATCCCCTCACTTAATGATCCCACAACTAGTGTGGGTGCTTAACAACATATATATATATATATATATACACACACACACACACACACACATACATACATACATACATATATATATATATATATATATATATATATATATATATATATATATATATATATATATATATATATATATCGATTTTCAAGGCTTATGCTCGGCCAAAGAAATGAATTGGTTATCCCCTTGGTGATCAAATCCAAGTATGATAGTCAGGAGGGGGTGACGTGATCAACTACGTGGTGAAACCCTAGTTAGGATTTGTCTTAAGGATTTTTTATTTTTACTTGTGAAATTGGTTTGGTTTGTGTAACATTTTTGATGCTATAGTTAATGTGTTTGATTAATAAAACTATGTGGGCTAACCAACACAAGCAAACATTAGATGTAGTTAACTTTAACCAAAAGGAAATTCTTTGATTTATTTTTAATGAAAACAAAAAAAACTAAAATATTCATAAATTCAACATGAAAATTCAATACTAATCCTAGGATGAACTATCTTTTGATTTTATAATTTCAAGAAAAAAAAGAATGATAATTTTTTTTAATTTTCTGATTTTTAGAAAGAAAAAGAGACTAAAACTTCCATTTTTAGAAGGAAAAAAGGAACGTTTAAATTTCAAAAATGAAATGTGAAACTAAATGAAACTTTACTAATTCAAATAAATTTTATAAAAAATATATTAACCCAAAAAAAACTCAAGGGTCCCACCAAGCATGCCAATATGTTTCTATCTAATTTTTGTTTTTCCTTAAGTGTAAAAATAAGAAACTAGTTAAGAAGGGTATGGAAGAATACCTGTTGAATGTGCACATATTGAATCCAAGAGATTTTGGAGAGATGATATATTACTTGGGATGATGACCTATAAATAATACAAAACTACCACAAAACTTGTTTGTTAGACAATCTAATTGGGTGGATTGCCTAGCATGAGCTAGATCCTAGAAGAGAAAGATTTTTAGGAGGTTGTCAATCCACTTGATTTAAAAAAATTTAAATTGGAATGATAAAATATGTATTTTTTCATTAAATGACATAAAATTAAATTAAAACCATAAAAAAACTAAATTTAATACAAGAGAATTAAATTCTTTGCTAAAAATAACTAAAATAAAGTAATAGTTTGATTAATATTAGTGCTAAAAATTAGCTAAAGTAAAGTTATGGTTTTGGTTTGGTAATTTGACAAGGTAAAAAATATATTTGGGTTATGGTTGGTAAATGATTGAAATATTAAAAATTTAAAGGTTTAATAGCTGAAAATATAAGTATTCAAGATGGCAAAAGTGGTAAATGGGCGAAGTGGTAAAGATAACAAACAGGTAAAAGTGGAAATGGTAAAGAAGAGGTAAAGGGGTTGTGGTTTAGAGATAAATAAATAAGGTAAAACATCATGGGGTTTATAATTATAGAGAGAATAGGTCAAAGGGAATGGATGAGATAAATTGAAATTGCAAAATAACAAGGTTACCTTCCAAGCTTGAAGAAGAATGGTTGTTGATAGTTGATGAAGACTTAAAGAAATTTTAGCAGAGTTATATTGCTTGAGATCCTTCTATTAAGGATTATGAACTCCTTGATGATGCCTAAAAACTTGAGATATATAATTCTACAACCAAATAATCACTTATCCTCTCTTTGGGTCTACCATTCAAAAATTTGCATACCATGCCATTTTGTATCATGATTAATTAAATGGTCCTAAATATTCCTTTAAAAATGTGGTTAATAGGTCTTAATGTTGTTTAGCTGATTTAAGGTCTTTTCCTTCACTTATATGGATTTGTACAAAAATGGTAGTTTTTTAAGTTTATAGGATAAAATGAATCTTATAAGGAGTATATAAAGATTAAAATTAATGTAAAATGAATATTAGGATTTTTTTTACCTTTTAAAATTCAAAAAACTAGAAAAATCCATCCAAAAGTGCCCAAACTATTTCATTCTTTTCAGCTAGTCAGAAAATGCCTTCAAAAGACAAGTCTTCCAAATGTCATTTCATGGTTTTCGTACTTACAATTGGTTATAAACCAAAAAAAATTGACATTAATCATGGTGATGGAATTATAAAATTTAATAAAACACTTTTTGAAGTTTTCACCCATGTGTGAGCTCCCAGAAGCAAGTTTTCACTTCTAGGCCTCAAAGGACTAATTATACCTAATTTGGCAATCTAAATGGGCTAGAAATCATATAAAGCATTGGTTTTGGCCATGAAATTTTGTATGGAGATGTGGGAGGATAATGGGTATCTGAGAAAATTACTTTTTTTACATTATATCTTCTATATTCTCCCAGACAAGGAGCTTTGTAGGAAAATAGGCCTACAAGGAATACATGGGAAATGCCTAATTTTAGTGTTGTTCCAGGTCTTGCAGAGTGTTTGATGCATAAAATTTATATTAAATAGGTCTATTATTCCATTTATAATATTTACATGGAGGATATATTCTTGATTGATGTAAATTTGAAGAAAGCTCCTCTTTTTCCTTCTATGCCTTGGTGAAAAATGAGCCTTTTGGGGGGTTTTAAAGGCTAAATAGGTGCATATAGCCTATTATAAAGACTTGTAAATTTTAATTAGGATATTTAATACCATATTAAAGGTAGGAGGAATTCAATTAATAGTTATAATGAAATGATTCTTTTTAAAAGGTCTCCAACAAGTCAAATAAGACTCTTCCTCTTTCAAATGCACATGTGCAAGACAAAGTCAATTTGAATAAGGAGTCTTGTAAATAACTCTTGACAAGTGTTTTATAATAATTAATAATCATATAGAATATTAAAAATCAAATAATTTCAATTAATTAAATTCCTACATCCATGGAAGTGAATTTTTCATCAAAATAGACAAGAAGGCTAAAATCTAGGGATTAGTGCAAGAGCATAGGCATTCTCCAAGTACTCTAAGTTTGACCAAAAATAATGATGAGTATTCTAAGACCCATAAAAAATTTATAACTTATTTTCCACTCCAATTTATGGATGTTTAATATTTGATAAGCTTAAATTATGATGTATCACTTTTGGAGGAGATATTTGACCTAGTTTGAGGTCCCTTACTTTGGGGTTATTTTATCTCTAAGCATTTCTTTGCTATATATATTATTTTTTACAGAATTTAAAAAGACTTTTTGATATTTTTATTTTTTATAAAGACTTAAAAAAATTGTATTCACCTTTTGAGAGCAATAAGAAGAAAAATTCCTCCATTTTCATGTATTTTCTAGTGAAGTATATGTGCTTACCATTGGTATAACTTAGTGAAATACTTGTTTTCTTTGGTTGTAGTCTAATTTTGTACCTTCATAAGAGGTTTTTTATGTTCTAAAGGTAATTATAATTGTCCAAATAAATATTAATTTCATGTATTAGATGTGAGTTCAGTCCTTCTTTGCATGAGTTGAGTTTGTAAGGTCCTTGTGAAATATTGATGTAGAAATCTTACTTGGGTGTAGCAAATGTGTGTGTAAGATTTTTATATTTAATATAAGTGTCATTTAAATCATTAGAGTTAAAAAAATAATTAATTAATCACCTTATATTTTAAGTTTCATTTAGATTCATCCATTTCATTATCTTTTTCACCCTTTTCCTTGTCAGAATAAGTAAGTAGTAGTTTAAAAGTATGTTTTAGTGAGAGCACAAAGGGAACCATCCCTCTATATATATTATCTCCCTAATGAATTCACTAAAAAATTGAAGAAATTGCATGTTCTAATAGGAGTGAGACATTTCACACTTTCTCACAAAATCACACTCCTAATTGACAACATTTTTTGGCACATCTGATGGGATACATTAGAGCTAGTCTTGATGAAATTGCAATTGTAGTAGTGTTCTTCATGAAGGTTTTGGTGATTCCAAGATCAAGAAATTACTTATAATAGTATATTAATAGTTTCCAAGAAGTCTATTTTTATTACATTATCATGAATGAGTTTTTATTGTTGTGTGTGAAGAGAATTCCTATGCTATGTTTCCTTATCAGCCCTATATGAATCATACCAGCCTTATCATGATACATATGAGCCTTTTTATGATCCCAATCAACCTTATATAGAGTATTATCAAAGCTACATTGAGCTTTATCAAGTTTATTATGAGCCTTATTATCAAGAGAATGACTTTTACCTTCTTTGTGAGCCATATCAGTTTCAAGACTAGATTTCACTTTTACCATATGGCTATGATGTTGCATATGAGAAATCTTGTCTTTAAGAAAGAATGGATGAAATAGAGATCAAAATACTAGCATATTCAAGAAAATTTTGTTCAAATTCTTAGTATGAATAATTCAATGGTCTATTTCAAAATGCATACAATGATCCATCAGAGATAAATGAGTTGTGTATTTTTGTATTGGAGAAGATGGAGGCTTGGAAGAGTCAAAAAATTGAGTTGAACTAGTTATATCAAGAGGGTTCTTGTGTTCCTTATTCTCATGAAGTTCTTAACCATGCCCAGTGTGTGCTAAGGGATCTTCCTAGTTAGAATCAAGATCCTATTCAAGAGCCTAAACTTTCTTGTATTTCCACTTCTTCACCACTCATCCCTCAAGTTTAAGTTTTCCATGTAGACACTAAGGTTTCAGAATTTGATGAGGTAATGTCCAAGTGGAAGGAGTAAAATATATAAGTATTTAGGAATTCCTCTTTTCCTCCACTCTAAGACTCCCTAAATGAATCAATTTTCATCAATATCCCAAAATCATATCATGATCAACCTTTCATGCTTCATATTCACTCTCAATTAAATGAATTTCATCAACCTCCCACCATCTCCCTTATTTAAAATGAAGATCCTATTATATGAAAGATAGAGAAAGAGGTTGTAGCTACAAGCCAAATTCTTGGAGATTGTGAAGATAATGCTTCAAGCATGTATGAGGAGGAAATCATCATTGGTACTCCACTTGAGGTTGTAGTTGGGGATGAGATTACACTTGAGAGTGAGAAGGATGGGCTTGATGTGGAATAACTCAATGAGATAGTAAAAATTGAATTCATAAATGATATTGTGGTATCTCCACTTGAAAAGGATCAACATGCCTTTCAAAATGATCTTATTTAGATTGATCAAAATGAGAAACAAAAGGATGATTGGAAGCTGTATCTTGAATCTTTGGAAGATATTGAAGAGCTTTTTAGGGATATGTTGCCCATTGGAGAATATTTTTATGAAAAAATTGATCAAGAATCACCTATTCAAGATCATGATGTAGCTTGGGTTGACTATGTATACTCCTTAAAGAGCTTGATGAACTTGCAATAGTTGATAAGAAGAATGGAGTCACTCAAGATGCCATAAAGTCTTAAGGAAATTCATATATGAGGTATCACTAGACAAGGTTGTAGATGACAAGAAATATGAAAAATATTTGAAATTACTAGATGATTTTGTCTTTGTTGGTGATGACTCATTTGAGGAGATGCTAATAAAGATGGTAGGAAAGAAAAGTGCCTCATCAAAGGTTATATTAAATAAGCATCATATTTTTTAACTTGCATCATCTCTTGGAATGAGTGAGTTTATGATTTTACATTTTCATCTAGGTGTATCATGTTTTGTCATGGTTAGTTATTTTAGTTTGTTTGTGTTTTGTATAAATTAAGTGCTTTGTTTGCACATTTGCTCTGTTAAGTTAGTTTTCCTATTTTGTGTGTTTCACTTCTTATTTTGGAGGAAGAAGTTGTCTTATTTCAAGTCAAAAGTTGTACTTGCATTCATGGACCATATTTTTCATTATTTTGTGAGCCCAAATGTCATGAATATGCTCTGGTTCTCAAGCATAGTGAGCTTACTTCCCAGTTGAGTCACTAGAATGTTGACAATTTGACCCCATAAGTTAAATTGTCACCCCTACCTTTTGAAAATTTTCATACCATGTCATTATGTCTTTTGAGTCAGTAATTGGTCCTTAAAAATCCTTGAATAATCCATGGTTAATAGGTCTTAAGGTTGTTTAGGTGATTTAAGGTCTTTCCCTTCATTTATCATCTACTTGTTTAGTCATTTTTGGACTTTTTGATCCATTTTCAGTGGTATAAATATATTGGAATGTATTTATGAGATTTATATTATGTTTCAAGGTCATTTAATCCATTAAAAATTAATAATCAGGTTGATCATATTTTGGACTAATTATATGTCTCATTTCCATGCAAAATTTAACCATTTTATGCCATTCAGAGAAGGTTTTGATTGTGTCTGATCATAATAAAGATTTATTACATATTTATTCACCTAACCAGACATTTTGGATACTCTATAAAACATTTTATAACATTCCATTTAGATCTTCTTAATGAAAATAGCATTTTTAGTGCAAAATCAAGCCTTTTTGAGGCATTCACTTTGGTTTTCAAAGGATTGTTGTGACAAAATAATAATGGAGAATTATTTATGTCATTAAAGGGTCATATAAATGTTTTTGAGGAATTTATAGGTAAATTTTTTTTCAAAATCCAACTTCACTTCATTTTTGACCTTTCTTGCATGCTTAAAAGGGTAGGTTTCAAATTCTCAATATGAGAAGAGGAGAGAGATTTGGGATCTAAAACTTTGGAAATTTTTAGGAGTGTAATTAATTTTTTTTTTTCATTAGTTTCATATTGGCTCCCTCATATTTATGAACAATCACTAAGAGTTATAGCATGCCACTATAGCCTATGCATCTGAGAGGGGTCTATCTTGGGCCTATTTCTCAAGCTTAGTAAACAATGAATAGGAATGGTTTTGGGTAATTTTTTTTAGGGATAATGATTCTCCTTTTAATCATGTTATTATTTTAATATACTTTCACTTGTATGGATTTGGGAAAGAACAATATGTTTTAAACTTTTTGAGATAAAATGAATGTTCCAAGGATCACCAAAAGATGAAAATCACTTTAAATAAAATACTTAGACTTTTTTACTTGATAAAACTAAATATCCATCCAAAAGTGCCCAAACCATTTCATTCTTCTGGGCCCATTAAAAAATGTCTTCAAAGGACAAGGCTTCCAAAGACTATTTCATGGTTTTGGTACTTCCAGGTGGTTTGAGATCAGAAAAATTGACATGGATAATCATTAGGAAATTATAAAAGTTAATAAATTTTTTTTTTATGTTTCATATGTATATGACCTCCCAATATCAAAATTTATTTTATAAGGCTAAAAGGGCTAATTAGGCCTAATTTGGCAATCTAAACAGGCTAGAAATCATATCAAACATTGGATTTTGGCCATGATATTTTGTATGGATACATCTAAGGATAATAGATATATTTAAAAAAATATTTTTTTTACATTATCTCTTATATATTCTCCTAAATAAGGAGATTTGTATGAAAATAGGGCTACAAGGAATACATGGGAAATGGATGATTTTGGCATTGTTCCAGGTATTATTGAGTGTTTTATGCATAAAATTTCTTCGAAACAAGTTTTGTATGCCCTTTATAATCCTTTCATGGAGTATATATTCAATATTTATGAAAATTTGAAGAAAAATCCTCCTTTTTCCTTTTATGCCTTGGTGAAAAATGAACCTTTTGGGGGTTTTAAAGGTTAAATAGGTGCATATATCCTATTACAAAGAATTAGAAAGTTGAAGTAGGATATGGAACACCATATTAAAGGTAGGAGGAGTTCAATGAATATTTATAATGAGAGGAGGCTTTTTAAAAGGTATCCAACAAGTGCAAATAGGACTTTTCCTCTTCTAAATGCATATGTGCAAGACAAAGTTAATTTGATTAAGGAGTCTTGTAACCAAATATTTAAAAGCATTTTAGAATAATTAATAATCCTAGAGAAGATTTAAAATCAAATAGTTTCAATGAATTTAAGTCATACATCCATAGAAGTGAATTTTTCATCAAAGGAGACAAGAAAGCTAAAATTTATGGATTGGTGCAAGTGTATAGGCACCCTCCAAGTGCTCTAAGTATGACAAAAAATAATGGTCAGTATTATAGTACCCATAAAAAATTTATAACGTGATTTCCATGAAACTTTATGGAGGGTAAATATTTGAGAAGCTAAAAATGTGATGTAGCACTTTTGGATGGGCCATTTGACCAAGTTTGAGGTCCCATACTTTGGGGCTACTTTATCTCCAAGCATTTCTTTACTATATATATATATATATATAGCACTTTTTGATGAGCCATTTGACCAAGTTTGAGGTCCCATACTTTGGGGCTACTTTATCTCCAAGCATTTCTTTACTCTATATATATATATATATATATATATAGAATGTTTAAAAAAATTACTATTTGGATTGTGCCTAAATTCTTCTAAAATTTGTATTCACCTTTTGAGAGTAATAAGAAGAAAAATTCCTCTATTTTTAGGTCTTTTTTAGTGAAGTGTATGTGCTTACCATTGGTATAACTTAGTGAAATAGTTGTTTTCCTTGGTTGTAGTCTAGTTTTGTACCTTCATGAGAGATTTTTAATTTTCTAAGGGTCATTCTAAGTGTCCAAATCAAGTTTAATTCCATGTATTAGATGTGATTTCAGCCTTTATTTACATGAGTTGACTTTGTAAGGTCCTTACTATGAAATATTGACGTAGAAATCTTACTTAGGTGTAGTGAATGTGTGTGTAATATTTTTATATTTCATATAAGTGTCATTGAAAGCATTAGATTTCACAAAAAAATTGGTGAATCACCTTTCATTTAAATTTTCTTTCAATTTCATCCATTTTCATTATCTTTTGCACCCTTTTCCTTGTCAGAATAAGTAAGTAGTAGCTTAAAAGTAAGTTTTCGTAAGATCACCAAGGAAACCAACCATCTGTAGATATTCTCTCCCTTTTGAAGTCACCCAAAATTTGGAGAGATTCTATTTTCCAATAAGAGTGAGAAATTACACACTTTCTCACAAGGGCACACTCCTGATTAACAATAAGAACCATGCCCAAAAAGGGAATAGTAGAATTATGGCACCATTTTTCAAGTGGGATCATAAATGATAAAGGGGGTAAGTGTGGTGGGATTCCCACCTTGTTGGTTTGTCTTCCACATTGCACATGAGTCCAATTTAGAGTGGGAATCATGCACATAGGCTCAAATAAGGCCAAAGGAATTTTCATAGAGCTAATTTGTCTTTTGGTTAAGTACCCCATAAATTTTGGAACCATTCTCCATGTGGGTGCATGAGTGGTCATGAAAGACAAATGGGTGATATTCCCACATAGATTATAGGTATCCCACTTGGTTGGTTTGTCTTCCAGCTTGTTAAAGAGTCCAAAATGGAGAGGGAATCATGCACATGGGCTCATATGAGGCCAAAGGACTTTTCACCACCTTCTCTCATCTTTTTCTACATAATTAAAAATATTCCCCATGAATTTTGGAACCATTTTCCAAGTGAGATGAGGATAAATTTGAAATTCTTCCAAGGGGGAACCTTGTGGTGCTTAATGATGTCATTAAGTACTTTGGATTAGGGTCCCAAGTGGGGTATGGTGTCCCACTTCATGCCACCTCATTTTTAAGCCATGTCACTTACTGAATCACCTTCCATGTAACTTTCCATTTCACTTGCCATGTCATAAGTCGTGTCACTTACCATGTCATAATGAATAGTGATAGTGTATCCCATAGTGAATACTAATTTCAAATATTACTTTTGAATAGTACTATATGAATAAAATATTAGTGATTTGGTTAGGTTGAGAGGGGATAGCTAAGGCTTAAGAAGGTTTTATAGGGATTTTGAGGGGTCCCAAGGAATTTAGTCATCAAAAATTGGAAGTGTGAAATTTTATAGTGTCTACACCCGACCATATAAGATGGGAGTGCCCCATTTAGACTATAATGTCAGACACCAAAGTATCCAATTTTTGGCAATCCTATTTTTGTGCACTTTGATCCCAAATGGTCATTTTCATCTAGTGCTTATCCTTAATTAGGTTGTCTTAGCATGAATACCTATGACCCATGACCAATTATTCCCTATAAAATCAAACTCAAAGCTCATTTACAAGGGAGGTAACCAAACTTACAAAACAAGCAAGAATACAAACAAATCACTAATTCAAACTTCCCTATTCTCTACACATAGTCACCCAACATAGATAAAAACATATTCAAATACTCATACCATTCCCTAACCACATCAAATAATATCAAATTGGAATTTTCATCCACATCACACTATTGAATAAAATAGGTTAGGTGGGAGAACTACATATGGCTTGATCCCTTTTCAAAGTATTGGTATGTAGGTAGCATGCCGACATAAGGGGTATGGATTGCACATTTAGTACATCTTACACACTAACCCCCCTCTTTCTCAAGTGAATAAAATATTATTTTATCAAGCATGATAGAGGGTTAGGGTTTGAAGACAAAATCAGCTTCATAGTGAGTTCCATCAACAACTAGCACTCAATTTTTCATGGATAGGATCACACATGCACAATGAAACCACCCCTATGTTAGTAGACATTATTATTTTTATTTACTTATTAGTAATTTTACCTACAGGACCCTAAAATCAGATCACATCAGTATATGGAACCAAAAATTAAAATGGATAACAAAATTAGTTGGAAAATAACACTAGACACCAAAGTATCCACGTTTCGATGCTCCTATCCTTTTACCGAAAAAAATATAGATTCAAGTTTATGACACCTTCCTAGTTATACATAACCATTTTTAAACCTCTATATTATCCATCTTAGTCTATTTCTAGCTAAGTTATATATCTTCTCATTTATTTCTATTTTAAAAAGGTGAAAATGACAAATAATTACATAAATTAGGACTTTATTTATTGTTATATTTTGTACTAATTTATTAATCTAGACCCTTAATTAATATAGTTTCCAACTACAATTTTCACACCCAATGTAGTGTATAAGGATTTGATCTCTATGACAAAAGCCTTATTTATTTACCCCTCTTTAGAGGGTAGGAATGAAGATCCTGTAATGATCTCCCTCAAAAGAAAGAGCCCCACAAGTGTGTTATGATACAAAATACATGATATAGCAATGATAATCCAAAATATGTCTCAATATATAACATAGTTTGTATCAGAGATTGTTAGATCAATATAGGTATGTCTAGATACATGTAATAATGCAATAGCATGTGTAGTATACTAGAATATGTTTGTAATTGTGCATGATCTATGTAGGCATACCCCTATTGATCTAACAATATCCAATACAAACTATGTTCTATCTATATCAAAATCACTATGAATCTATATAATTTGAAACATTGTATCTAAATAGTTTATGTATCTGTATCAAAATCAATATGAATCTATATAATTTGAACCACTATATTTGAATAGTTTATGTATATGTATCAAAATCACTATGAATCCATATAATTTTAACCATTGCATCTAAATAGTTTGTGTACCTATAAACTAAAGGTATATCCCTCTAAATGTCTTGAGTAATATTGAGTTACCCACATAATTTGAGTCACTATATATCTTGACCAATCTAAGTTGAATCTGATAGTATGAATGTTAGATGTGTTAGAACCATGGTGTATACACTTATGATAGTAGATGGGTATGTTGGGTTAGTATAGATATAGGAATAGTATGAATGATGCCCCCTTTTGAGGAGAGTGACAAAATAGGTGATAGAGGAGGTCAAGCCAAAAGTGATGACTAATGACATGGTAATATAAACAAGGTTGGTAAGTTGTGAATAGATTGAAGGGTTGTTTGATTGATTAGATTGTGTTGTTGAGAGTGGAACACATGTTGGTTGGTGACAATAAAGGAATGTGTCTAGGTATAAGATAAATATAGAAATGTTCATGTTGTAGTAGGAAGATAATGTAGTAAGAGAGTGAATCTTGAATGATGTCAAAGGTATCAATATCATGACTCCATGGAAGGAAATATTTTGAAAAATAAAGTTATGAGGTTTGAGCTATGGGAAAAATGGTATTTTGTTTTGAATGAAAAAGTAGAAAGAGACTAGATTGATTCTTGATTCATTTATACATTGACTAGGTTGAGGTTTTGAGCTTTGGAGAGAGAAATTTCTAAGGAGACAAGCATTTGCTATGACCCAGTTTGAGTAACTAGTAGCCTAGATTCAAGTTAGTGGTGCTGAAACCCTGTTAAGCAACTCAATTGCCTGATTTTTATCAAATTTTAGGCCTATTTTGGTGTTTTTGAGGGCTTAAAAGTAGATTACAATTTTTTTACTTCCAACACTTCTATCCAAGGTTTAAGGATCCTATCCAGGGTTTAACACTCCTATCCAATGATGTTATCCTTACTACAACACTATTATCTAAGAGGCAAAATTTTTCTATGATGTTGATTTGTTATTTATTGTTATTCTAACTTGGATTTTGATTTGGTATTATTGATTGATAGATATGTTATTTTTGGTGTTTTTAGGGCAAGGTAAAGATGAGAGAGTTCTATAGGGGATAGGTGATAGAGACATTGAGGCTTCTACCACTATCTACTAATGAGAGAGCATTTATGGATAGGGTGGGATTGGGTCATGTGTGTGACCTGGGTATAGTATAGTGGGAATGATATCTGGGGACTACCTTATGAAAGAGGTGGAATGTGTATATGTGTAATTTATTACTTCCTAAAGAGGAGATGATTGTGACTTTAGAGGATGTATATTATATATTAGATTTACCAGTTACTAGGTGACAAGTGATGGTACATAATGGCATGGGTGTTGATGTGATTGATCGTATATCTTTATATTCTATTGTTGCACCCTTAGGTATACATTATAGAGGTATTGATAGTGATGTGATAATATTATTCATTATGTAATCTAATGTTATATGCTTGAAAAAGTGGTTGGCTATTTTGTTGGCATTTTTTGTTACTATGGATGGGAGTGGAGTATCTATTACATACAAGGTATATAGGATTGTGTGTAGTGTGGAGGTATATGGCACTATATTCTCATGGGGCTGGACTATGATATCCCACCTACATAGGAACATTAAAAATTTTACATAAGAGTCATTCAGTGGTGGGGTGAGTGCAGTGACCTTATTGCATTATTGAGCGTATGAGCACATATAAATTGTACATCTAAATAGATTATTGAGGGTAGAGTGGGAACTTTCATATCCATTTGATGAGTGATGGATGAGCATAGTGGCTATTCAATCCCATGGGATAGACCATTATATGTGGTTTTTAAATGAATTAGTGGTTGGTGACATCATATAGAGGCCTTATAAAGGATTTCTTAGGTGGGCAGAGGATGGAGTATATCTATGATAAATAAGGGTCAACTATTAGATAAATTACCACTGGGGTGGAGTATATGAGTGATTTTAGTATGAGCATGTTACTAGATAGTTTGCGGTATCATAAGATGTGACCTTAGCAACATGGGTGTGGGTGAGGAGTGCATGAATGTCTATGAGGGTAGGAGCTTATGTGAGGTCTATTAAGGTTGATCTTGCACCATTACCTTTGGATGTGAGGGATGTGATCATAGATATTCTAGATGTGTATGATTTTGGATGTACATATGCATATACTTCATGGTGGGATGGGTATTGACGGGATCTATTATACCTTAGTGATGTAGGGGATGCACTAGATTATGAATATCCTAAGTTGATCTAGATGATGGGAGGTAAGTAATGATTATATTTGAAATATTTATAAATTTGTGATTAGTTTGATTTCAGCGTATATAGATAACATAGTGTCATATGTTTTTTGTAAGTGAAGTGGGAGGTGCTTAAGATGGAGCACAAGCTAGGTTAGGAGGTGAATATGATGATTACTAGGAGACAATAATTGAGTCAACATTATGAGAGATCACATAGCATGTACCTAATGATGTGGTGGAGGAGGGATTGATAAAATGAGAAACAATCATGACCAGTATCAATGCCCACCTATTTGATAAGGTTGTTATAGAGACAACTGAATATGTTAGGATAATAGGAGAGAGAGAGAGAGAGAGAGAGAGAGAGAGAGAGAGAGAGAGAGAGATGAGTTGAGAACTGAACTAGATAAGCATAGAATGCCCCCACCTAATTTTGGATCTATTAATATCAGGATCACAGATGAGTATATAGATATTCAAAGATGATATGCATACTTATGTGAGGAGTGTGGTTAGATATTGGAATAAGAGAGTCTTTGAAAGAGGCATATGATAATTCAAGGAGGTGCAAGGCCATCAATTACTAGGGTAGATTATGGGACTAGAACTGGTGGAGAGAGTGAGACTGAGAGTGAGGGCTTGATGCCCATTCATTATTGATATATATATATATATATATATGGATATTAATTTGATTTTGACTCATGTGTATTATGTTATGGAATTTGGATTATATTGATATATTTTTTGCAAATGGTTGATTATAAATAGTCGATTTGGCATTGATGATGAGGTTTCATATGTTTGGTAAAATGGTATTTGGGATGTTATTTGATTATTGTTGATAAGTTCAAGTGCTATTCTAGTTTTGATTTTGAATCATATGTGAGTAAAAAAAAAATTATTTTATAATTGGTAAATTGATTTGATAAAGTAAACTAGTTTAATATTGGTAAAATAGGATATTGGTAAGATTAAGATTGGGATAATTTGGTTTAGCTAGGGATGGCTATTTAGAACTTGGAATGTTAATTGTTAGTAGAAGGGGATGTAAAATATCACTCTATACATATTATTCCCATGGCTATTGTATCACTATTTGAACCTTGATGCTCAATTGAACAAGTGACCATACTACTCATGTTGTGTAAGAACATGCCTTATATCCAATGTTTTCTATACTTCACTAACTATAGCTGTGCATAGAGACTCTATAAGATACAACCTCAATGGATGTACAACTAAAACTATGTGCTATGTAGGAGGCTCATCTATCCATAATAATAGTGTATTGATACATGAAATAACACCATGTGTCCTCTATTGTGATGCATATGACTGATCAATAGATCAAGATGGAATTGTAACCTTTGATGGGGACTCATATAATCTCAATCATAGTAGGTTGCTATGTGAAATAGGTCCTTAAAAACTTAGTTGTAGTGAATATCTATCTAGAGTAATAATATATTATGTGGGTTTATCTAATCTTAACCATAATGGGTTGCTACATGAGATAGGACCCTAAAATTTTTGTTGTGGTGCCTATGACTACTAGATATGTATATGGAACTACACTATGTACTCCATAGACTACACTTCTATATGTAGTTTGCTCTCATTATATTAGGTTCCAAACCCTTCAAGTAGGTGGGATAAGACATCTAATATTAGGTTCTATCATAAAAACTTCATTACTCTCATGATGAGTAATTGATGATTCTTATGAAGGAATGTCCTAGGATGACTCAGTCATGGAGGAATGAGGTATATGGATACATGATGGAGGATATTTTAGTGCCCCTAGTGTGAATGCTATAATTAAATATAAACTAATTGTATACATCCAATTATTAACACCATTTGTGTTTAAATTGTCATTCTTAGTCAAATTACACAAAAATGAACAATTTGGCCTAAAAACACTAAAACATGCTAAATGATGTGTGTTGACCATATTTGACTTTTAGGTCAAACTGGGGCACCCATAGGTAAAAAATTGACTTTTAGATGTTTTAAGGGTCTAATAAATATGTCAAAAGGTGTTTTATAGGTTAATTAATGTCATTTAATGCTATACTATCCTTGGTCCTTAGTTATTTTAGTCCTTTTAGTCATTTTGGGTCATTTTAAGGTCAAAAAGGTGCATTTAATGACTTGTATAGATTTATTAGGAAGTGTTAAGATTCTAAAAGATTATGTCACATGAAATGTGTCCTAATAGTTATTAATCAACTATCAAAAATGAAAAATGGTAAGTTCATCAAAATAAAATGTAGTTTTCTTAAGAAATGAGAAGAGTTTAGCACTTGTACAACTCATTGGGAAGTGTGACATGTAGGATAAGGTTTTAATATGAATCTTAAGCTTCCTTAGATCAATATTGATGCTTTAAATTATTTTAAAGTGTCATTTTTGGCCCAAAAACATTTTTTATTCCTTTTCAACCTTCTTGGCAAGCAAAAGCAATCTTCACGTTTATACTTGGTATGGCCAACAAAAGAGGTTTAAGATCAAAAAAATTTGCAAGGTTTTATTAAAATTATAGACCTTAATTTAAATATAATTATTTTGAATAATGGTGGCTTGTGCTTCATGAATCATCCTCACGAAGTTGACTATACTTTTTTTCCTATTTTTTCTTGTACCCTATAGGTTTTGCCTTGGTTTGAAATTTTTTCTATGAACCAGTTGTTGATTTTGATGATAAATGATGTTAATATCCACATAAAAGTATTCCCATGATTTTTTTCAAGTTTCATGAAGTTTTTGTATGCTAATTATCTTAAGTTGTAGGAGGGAACACTTTTCTATGCAACAAGCAATTTTTTCACCATTTGAAGGATTTTATTATTTCGATGGTGGTATTACAAGGTGAACATGTTTTTTTTACATGATTACATGTTTTATTGGTTACTTTAACCTCTAAATCTCTTTTACCAAGGTATATCACCATGAAATCATAGTCATATGTAAGAAAATGTAGTCAAGCAACCATTAATATGCATATACAGGTGTCCTCATGAGGAATTACATGTGAGAGGGAGGTTTAGAAATAATTTTAGGTATTTTAATTTGATAGGAATACATTTTAGACCTTGGTGAATGCCTAAAATTGACCATAAACATGTGAATCTACTCACTGCTCATAATGTTGTATTTTCTACCTGCATACCTTTCAAGGTGCACTTAAAGGGGTTTCCATGATGATGTCATGGTATGATGAGATATTTAGTATTTATTTATATAATTTTGAAAAATCCCTCCTATTTTCAAGGTACACATTTTTTTACAGTACCACCTATATGTGGTCAGTCTATAGTATAGGCAAATTTAAATGTGTAATAAAATCCCTCCCATGGATTTTAATTATCAAATAATTCATTTTTTGAAGACAATTTTTCAAGGTGCATGAATGAGGAGTTTTTTGGACTATAGATGAAGATAGCTAATTTTGGAAAAGTTCTAGATGACTAGGCCTACAACCAATGCATGGAGAGGAATTTATGATATAATTACCATTAATTACAATCATTTTAACTATTCCTAGTTAGTTATGAGGCATTAAAAAATATCAAACCATAAAGGCAATTTTTTTGAGCCAAGATAAGGAGTTTTATGCCACTTTTCATGAAGTTTATGCCTTGAATTGACACTTGAGATTCCTTAAATTACATGGTTCATCACACATCCTATTATAATTCAAAATTAACTGATTTTATCATCTATAAAAGTGTCCTCATAACCCTTGTACTCCTCTCTTCTCCTCTTTCTCTCAAGTTCTATAAGAACTAGCCATTTTGGCCATTGTAACTTATGATCCTCCTAAGTATGGTGAAGCCCTAATCATTTTCATACCATTTGATCAATAATACTATTTATATTTACCTCTTCATGATTTTTCATAAGTTTTTTTACTTAGATGATGAATCTTGCTTAGTGAAGACTATGGATTCCTTAGCATGTTGTCTTATTCTTGCATTCTACTTGCAGTTGAAAAGAATCTTATTGAAAGGCATGTGAAGTGTCTAGGAAATGTCAAATATTTAGTTATTTATTATTTTAATTAGTACCCTCATATGCATCTTTTCTATTCATCCTAACTTTGCACATTCATCCATAACCTCATAATGTAACATTGATGTGAGAAGATGTAGGTTGGAGAAGTGTATGTTAAGTTTGTCCCTTGATTTCATATATAACATGAAGCTGGTTGGAATTCATAATCTTATTTTTTATATCACCCCCTTAGAATAGTTTTATTTTAGCCATCTCTCTCCCTTTTCACCCCCAAAGTTTAGGTGTAATTGCAATCCAAAGTGTTAGATCAATGGAGCTACCCCTATCTAGAGATTCACCTCATCCTTAGGCTACACAAAACAATAGAGGTGTTTTCATTGTGCCACTTGGATAAGTAAATATTAGGAATCTCCTCAAAGGGTGAAAATCCAAGTGACAATAGTTTTTGGTATGCCTAGTGGGATTCTTGGTCCATGTGGTTGAAAGATTTTTTTGTGTTGTCTTTCAATAATCAACCTTTGGAGGCATCTATCCAAGCATCAATGGTGAATATAAAGATATGTTATCTGGTCAAACATCCTAGGTGATCCTTGAAATATTATTGGTAACATTTTCCTTTTTGTGTTTACATTAAATGAAGTCTCATGGCTAATTTTGGTGTTGAACACTATTTTACATAAGTTGGCGAGACATTTTAAGCCTATGCCTTTCTCTATCAATATGAACAAGTTCTTAATCAAATTCTCATGACGTGTACTAGCCTTATCATGAAGTTTATTATTATTATATCTAGCCTTCTCAATTTCATGTTCCTCTAAGTCAACCTAGTCACTTCTCAAGTCCATCCGTTTCCACCTTCAAACAAACACTTTTGGGCTATGAGAGGTACATGTTGGAGCTTGATAATCTAAGAAGATGTGGTCAAGAGGTTCCTATTCATATTATGAATAAGGTGAAAAATTCATTATACTTGGTTAAAATAGAGTGGATACATACTGAGAGAGTTAATTGGAAAAGGCTCATAAGTGAGATGCTTGATGTGAGTGACCTAGTCTCTTCCTTAGAGGATAGGCTAGGAGTTCATGAATGACAACCTCACCAAACCTATTATCCTTCATATCCACTTACCCAAGTTTCCTATCAATCATATTTTATCCATAATCATGATCCCAATAAAGGATATGAAAGTCATCCTTCTCTTAATCAACTGGAAAGGAGAGTTGAAAGGGGAAACCTTGTTTTTGAAGCTAATCTTTTTAGGCAAATTGAGTTGGCTAATATGCATATGAAATAATACATGTTGGAAATAAAGGAATTGGAGTTAAATCCTTAATTATACTCTCACATTTCATCACAACCACCTAAAAAATATACTTATAATCCTAAAATTATAAGATAGAATAAGATAGTGGAGTCATGGGGAAATAAAGAAGATATAATAATTATTAAGGAGTGTGAAGTTGAGAATGAAGTTAATCCTTTTCAATTCCCTCCCACCCTTCCTCAAGAAACATCTTGTCCTATATTGAGACATATTTAAATCATTATCCTCATTATGATGCCTATGAAATTAAATAAATACTTTTCTAAGATAAACTAGCCAAGAAAATTGAAGAGTTGGAGTTAAGGATGAAGTTGTTAAGTCAAGGTGTGATGGAAGGTTCAAACCTAAAAGAAGATCGTATGCCTAAACACACCCTATATACCCCTCCTAAATAAATTTTCAAATTTAATAAAATGTGAACTAAGTTATTTTTAAGTGTAAGAAAGATAACCAAGTCATCTTATCCCAAGATCTACCTCCCCTTCCTCAAGAGCTGCCAAAAGAATCCCCTACTATACATTCTCAATCTAATTTTGAGCCCTATTTTCCAATTCCATGAACTAGTTACTCTTGTCCTCATATCATAAACATGTTAATTAATGGAACTATGGTATGTTAACCTAAATAATATCCTTTGGTTGAATAAAATTCAAAACTTTTTCTTGAAGAAAGCACAACTCCTTGGCAGCCTCAATGGGCTAGGTCACTGGATTTCAAGATGCCTAGTCTTAGCATCACCAAAAAGGTGAAGGAGATGGAATATATTGAAATAATTAAGAATAAAGATAAGATTATGATAGATAATAAAAAAAATTATATCCTTAAAGATATCCTAAGTATTGAAGAAAAGGTGAGCACTTGTGTTGAGTATTCTTGTTTGGTTGACAGTGAAGAATGCTTTTTTGTGTTGAAGAGGAAATCTTGGATGAAGTCCTTTTGGATTATAAGGAAGAGGATAAATGAAATTTTATTTTTTTTCCCATTAATTATGTTTATCAAGAGGAGGATGAATAATTTTTTTATAATTTTAAAAACATTTGTAATGAGTTTGAGTTTCCCAAAAGGTATACTACTTTTTTAGAGTTGACTACAAGTGATGATGAGAAACATGACATTGTCCAACATGTCATAGATGAACAAGAAAAAATTATTAAGAATAATTGGGATGATTTGTTTTAATTAATTGGAGAAGGATATAATCATCTTCAAGGATGATATGATCTATTAAAATATGGAGAAAATAACTTTGGCACTCAAGTATGAAAAGAAAAAACCACCTTTCAAATCTATCCTTTCAAGAAGAATATACATTTCTTGATGATATTTTTGAAGTCATCAATATGGGATATCATCCTCTCAACTAGTTGGGAGAAAAATATCATCTATTAAAGGATGGATCAAGCTCCTATTGGCCCTAATATTCTAAGGAATAAGAAACCAATTCTCTTGAAGTCATGCCTACCAAGAAGATACTAGTTGATGATGAGATGAAGAGTGGGTAGAAATATGAAGTTTGTGGATAAGGCCAAAAAGAATATATATACATTAGATACATATTTAAAGATTATATACTTGAAATAAGGTCAAGTTAAGTGTAAAGGAATAGGTCTAAACTACATAGCATCCATTTCACAGAGAATCATGCTTGGCACTATGATTCTTCTCATGAAGAAGGAAATTCAAAAAAAAATATTTTTGATCCTAGAAAGGAGGTATGCTTAGTTACTAGTTGTGCATAGTATTTTTTTATTTAATTCCTCAAAGTGTTTTGATCACATGTGTGTGTGTGTGTGTCTTGTTAGTTTGTTTCCTTATTTAGTGTGTGTCCTTTGCTTTGTGTGGTTAAAGTGATTAGTGGTTTTATCTTGATGGTCAATGGTAAAATGTTTCATTGTTTGTATTAGACTTAAAATGAATCCCTAATCCAAATTTAATGATAAGGATATTGATCTAGTTAGCATAGCAGGTATGCTACCCATATGAGTCACCAATTTATTGACCAAATTTGACTTTTAGGTCAAATTGGGGCACCCCTAGGTAAAAAATTCAATTTTAGGTGTTTTAAGGGTCTAAGACATATGTAATAATGTGTTTTAGAGGTCAATTAATGTCATTTAATGTTATATTAGCCTTGGTCCTTAGCTATTTTAATCCTTTTGGGTCATTTTGAGGTCAAAAAAGGTGAATTTAAACACTTGTATGGATTTATTGGGAAGTGTGAAGATTAAAAAATATGATGTCATGTTACATGTGTCCTAAGATGTCTTAAACAACTATCAAAACTTAAAATTGGTAGGTTCATCAAAAGAAGAGATAGTTTTCTTAAGAAAGGAGAAGAGTTTGGCACTTGTACAAATAATTGGGAAGTATGTTGTATGGGATAAGGTTTTAATATGACTCCTAAAATTTATTATATCCATATAAATTATTTACACACTTTGGAAGTGTCATTTTTATCCTAAAACCATTCTACTCCTTTTTCACCCTTCTTGGCAAGCAAAAGCAGTCTTTAGGTTTGTCCTTAGTACAACTAGCAGAGGAGGTTTCAGATTAAATGATTTTGTAAGGTTGTATTAAAATAATATACATTAATTTAAATATAAGTATTTTTAATAATGGTGGCTTGTGATTCATGAACCATCCTCATGAAGTTGACTATACTTTTTCCCTATTGTTTCATGTAACCTATAGGTTTTGACTTGGTTTAAGAAATTACATACAAAATAGTTGTTAAGTTTGATGAAAAATGATGTTTAAATAATAATAAAATTATTCCATTTCTTGGTTTTAATTTTTATGAAGTTTTGATATGATATTCATCTTAAGTCATAGGAGGGAACACTTTTTTGTGCAATAGGTAGGTTTTTCACCATTTGAAGGATTTTCTTGTTTTGATTGTGGTCTTGGAGGGTAAATATGTTTTTTTACATGTTTATATGTTATATTAGTCAATTTAACCTCTTAATTTCATTTCCCATGGTAGATATCCATGGAATCACAATCATATGCAAGAAAATGTAGTTGGCCAACCATTAATATGTATATAAAGGTGTCCTCATGAGGAATTGCACATGAGAAGGAGGTTTAACAATGAGTTGAGGTAATTAAAATTGATATTCATCCATTTAAGGCCTTGGTTAAATCTTAAAGTTTACCATAAGTATGTGAATCCACTCATTGCTCATAATGTTGCATTTTCTTCTTGCATACCTTTCAAGGTGCACTTATAGGGGTTTTCATGATGATATCATGGTATGATGAGAGATTTACTAGTGGTGTCTATCATTTTAAAGGACAAGGAGTCTATTTTAAAGTATTTAGAGATAAATTTTACCACTAAAGTCAAATGAAAATGCATATTGTTCATTCCATGACCACTACCTAAGTTAAATTTGCCTATATTGTAGAATGACCACCTATAGGTTGTGCCACAAAGAGTTGGGGAGCTATTTTGAAGTTTTGTAATTAATGATAAAGTGTTTTATTAAGGTTCATAATGAAAATTTGACCATGATATACCATTACTGAGGTGTCAAGATGGTAAATTTCAGTGTAGTTCACTTGTAAATATGTAATCACTATGTTTAGGAACACAAGCCCTAATTTGAAAAAATAGAGGTCCTATTAGTTTTGGAGATAGCATAAAACATAGTTTTAAGGACTTTAAATAACTACCAATGACTTAATATTTTATCCTCCATCTATTTCAATGACCTTGTAGAGTTATATTGGAGGATGATAAATAAAGATTGGTTTTTTGAGGTCCCAAAAGTTCCCATTTAGATAGTAAAAACAAATAGTGAAACCTACAGGGTTTGATCTAAAAGAGACCTTTCTCCACTCAATGTTGAAAATATTTACTAGGAACCATGTTTAAATGCTTAAAATAGTTTAAAGTATTGTTTTTATCCAAGATATATTCAAAAAGGTGCATATGCTATGATTTAGGTCTTCATGTTCACCTACAAGATCTTACAACCACTATAGATGACTATGGATAAACATAAAATTGAGACTATTTCTAAGTTATCATTTGAGCTAGGCAAGTGAGGGAAGTGACTTAAATCATGTGAAAAGTGACTTAAAGGAACCATAAATATTACCTTAAACATAATTTCAATATTGAATCATGAAAATCACACCTACATGACCTCTCATAGTCAACTGTAGTTGATTGTGAAGGGTAGAGAATAGGTTAGTTGGGTTCTTTAAGGTGTTTGTAGATAAAATTGGTAAAAAATAGGTCCAAATATGTTATAAAATATATTGGAGGGTTTAAATAGGTTCATATATTGATTTAAAGGTTTATGCCACCTTAAACCATCTACAAGTGACTCCCAAAGTAGGGAAATATAGTTAAAAAATTGTGTATATAGTCTAGATAGGCAAAAGCAAAAGGGACTATGTTTGATGAGGTTTAGAATAAAAAAGTGAATAAATGGATAAAATTAGAATATATGTGACTATAATAATATATAAAATGGTTTTTATACTTTCATTTCAAGCTTAAACATGAAAAATAAAACCTAAAAAAGTCACTTTTGAAGATGAACATAGTGACACACAATCAATTGCCTATGACTGGTTTTGAAGGTATTTCACCCCCAATGTGTTATTTGGTTAGGATTATACATGAAATTAATTTTATAATTCTATATAAATGATTATACATTGTCTTAAATTCCTAAAAATTACAAAATGACCTATAGGTGCCCTTGCAAATGAAAACACAGTCAAAACATAGTCATATGAGTTCAAAAAGTATTAAGGGTACACGAAGGGTAAATTTTTTGAATGGATATTGGAGACAATATAACATGACCATGAAAATTTAAATAAGAATTTTATAATGGAAATGGAGGAAATTAGTGACTTAGAAAACCATAACATAGTCCATTACAAAATTCCTGCACACAGTCCTTTCCACTAGGGTTTGTTTTTGGTTTGAATGTTTTTTGAAGATCTATCCATAGAATAAAAGGATGATTTATTATTTTAGAAATAATTTTGAATTTAGGAGTAAATTTAAATAGTAAAATTTATTTAGGGAAATAGGGGAGTGCCCTCTATTTTGTCTCAGATAGAGGGCACTCCCTTTGTGCATAGAACCTATAGTCTTGGGAAGAATGGTGGAATGGGTGAACCAAAAGTTTTTTATACATTTTGTGGAGGTATGGAAGGTTTGAGAAACTTTAAAAATCATGTAAAAAACCTCAAATTAGTAGTTAATTAATCAATATGGTCTATATCTCTAAGTTTGTAGCCAACCCTCTGAAACATGTTTAGGCCTAAAGCCCAAATGAGAGGACATTTTAACTTATAGATTTGGTTGGGAATTATAACTTGTTGAAAAATATTTAAGGGGTAAATATATATGTGTTTAAGCTATTTTTATCCAATTAAAACCATTGGAAGTCACATTGAGCTCTAAGGTGAAGCTAGGCATGCTAGACATGTTTAAACCTAAAAGACCAAATGTGAAACCAACATCACTTCCAAATTTAGGAGTGGATTAAAATGGGGAAATAAATTTTTTTAGGTCATTTAATACATTTTAAATATTTTTGGATGTAGGGGAAGTAAAAAAGAATCCATTTTTGGTCCAAAAACAACATCAAACATATGTAAAAAGGTGAAAAGAGATCGATACATCAAATTTTGATACTCATATCTTCTTGGAGACTATGCACAGATGCCAAAGGAGTTTAAGGATGTTAGTAGAGGTATTTAAATATGAATTTTTAAATTTTATTGTAATTTTGATGTCAGAACTTTATGAACAAACCGTAAGAATGAAAATTACTCAAAACCCTTGCAAACCCTTCCTAGTGACTAGTTTGGAGAAATGGAGTTAAAAAGCTAATATAATGGCACTTTTTCACCATAAAAAATATTTTAAGTTGAATAGGACTCAAGAAATATACTACCCATGATTTTTTGGTGTACCAACGTGTACAAATAGGGTATAAAATAAATTTTTTTTATAGTTTTATGCATTATATAGGTTTTAGGAGGAGTTTGAAGATGAAAAAAACTTTGGGAGAAATATTAATAATTTTGATAAATAATAATTTTAATTTAATTCCTAAAAAAAATCCTATGTGCCTCAACAAGAGCTATCATCTCATACAATCAAAATTGGCATATTGGACAAGCTAGTGAGGAGGGTGTAAAACTTTAAGTGGGGTGATTTTAAGGTGTGTCTGATGCTTATAATGACATGGAGGGTATTAAAAAGTTTTTAAAACTCCATACCATGTATTTTAATGATAAATTGTTGTATTTTTGGAAGCCAAGTGTGCAGGGTGCATGAATGAGGAGTTTTATAGACTGCGGATGATGATAGATCATTTTGGGAAAGTTCCAAATGACCAATCCTAAAACTGATACATGGAGATGAATGTATGATATACTTATCCTTAATTAAAATAATTTAAAATATTCCTATTTATTTATGACGTATTCAATAGTTTCACATCATAAAGGTGGTTTTTTTGAGCCAAGACAAGGAGGTTTATGCCACTTTTCATGAAGTTTATGACTTGAATTGACACTTGGGATTCCTAACCTTGCATGGTTAATCACATATCCTATTCACATGTAAAATTAACTAATTTTATCATATTGAAAATTTTCCTTGTGACTCTTTGACTTCTCTCTTCTCCCCTCTCTCTCTCTCTCAAGTTCTATAAGAACTAGCCATTTTATCCATTGTACCTTATGTTCCTATTGAGTATGGAGAATCCCTATTCATTTTCATACCATTTGATCAATAATAATACTTATTTTTACATCTTCATGAATATTCATAATAGGGTTTTACTTGGATGATGAATCTTGCTTAGTGAAGACTATGGATTCCTTAGCATGTTGTCTCATTCTTGCATTCTAATTGCAATTGAAAAGCTTCTTTTTTTAGGTCATGTGAATTGTTATAGGAAATTTCAAATATTTAGTGAGTTATTATTTTTATTATTTCTCTCATAGGCCTCTTGTTTATTCCTCCTACCTTTACACATTCATCTATAACCTCATAATGTAATGATGATGTGAGAAGATGCAGAGTAGAGAAGTGTATGTTCAGTTTTTCCCTTGATTTCATGTGTAACATGCAACTGGTTAGAATTCATCATCTTATTTGGTTTATCAACCACCTTAGAATAGTTTTATTTTAGTTATCTCTCTCCATTTTCATCCCCAAATTTTAAGTGTAGCTGCAATCCAAAGAGGTACATCAAGGGAGCTACCCCTATCTAAAGATTCACCTCATACTTAGGCTACCCAAAAGCCTAGAGGCATTTCCATTATGCCACTTGGATGGGGAGAGATTAGGAATCTCCTCAAAGGGTACAAATCCAAGTGACAACAGTGTGAACATGTCATATTCAAGTGCTGATTTTGGCTAAAATATCAATAAATGGGGCAGTACAATTTATGAGATAATTAACTTTGATCAGATCATTTAGAGTGAAAATGACATTTTCACATGTAGATGCTTTGGATTTCTCTATTATACCAATTTTACTTCATGAGACATGTGCCTTTTTTATTTTGTGTTGGCAACATTCTAAATGGAAATATGGTTCCAATACATCTAACATCATCTTATAATTCTTCTCGAGTCAAACTATACCCTATTACTATGACTTTCTAACCATTTTAATTAATTGAGGGTTAATTTCCAAATAATTTCATAAATTTTGATCAATCTTGTTTAAGGATAGTTAATCCAAATCAAGATCTAAAGTGGATTTTCCATAGAAGTTGTTGAATATTTATTTTTAGAAATTGATTTCTATTAACTACACCTAATGACATCATTTATTAGAAAGGCATCCCTAGGCCATAAATGCATAAAATATCTAAATCATGGCCTCCCATGCCTCATTAATGTATCCCTTGTCTACATTTTCCCCCTATTTAAGAAGGTGTAGTGAGAAATTTATGTGAAGCAACATCTTTTAAAAGAAAAGAGTTTTCAAGAAGAAATTATAAATGACCCATGATGCCCCCTCAAGAGGACATACTAAGATGAAATAGAAGTGGAACTTTTTATTTATATTATTTTTATTGGTTTCTTTTTTTTTTAATTTTATTTTTTTTTAATCTTTGTGTTCAAGAATGTCTTGGTGGTCCACATAGATCTTGATTCTTTATATCTTGATCCTATGTCATTAAGATTTTTCTTGCTTTTCATTTTTAAACATTTTATGTTCTTACTTAAGTCTTGATTGATCATATATTGATTTCATGTTAGGTTCATTTATGTTTATCTTTTTCTTTAACTTTGCTTTTTTTTTTTTAAATGTAAATAGTTTTAACTCTAGTTTTGGTCATTGTTTACCATTATCCTTAGTTATAAGTATTAAAATTTAAACTAGCTCAGTATAAATGGAATATTATGTCATTATAAGTTATTCATACTTATGATGCCTAATTAATATTTATATAGTAGGTAATTTGTGCTTAGGTTTTAAAGTCTAAACATCAAAACCATTCTGATGAAATTCTGAATAACACTATGCATAATCTAGGCTCATAATATGAAAATAAGCATCTAGGTATCATGAATTTTAGCACTAAACTTTATGCTTAGATGTGCATTTCTTCTCATACATTATGAGTATAATCAATTCTTGGTCAGTTTTTATCATCCCTCATTCCATTCTCTCCCAAACTTGGGTGAACTACATTGGCTTTAAGTTCACTTTAGAACATGAGTCCATGGAACTATGTAGATGGTGTCCATTTATCTAACACATTTAGAGTTATCTCAACTAACTTATTTCTTATTTTCATCTCTCTCATCACTTTGTGCATTCTCATATGCTTGGTTTCTTGTGGCTTTCCAAGCAATTCTACCATCATATGTACATTGAACCCACTCATTTTAATATATACAATAGTTTATTTCATTAAGTTATTTGTTTGCCAATTACCAATGTTGGGACAAAACATATAAATAATTTCACAATCAAATCAACCCTATAGGGGCAAACCATTATTTATTATTTATCAATAATCAAAATTAGCCCTATTAGGGTATAACTACTTCATCATGATCAAATATGCCCTACTGAGGCACTTTATATTATCTTATCTTAGGATGCCACATTCCCCTTTTCCTCTAGTTCCAATCTCTCCATACTAATTCCCATTATGAAAATATTTTAGTGTGTAACTTGTCTCGAGATTGATCAATGCCATAAGTGTGCATCTTGCACTCTCAAATTAGGTGCATTTCAAGTGTGTCCCTTATATGTTTGGATTGAATCCTTCCCATTCCCCCCATCTTTGGGGATTATTATACCTCTAATTATATTTTGATCATTGATGGTAACCATGTGTGTAAGCATTATCTCATCTAGATTTGATCTATTCCATGAGTTAATCTCTCATTTTCCCTCTCTTTTCGAGAGTCCATCCTTATCTTTCATCCTAGTATGACCTCTCAAGTGGTCATCATGGGTCATTTTTAACTTCTTCTTGACAAATATTTTCTCTTAAAATACATTACTTATCTTCAATGTCTCATTATGCCTTCTCAAATAGGGTAAAAATATAGACATAATTCCTAACACCATTTGTGTTGAAATCATCAATCTTACTCAAATTGCACAAAAATGCACAATTTGTCCTAGAAACACTAAACCATGCTAAATGATTTGAACCTATCATATTCAAGTGCCAATTTTGGATAGAGTATCACTACATGGGGTGATTAAATTTATGAGATAGCTAACTTAAATTAGATCATTTTGAGTCAAAATGACAATTTCGCACATTAGTGCTCTGGATTGTTCTTTTCTACCAATTTTATTACACAAGACATGTGCCTTTGTTATTTTGTATTGGTAACATCCTAAATGGAAATATGGTTTTAAAGAATCTAACATTTCCTTATAATTCTTCTTGAGTCAAATTATGACCTAGTAATATGACTTTCTAACCATTTTGATTAATTAAGAGCCAATTTCCAAATAATTGCATAAATATTTATTAATTTTGTTTAAGGATAATTAATAAAAATCAAGATATAAATTGGATTTTATATGGAATTTGTTGATTATTTATTTTTGTAAACTTATTTTTATTAACTACATCACCTAATGACATCATTTCTTGGAAAGTCATCCCTAGGCCATAAATGCATAAAATATCTGAATCATGGCCTCCCATGCCATTAATGCATCCCATGTTTATAGGGAGAGCTTCGGTAATAAAAAAAAATGAAATAACAATAAAAACATAAAATACACAACTCTTTTACCTTATTTAGAGATCCAAATTGCTTTGTTGAATGGATTAATTGGCTTGTTCATCAATAAGTCGTTGGCAATGGAGGTTGCTTGGCTCCTCTCCTTGACACCATGGCTTATGATTGCTTGGATTAAGATTTGAGCATGATAACACCATTTTATAATAATTTGGACATTATAAAACTACATCAAATTTATTTTTAAATATATTTGATCATAATAAATTGTACCAAAATAGTTTTAAAACCAATAGGCATGGCCTTGTATTTATAGCCTTAGGAATTAGCTATCACCCTAGGTGAGTCAAGGTTGAGTTTAGGATTGGAATGGGTTTAAACTAAACCTAGGTGAGTTAAAAATAACTATATTAGAGTTAATATTTGTCAATTAATTATGATTTTTAATTAATAGGCATGTCTCTCAAATTAAATATTTTAGGATATTTTCAAAGAGCTTGGCAACTCATAAAGGCAATGATGAAAGGCTAGGGTATTTTGATTTTTTTTTTATATATTCATTAATTTTGAAAGGATATTTCAATTAGGCATTTAATCTTGTTTAATTTTTTAATTTATTTTTATTGACCTTTTATCTCTTTAAATATTTTTTTTAAATGTGCAAGTGCCCCACTTAATAGGTTTATAGGCCAAATTGATGGTTGTGATGTTTCAAGGTGATTAGGGATGAATCCATGAGAGGTTATTATTTCATACAATAAGATACCCAAATTATGGATGCTTTATTTTTAAAACCATTATGTTCCATTAAATCATGACAATGACACCTTCAACATCATGCAAGCCTTGTTATCTTACTACATCATCCACCTTCTATGGCATATACATCTCTATACCTCTTTTATGTATAGACATACCACTTGGTCCTAACTAATCAAAACTTGTTCCAATTTCAAATAACTTAGTATAATCAATCAAATAACTTCTCATTCAATTCAAACTATACCAACCTTACTTATATAATTATGCTACTAGTCATTACTTTTATCTCCAACTCCTCTATCGTGAGACCTCATCCTTATCCCCAAAAAGGGGGCATCATTCCTAATATTCCTATTCTTACACTTACCCAGAATAACTCATCCACTCTCATAAATAGATAAACCATGGTTCTTACTCCTCTAAGAATTTATATTACCAAATTTAGCTTATAATGGTTGAGATATATAGTGATTCAAACTACATGGGTCACTCAACATGGTTCTTACACTTTTAATATCTTTATTATCAATTTCAGCTTAAAATGGTAAAAATAAATAGTGATTTTTATTACATATGTCATTTAGCATTACTAAATACATTCAAGGGGATATACCTTTAGTTTATATATATATATTACTTTATATCATATGGATCCATAGTGATTTTTGTCGACACCTAAAATTGGTCACCAATAAGGTTCAATCAAGCTTTTGGCCAATTTCTACCCAAAATACACAATTTGGCCTAAAACACTAAAACATACTAAATGATTTGAAACTAACATATTCAAATACAAATTTTGGCTATTGTATCCCTAAATGGAGTAATGAAATTTATGAGCCAACTAACTTTGATCAGACCAATCTAAGTCAAAATGCCAATTTTGTACCTAGGTGCTCTGGATTGATTTTTCCTATCAAATCTCTTTCATGAGGCATGTTCCTTTGTTATTTATTGTTGGAAACATCATAAATGGGATTACTAATCCAACGCATTTGACATCACCTTCCAATTCTAATTTAGTAAAATTATGGACCAATAACAAGGCATTCTGATCAATTTGAATAATTTATGCACAAAGTGCTTAATCATGCTTAAGAGTTAATTAATCCAAATCAAAGAATAATTAATAATTCCATGGAAACTTGTTGAATACTTATTTTTGGAAATGAATATTGAATATATGTATCATTAGGTTGTTAGGGTGTGGAGCTTAAAAGCTTCACCAAGGAGCACACTTATTAGGTTCGGGTCTACACAGACACCGGCATCGGTCAAGATCGACCGACGTCGGTCAGAAACAGTTGGAGAGACGCCGACGTCGGCAGAGGATCGGCCGACAGTGATCACAGGTGAGCAGCAGGAACCAGCGTCAGTTACCTGCGTGTCTAGAAAGCGATTTTCGAGGACAGAAGTGAGTGTTTGCATGATGAGTTTGAGTTGTAGTCTCAAGCTCGCGTCTCTATTATTAGTAATGTTATTTTTAGAGCCCTTGTTCAAGTGGGTTAACTATTTGTTGTAAGTGCATGCTCAAGTCTCCTAATTCTATATTAGGATAGATCTTCTTAGCTCATATGTATGTAAGGCAATGTAAAGTTGTAGACATTGTTGAATGTTGAAGAATAGTACAGAATTGAATCAATCCAGGTTTGTTGGAATTGGTTGTTCTTGAGAGAGATAGCTCTTGAGGAATAGAGATCTAGTGAGAGATCTATACATCTAGGAGAGGTGTGGAAGAATGAAGTTTCTTCAATTGTATTCCTATTGTAAAGAGTTTATTAATACAAGTTTTCAGGGTGGTTTCTTGTATCTCATGTTCTTGCTATTTATCATTCTAGTTACTTGTCTATCTGATTTAATTCTGCGTTTATTGCTTTCACAAGTGTAATCTATTGTTGGTTGATCCCCAACAAGTGGTATCAGAGCTCAGGTTCACTAACAGGTGGTTCAGATCTGTGTAGTGTGTATTGATTACAGGTTCTCACAGAGGTTTTTTGCAGGGATTTCTATTTGAGTGGGAGAAGCAATGGCAGATGAAAGTAAGCTTAGAATAGAAAAGTTCAATGGCAAAAATTACCAACATTGGAGAATGCAGATAGAGGACTATCTGTATCAGAAAGATCTCTACTTACCGTTAGGTGGGGTTGCTAAGAAGCCCAAAGACATGGAGGATGAAGAATGGGAAGTTCTTGACAGAAAGGCTCTGGGGTCTATAAGACTGAGTCTAGCATCCACTGTGATATCTAATTTATCACAGGCAAAGTCTACAGTAGATTTGATGACTACGTTAGTGAATTTGTACGAAAAACCCTCTGCTTCCAATAAGGTATATCTTATGAAGCAGTTATTTAATTTGCATATGAATGAAGGTGGATCTGTTTCTACTCATCTGAATGATTTCAATGGAATTGTGAATCAATTAACTTCAGTCAATATAGTGTTTGATGATGAAATAAAAGCTCTTTTGATATTATGTTCTTTGCCTAAAAGCTGGCATGGCTTAGTAATGGCAGTTAGTAATACTGCATCTGCATCAAATATTTTGAAAGTAGAGGATGTTGTTAGTGTTATCTTGAATGAGGAAATATGCAAGAAAAGCACAGAAGAGACATCTGGGAATGCTTTGAATTTTGAGAGTAGGGGAAGGCAGAAAGATAAGAGCAAGAGGAGATCAAGATCTAAGTCTAAGGTGAGAGGAAGATCCAAGTCCAGGAATGGCAGGAAGCCACAATGCTAGAATTATGGAAAGGTTGGGCACATAAGCAGAGATTGTTGGTCAAAGCCTAAGGAGGATAATCAGCATGAAGGAAAGGAAGAAGCCAAGGTTGCAGGTATTGCACAAGATGCTTTAATTTTCTCTCTGCATAATAATATAAAATCTTGGGTATTAGATTCTGGTGCATCTTTTCATGCTACCCCTAACAGGGAATATTTTTGTGACTATATCCATGGAGATTTTAGAATAGTATATCTAGGGGATGATGAACCCTGTAAAATAATTGGCAAAGGTAAAGTGCAGCTGAAGATGCAGAATGGCAACACATGGGTGTTGAGAGATGTGATGCATGTTCCTAGCTTGAAGAGAAATTTGATTTCTACAAGAAAGTTAGGGGATGAGGGTTGTACTGTAACTCTCACAGTAGAATCTTGGAAAGTGACCAAGGGTGCACTTGTTATGGCCAGAGGTAAGAGAGAAGGTACTCTCTATTTGTGTAATTGTGTTACTAATAAATCTCCTTCTGTGTTGTCTACTTCAGATGTGGATGCTAAATTGTGGCACTCAAGGCTTGGCCACATGAGTGAGAAGGGGATGTCAATTTTTAAGTCCAAAGGTATGCTTTCAGATTTAAAAGGCATAGATCTAGAGTTTTGTGAGCACTGTGTATTTGGAAAATAGAAAAGGGTTAGTTTTCTCAAGACTGGGTCTACTAAGAAGAGGCATAAGTTGGAGCTTGTTCACACAGACGTGTGGGGACTAGCTCAGGTTGCTTCCATTGGAGGATCACAATACTATGTATCTTTCATAGATGATGATATAAGGAAGGTATGGATCTATTGTATTAGGAGAAAATCTGATGTATTTGATACTTTTAAGAATTGGAAAGCAATGGTTGAGAATGAAACAGATAAAAGATTAAAGTGCCTGAGATCAGACAATGGAGGTGAGTTCTGCAGTCATAAGTTCAAAGATTATTGTTATATGCATGGAATCTATAGGCAAAGGACGGTTCCAAGGACACCTCAGCATAATGGGATTGTTGAAAGGATGAATAGGATAATAATGGAGCATGCAAGGTGTATGAGATTGCATGCTGGCTTGCCCTTACAGTTTTGGGCACAAGCTGTTGACACTGTAATGTACCTGATTAATAGAGGACCCTCTACAGCTCTGGATGGTGGTATTCCAGAAGAGGCATGGACAGGTAAAAAGGTTGATCTCTCATATCTCAAAGTTTTTGGTTGTGAAGCCTTTGTGCACATAGCTAAAGAAAATAGGAAGAAGCTTGATGCTAAGTCTATGAGATGCACATTTATTGGCTATGGCTCAGATGATTTTGGTTACAGATTGTCGAATCTAGAAACTAATAAGGTAATTAGGAGCCGTGATGTTGTTTTCAATGAAAGAGTGATGTATTGTGATCAGCTAAGGAAGTTGAACCAATCTGGGCAGAGCAATTGTGAATTGGATGAGGTGAAAGTTCAATATGAGCTCACGGGAAAAAGAAATAATCACTTGCAGGAAAACATAGAGACCGACGTCGGCAAGTTAGGAACTGGCATCAACAGTACAGAGACCAGCGTCGGCAGGACAGAGACCGACGTCGGTAGAACAGGCACCGAGGTCGGTCAGGAAGAACCGACGTCGGCTAGTAACAGGTCTGGAGGTGACTGAGGTTGGTCACTGTCAAAAAATTTGGGTGGACAACATGTTGTGGACGAGTCTCAGACACCCATCAGGAGGTCAGAAAGGGTGAGTAAGCCTCCAATTAGATATTCTCCTTCTTTATTTTACTTATTACTAACTGATGGTGGAGAACTAGAGAGTTTTGAAGAAGCAATACAGGTGGAGTCCAAGAGTGAGTGGGAGCGTGGCATGGTTGAGGAGATGGAGTCCTTAAGAGAGAACCAAACATGGGATTTGGTTGAATTGCCAGTAGGTAAGAGGACACTGAAGAACAGATAGACCTACAGGTTGAAAGAAGGTGAGAATGGACAAATGCGATATAAGGCCAGATTAGTGGTAAAAGGATTTGCACAAAAGCCAGGTATTGACTTTGGTGAGATTTTTTCTCCTGTTGTTAAGATGAATTCTATAAGGGTTGTATTGTCTTTGGTTGCTTTTGAGGATTTGCATCTTGATCAGCTAGATGTTAAGACAACATTTCTTCATGGAGATTTGGATGAGGAAATTTATATGGAACAACCAGAAGGATTTGAGGTCAAGGGTAAGGAGAAGTTTGTGTGTAGATTGAAGAAAAGCTTGTATGGCCTCAAGCAAGCTCCTAGGAAATGGTACTTAAAATTTGACAGGTTTATGACTGAGCATGGCTACAGTAGGTGTCAATCAGACCATTGTGTGTATTTCAAGAGATTTGATAATGGTAGATATATTATTCTATTGTTGTATGTAGATGACATGCTGGTTGTAGGGTCACACATGCAGGATATCTCTGAGCTTAAGGTGAAATTAGCTCAAACGTTTGCTATGAAGGATTTGGGAGCAGCGAAGAAAATCCTTGGCATGAGCATAAAGAGAGACAAGAAAAATCATAGGTTGATATTGTCTCAAGAAGATTATGTGGACAAGGTGTTGAAATGGTTCAATATGCAGGATGCTAAACCGGTAAGCACACCTTTGGCTAGACATTTTAAGTTAAGTAAAGAACAATGTCCTAATTCATATGATGAGGTAGAGTACATGAGTAAGGTTCCATATTCTTCCGCAGTAGGAAGTTTGATGTATGCAATGGTGTGTACTAGACCAGATATTGCCCAAGCAATGGGAGTGGTAAGTATATGGCCAATCCAGGTAAGGAACATTGGAAAGCAGTTCAGTGGATCCTTAGATATCTAAGAGGAACCAGTAGTAGGCACTTGTGCTATGGAGGTTCAGATACTTCTCTACATGGTTATGTAGATTCAGATATGGTAGATGATTTGGATGGCAGGAGGAGCACTACAGGTTATGTTTTTACTATAGGTAGAATAGTGGTTAGTTGGATATCTAAGTTGCAGAAGGTTGTTGCCTTGTCAACTACAGAAGCTGAGTATATTGTAGCTACAGAGGCTAGTAAAGAGATGATATGGATGACACGGTTCATGGATGAGCTTGGTAGGGAGCATGAGAGTTGCAGATTGTATAGTGACAGTCAGAGTGCAATCCATTTGGCCAAGAATTCAGCCTTTCATTCAAGAACAAAGCACATACAGCTAAGGTACCATTTCATACGGTAGGTATTGGAAGATGGGGAGTTGAAGCTGGAGAAAATCCATACAGATAGGAATCTGGAAGATATGTTAACCAAGCCGATTACAAAGGAGAAGTTGAATCTGTATTCAACTTCTGTTGGTCTTCAGGATTGAGTTGAAAATGGAGGAGCTAGAAGATGTTGCTATATAGGTACTGGTGCAGCTGTTTATCTCCAAGTGGGAGATTGTTAGGGTGTGGAGCTTAAAAGCTTCACCAAGGAGCACACTTATTAGGTTCGGGTCTACACAGACACTGGCATCAGTTAGGATCGATCGACGTCGGTCAAAAATAGTTGGAGAGATGCCGACATCGGTAGAGGATCGGTCGGCGGCGGTCACAGGCGAGCAGCAAGAATCGGCGTCGGTTACCTGCATGTCCAGAAAGCGATTTCTGAGGACAGAAGTGAGTGTTTGCATGATGAGTTTGAGTTGTAGTCTCAAGCTCGCATCTCTATTATTAGTAATGTTATTTTTAGAGCCCTTGTTCAAGTGGGTTAACTGTTTGTTGTAAGTGCATGCTCAAGTCTCCTAATTCTATATTAGGATAGATCTTCTTAGCTCATATGTATGTAAGGCAATGTAAAGTTGTAGACATTGTTGAATGTTGAAGAACAGTACAAAATTGAATCAATCCAGGTCTGTTGGAATTGGTTGTTCTTGAGAGACATAGCTCTTGAGGAATAGAGATCTAGTGAAAGATCTATACATCTAGGAGAGGTGTGGAAGAACGAAGTTTCTTCAATTGTATTCCTATTGTAAAGAGTTTATTAATACAAGTTTTCAGGGTGGTTTCTTGTATCTCATGTTCTTGATATTTATCATTCTATTTACTTGTCTATCTGATTTAATTCCGTGTTTATTGCTTTCACAAGTGTAATCTATTGTTGGTTGATCCCCAACATAGGTGACCTCATTTCTTGAAAAAACATCCCTAGGCCATAAATGCCACAAATATCAAGATTCATGCCTCTCATGCCTCATTAAAGCCCTCCATGCCTCTTAATTTCTCCTCTATCCCAAATATTTATGATATTATTTATCAATTTTAATTTCAAAATTGGATTAATCCTTAGCCACATATTTTAATCCTTAGATGGATGGTTTAGGTTGATTCTAATCAATCTCAAAAATCTATAAATAGAGAGGCCATGAACATCTTTTTTAAGTCTTGATAATGTAAAGTTATAATGCACAAATATCTTAAAGAAGCCATTGAAATTGTTTTTACCATGCCAAATTTATTTCAATCCAAGCCAAGCCAAAGCCACAAGGTGCCAAGGAGAAGAGGAGATAGCCAAGCCTCCTTTGATGAAGACTTCATGAGCACAAGCCGAGTAAACCACTACAACAAGCATTTTATAGCATCAAAGGAAGGTAAAATAAGGTTTATTTTGAATTTTATTTGTGTGTTTTATTCATGTTTGTTAACTAATATCCCCCTAGTGCCTAGGCCTAGAGATTTTATGCTAGTTAGTGTGTTTCTTTTATTTTGAAACTAACACCATACTAACCATCCTCTCTTGAGTCAAATTCTTAGATCACATATGGCACACCTGATGGGACTAGACACATCCCACACATGAATAAGATAATTTTTAAACTTTAAAATATTTAGTTGGATCATTAAAACTCTTGCAAATTGATTTTCTAACTTTTTTTTGTCATTTTTAATTTGCTATAGGTTTACACAATAACTGACATTGGTTAGTAAAATTGACATCAGTTGGATAGCTATCATCAGTCACATTGGTATAATCGATGTCATTTACATAACCTCATTGATTAGTAAATGCAACCATCATCAGTTATATAACTAATATCAGTCACTATGTTTTTATTAAAACACATACTTGAGAGATTTTTTTAAAAGTTAATTATTTCAAACCTAAAAGAGCTTCAAGGATAAAGGACATGATAATGCTTTTATTGTAGGACCAAGATTTACATTTGCTAAAAATAGGTTTAGATCACCTTTTGCATGATTAAATATAAATTAGGAACATTTTTTTAGTGTTTAACAAAAAAATATGTTTGTGGTGAATGCATTCAAAGTTTGCAACTAAGACCAAGGGGTCAAATGAACACCACCTCATTTTAAACTTGGGCTTAAAAATGAACTCAACTTTTCAATATATTTGTACTCACTTAGTTGTTTAAATTAAATTTTTGTCTAGAAAAAAGAGGGGTGTTGCGTGTATGCTCTTCTATTTGTACCTTTTAGGGAACCCTTATAATCAAAATCACCATTCTTATTGCAAGTAGCCTAATCCAAGGCTTAGAAATAAATTCATCTACAACACTCCCCAAAAATTTGTCAAAGTTTTGGTGACATTGAAAACAACCCTAAAGTCTTTCTACTTTTATGTTTTCTTTATTTTTATGTAAACTTGGCTTGCAAGGAGGACTTCATCACCTCCCATGAGTTCTTTATGGAAGATTTAACCTAGGGTTTCATCTCCCACCATTGACTACATTTGGATCCTAATTGGAGTTGCACACAAGATGCAGTGGCACTTTGGACATCACACTAAATTGAGTGAACAACAAGATGTAGTGGTTTTAAAAAGGATTAGATCTTTTTGTAACAAGCCAAGTGATATAAACCCAAAATTTGTGCTTTTATTTTGTATTGTTTTGCATGAAATTCATTATGTGATTGATTCCCCTAGAATGTTTAGAAACTTGTTAGATCTTAGATAAATCCCCACTTGTCATAGAAGTATTATTGGTGCAAAGTGTGCCTCAAATTCCATGTCATAGTATTTTTATTTGAGAGAAGGGGGGTTTAAAAATGCTAATATATAATGAACATTTACTTTTGTATGAACACTTAAATTCCTCTCAAATGATTTATATTTATGGATTCCAACAATACCAAGCAACCTCATCAGTTTAGGATCTAAAGAGTGAATAATTAGTTAGTCTTGTCCTAGATTAAAGTCTTGTTTGAAGTCAAAACTTGGTGTAAATAAATGATTCAAACCAAAAACATAGTCCTAATTTTACTTTTAACAAAGAGGCATTATGCTTCCCACATGAAAACATCAATTTTCCTTGTTCAAAGTTCATCAAAAGCTTGGGAGTCATATCATCCACTTTGGCATAGTTATGCTTCCCAATTGAGTCTAGACCTTTACCAAAGTTGTTTAAGTCATTCACTTATAATAAAAATTAAAAATTGCACCTTTATAAGTTCATAGGGTTAATGTGTTAAGTGGGTTCACCATTTTCACTAAACTTGAGGGAACTTAGGTTTAATTTCCAAATTGGGATGAAGGCCATTTTAGACTCAAGATCATTATCACCACTTGATAGACTTAAGCCATTTTATGCTAAAACACTTACACTTTGAGTCTATGCACCACAACATTTTGAGTCAATAAAATTAGTGTTATGCTATCAAAATTATGGGAAATTATCTTGGCCTTAGAGAGTTTTTGAAATAAATGTTTTTTTCATACTTTTTAGGTAGTGTATCACTATTATGCTACCCAAAAAATTTCAAATATTATTTCATAGACCCTCTTACATAGGGTTCAAATTTTTTCCTACATTTTTAGACCAATTTGAGTGTACTTTTATGATATTTTATCTATCATATTTATACTACTCACTTTTGTCTAGCTTATTTATCAAAAGAATGAAGTTTTATACCATTATTTATTAAAAAATAAACTATCTCTAAAGTGCCTTTTGTTTCATACCTTATACCTAGTTGATCAAGTTCATGTCCAAGAATCAAATGCCCAGTGTTTGTTACAAGTGTTTCAAATCTATTGGATTAAATTTTTTATCTCTTTCAAAGTCTATCTTTTGACATTATTCAGCTAAGAGTCCTAGCACATGCCTTTTTTGAGCATAGATTTTAATGTTGTGTTTGGCCAAAATACCTAGCAACTTTTAAATTTATAGATTAGAATTATTTGAAACACTTCAACCTTAGAGTTTTTCATTTCTATTTTGGGTCCATCTACTTACTTATCTTTGTATGAATATTGAAACATTAGATACTTCATGCTAGTTTATTTCTTCACAAATATTTGCAAAAAACCTTTTAATCCTTTTGAAAAATCTAGACCAAGTTAAAACATCATCTATTTTAGATTTTGTCTTTTTAGATTTTTTATAACTCTTTGACCTTTTATTTCAAAGCATTGACTATGGATCCTAACATGCATTCCTATACTCATTATGGGCTCATGTATAATCTAAGGATTAGTAATGTGGTGGCATAGGAAGAAATAGTGCAAGACACTTATGCAGATAATATTCCTTATGAGATGGATTCTTATTCCTCTTATAATACTCAATTAGGGGCACAAATCAAAGATCTAACTATTTTTTTAACACACCACCTTATTTAGAACAAGACCAAGAATAAATCACACAATACTTAGCTATAATACCCACAATAGATGAGCCAGTTCTACAACAGTCATATTCTACTAATATATCTTCTAAGTATGATCCATTTTTATTTTATTGATATTTTTTAGAGAACAAATATGAGATTTTAGTTAGATCCATAGAGGTAGGGGCCATGTTTCTAGCAGACTTTCCCCATGATAATTTACTAAACCTAGTAAGAGTGCCCCATAATAGCATTTATGATCAATAGGATTCTTCTATAAATCTATTGGATCTATTCTAAACAACATATCAAGACCCTAATATATCTAATTGAGGAAAAAAAATCATGGAAGATCACTTTAACCAAATGTAGATAGCCTATCAAACTTACCTAAATCTAGCACATAATTTCAATCAGATGAGCATGGTGAATAAGCCTCTTATTGACCTAGTTGCTTTAATAGGAGTGTTGATAGAGTTAACTAGATAAGATAATCTAAGTTTTAACCCATTCATACAAACTACCTCGATAGATAACTTGATGCATATGCCTATTATTGAAGAAGTGTCTTTGGCCTCTACACAGAATAATGAACCAAATGTAGTTGACAATGTGAAAATAACATCAAACCCTGATCAAATTAGTACTAATACATAAACAACTATCCAAAAAAATGTGCCTATAGTTAATGCCATGAATAGATCATCATACCAGGGAATAGGAGTTTATACATCCCAACTTCAATAAATTGGTTCTTCCATCTACAGGATTAGGTAATGTTTTATAAAATGCATTATGTAAATTCTAAATTTATTTCTAACATTGGGACATGAATGTAACCAAAAATCTCCCCTGGTTATCCAAATTTAACATAACCAAAAGCAACTTTTTCATCATTTACAAGAGATGTACATTTGTGCAATAAATGTACCCATTTCCCAACAAAGGTTTTTATTAGGCTTTGAAATGTGGTAGGATCATAGATATATCAAACAAATGAATCCAAGTAAGGGTTTTCTTATTTCAATGGTTGTATATGTAGAACTAGATGCAAATTATTTTGACTTTGTTCCATATCATTATCTATATAAAACTTGCTTGTGGCATGTTGCATCATTCTTGTGCTCTATATAGTAAAACTATCAACTACATCCCTCAAATTATCCATAAAATTTGTAATAAATGGAAGCAGTAGAGTTAGGTCAAAATATTTAGTCACATTAACACTTACACATCTAATAGGTATTTCCTCATTATGGCATGTAGAAGTGAGATTTATGGGTTTTAGACATGCAGCATCTGGACCTACTAATTTGTGTATTATTCCTTCACCAATAAACTTACCATTATTTATGAGAGAAACATAGTCTCCACATTACAAAGCCATTGATGTATGATTTTTCAACTGGACATCAGCAAAAGACATCAGAAGATTTCTTAATCAAGTTATTTATAAAATCAATCCAATTTATACCTGTATGTAGAAGATAAAGCTATATTTATATAGCTTTATAAGCATGGATATATGTTAAAACCTAAAAATGTTAAAATGGTAATGTATAACATTTTTTTTAATGACATGGTTTATGTCAATTCCATAAAATAATAGCTTTTAATATCATATACTACATACTTCAATTCTTGCTTCATCCTACTTTGAAGGTATCTACTAGGAGATACATTTAAAACATGCATCAAATAAGAATAGTTGTCTAGAGAAAAATAGATAATTAAGTCAATATTTAACCATGTATTTTATTACAATACAAAATGATAATTAGCAATGGGGGTTTTGAGTGAAATTATGGAAAATGATTAGTTGATTATATTTTGGGATCCTGTATTTGATTTTAACCTCTATTGTGGACCCAAAAGTTTGAAGTTATCTCTTAGGAGATACCATTCATACATGCATATGTGAACCCTTCAAGGTTTAAAGATAGTAATGGGTACCCATGACGTTAAGCTTAAGGGTATGTGGTATGTATCCATGAACCCACAAAATTTTAACACTCAAAAAATATTTCAAGTTCACTAGGTGAAATACTCTCCATGATTATGTCAAGTGTCTCCAGCTTGTTTACTTAGAGACTAATATATATAACTTCGTGTATGAAATCTTAGGGATATGTAAAAATTGATATGGTGATGCATGTCTCCCTCTGAACTAACTCTAAAATTCTTATTAAAAATGGGACCCATTTTTTTAAGCCAATGACATGCCCTTTATTTAAATAACTCCATTCTTTCCTAAGGAGCACCATGGTGACATGTGTCATTAGAAAAAGGGATTGGGACTTCATGTTTTTAGCCATTCTCTCCTGTGCATTTAGTAACTATGAGTCTACAATGAACCCAAGCACTGGCTTCAAGTTTGTAGTTGTGTTCTTTATTCTCTCCCAAATAGGATACCTACAATCTCAGAGTGGGTGGTGAGGTCATTCTTCAAATACTATATTTTTTGATCCTTGGTCAAGGACTCTTATTCTATATGTGGTTGCATCTATTATTGTACACTTTTAGATGGCAAGATGCTCTTATACATGTGCATAATAAAAATTATTAAATGCATTTAATAAGTTAGTCTAAAATGTAAAATATCATTATTTTTACTTTGCTGAAGAATGAAGATTAAGGAGTAATCCAAAAAAAAATACATCAATCTTGAATTAAGTCTAAGAAAGTAATTGTGACAAGATAGGTATGACAAATGGAATGCTAATGGTCATGCAAGACCATTAATGACATGGAATTTGGAAAGATTTCATCTTGTTTGAGGTAGATTGAGTTGGGATGTGATAGACTATGGGTTAATTTCAAGATTTATGAGACATAAAAGGTCACCATCAAATTCAAAATATTAAATATGATGAAGGGCACTCATGCATAGGAATTCAATGCATTTAAATAAGTTGGCTAGAGAAAATTAGATGCCAGAATCCATAAAATGAAGTGTAAGAATAATGAAAAAACATTACAAACTTTGGTGAAGAAGAATATTCTACTATCTATGCTTGATATACTCTCATGTGAAAAAATCAATACCTAGGTAGAAAAAAATAATCACACAGTGCAAATTATAGGTTTAGTCATGGATAGGAGAGAGTTTTTGATGCTACTCGTAGATATGGAGAAGGAAAAAATGGGGATTAGACTAGGTATTTAACAAACAAAATTCAATGACCTAGATCCCTTTAACTTTTTGGAAATGGTTGGAGTTACTTTCTTCACCCTATCAACACAACCAGGTACACAAGTAGGAGATCTTACACTTTAACATCCACTTCAAGGTTTCGATGTAGAGATGCTAATCAAGTTACCTACATTCAAGCAACTAGATGAGTCCATGAATACCTTTTTAAGTAGATATAACCAAAGGGTTATTCCTTTGTCTAGAGATATCACCATTTAGATCAATTCACAAAACATGGTGAAGCCACAAGCCTCATGAATTGTGGAAAATAAATATTGTGATACAAGTCTCCTGCACTACCAATTCATCCATATGGTCAAGATATGTTTCCCACTAGGGTAGGTAGAGGAACCCTAATTGACTCCATTGAGTACATTGTAATGTGAATTTTGGTAGAGTGTATTACAAAGAGGTTTTGGTAGATAACGAAACAAGCCAAGAAGACAACAGAAGAAGTAATTAACATTATGTATTACATGATACAATAGAATGATAACTTAAATTAGCTCAATTTTATTACATTTGAGCTTACCACTAATATCAAAAAGGTACTTTTAGGTAGCTCATAAAATTTCTAATATCAATTTTATTTATTGTTATGCTTCACCCAATGAAAGTCCCCACTAGGCCAAATAAATGTTACTATAGAATTTTGGCCTACTATTTCCCTCATAGGCATCACTTGGACTAAGACAAGGCAAAATTATGAGTAACTAGGTTGGGTTAACACATGGTGGATTGAGGCTCTACCTTTGATCAAGTCATACCCTTGCATTCCATAAGATGTCATGTAATATTTGGGATAGTATGCATTGATAACCAAGTTGTAAAATGGTATTCAAATCAAGGTACATGAGTTGTCCATGCCAACTATTATTCTAATTCCCTTTTTAATCATAATGGTTAAAGCACAAGGTAAAGTATGGAGGTGGAGAGCCCTAATCACATAATAAGGGTGGTAAGAGAAAGAACAACCATAGTTAGTTGCACAACCACAGGCCTCACCCCAGTAGTCCATAGCTCCTTAGAGATCAAGGCAAATCAGGTATTGGTTGGATAACCCACATGTACCCAAGATAGGTTGTAATTATGATCTTTTAATGTTATAGGTTGATGAAAAGGAAGTTATTCAATTCATGATAGAAGACATTGATCAAAAATTCTATGATAAAGAGGAGTTATTTTTTTAGAAAGAAATGCACACTTGTCAAGTGTGGAATAAGGTAAGAAGTGACCATTTGGTATACATTACACAAATCCCTACCATTTTTGTGTTGGATATTTTAGGTCAAGAAGAAGCTTAAAACAAACTTATGACATAAATTTTTGAAAAAGATCAAAAATCTAGTTCATCATCTATGCAGTTTGAAGATCTACCAAAGGAAGGGATATCAATATGGCCATTGATGTGCAAAACATTTAGTATATATTGGGTGAGTTTTTCAACCACCAAACTCAAATGTTTTATATATTTCATAGAGCCAACCATAATAAGTAGTGTCCATTAGGTGAATTCTAGGGGCATGATGAGACAAAAGGACACACTGGTCCCTCCAAATGAGTTGAGAAATTTTTTCATGCATATAGGTTTCACATTATCAAATCCAAATATTTGGAGCACTCACAATATGAATAGAAATAGATCATGTATATGTAATAGATGAATCCATAGATACAACTATCTAAATGAGCTCCACCATGCTTACTTCCACTTCCATAGAGATGTCTTTAGATGTTTCACAGCTACCATTGTCTAAGGAAATTAAAGGAGTAGATGCATGCTATAAATACATTGTGATAAAGGCTTTGGACTTGGAACAAAAGGTTTTTTTATTACATGAGGATAAATTGTAAGCACAAAATCAAATAACTAAGGCTAGGTAGCTCATCAATGCATCTTTTCCTACTCTAGTTGCACAAGTCCTTGGTGATCAAGTAAAGTCCAAGGATAAATAACTCACTACATTACTAACTTAGTTAACAAAGGATTGGGTGAGCACAAATAAACTATAAATCTAAGGATATGCTATCTATACTAAGATGGAAGGCATTTACAAACTTTTGGAGGAATATGTGTAGGTCTTAGATATAGCTATGCATTAGGCTAAGTAGATTATTCAAGGAATGATTGATTAGAGGTAAAATAATGAAAAATCCTTAGAGTCTACTTAACCAAATTTTGTAATGGTAGATAAATATAAATTTTTAGTGAGTGATTGAATGGCTACTAGCGAAACATTGAATGGTGCATTTTAATAGTTTTTAGAAGCTAGGGATATCATGATGAAGAAGCTCTAGGTCTAGTAGAATGAGACAATGTGAAACACATTTGTCATAATTCAACCCCAAATGATTGTAGATAGGTTATATGATATTGTGTTAGATATCCAACTTAAGCTATAAAATGCCAGAGACTTCCTTATCATTGTAGAAGAAGTAGATGTGTATAATTTGATGGTCATTTAGATTCCACTATCCATTTTTCTTACCATGGTATGGGAAGTATATAATAATTGGAAAAAACTCAAGCATGAACTCTTGTAGGTTAAACTAGCTATTTCACATATCATAGATGAACCTAAGTTCATTCCATCATAGGAGCTCCAAGCAATTTTATAGAAGAGAGCTACATATAAAGGTGCAGTCTAGGTAGCCACAACCTACATAGTAGGTTAATGTGCAGTTCAAGTTTTGTAGTTTAATAATTACAAAGGGTAGTAGGCAAGTATGTAAAACTAAAAAAATTAGAGTGATTACTACCACTTTTATTAAAGGATAATCTTTTCCATCTTTAGTCAAGATCAAAGTTCAGATTTTATCTTGAGATGAAACAATAGTTTAAGTCTATGAAAGTGTTAGACATGGAGTAGGGACATGTGTGTAGGGTATATTTTGGATGTATTTTACCTTGTTAGGAAAGAAATAGATATAATAATTTCATGTCTCTTTTATTTTTGTATTCTAAAAAGTTGTAATGTGAAAAGACAAAGCCATGTAAAAAGTTATATATTGTTTTGATGTTATATTTTTCATGGTGCACAATGTTTACTCTATTTTGTTTTAACTTTTCTATCTTATATTATGATGTTTATGATGAAAAATCATTAATTCCATGTTAGTTTATCTTTATATTTACTACAATGTATAAAATTGAATATTGTGTAAATTTTCTCATGCTATTATGATTCTTTTTTGCTTCCTACTATGAAAGTTATACATATAATTTCCATGATAATATCCTAACATTACTTCAACATAAACATGATTGGAATTTTATTTCAATGTATCTCTGAGGAGATACCTTGAAATTATTTTTAATACCTTTGAGTGTACTATAATTCATATTTGTAATGTATTAGGTATCTCATAGGAGAGATTTTCAAAAATGCATTTGCATTACTTTCAATAGGTATCCTAGTAGATACCTTGAAAATACACATGATTGGAATTATTTAAATATAATAGGGCCTTTTACTACCTTCAATGGTTCTTCTATGAATAAATTTATCTCTTAGGAGTTACCTTTAAGGTAGCCATGAAGGTATTACAATGCCCTTTAATGTATATTATTATTTTTTATATATTGTTTTTTATTCAATTGGTTAAAATTTGGGTTGAAAAGTCCCATTCCCTTTATATAAGAAACATAAAAGATAAACATGACAAATATATAGGATAAAAAAGGATAAATAGATGAACTTAGTAGCTAAATCCCCATACTACCAAACTTACACAAAGTATCAGCCAAAAAAATTAAGACCAAATAAAAAGAGATAGAGAAAGCCCAACTATTCTAAATTAGAATAAAAGACCAAATTCTACATTGTAATACTATCACTTTTATTGTTCATTCCTATGGTATAACTTCCCATGAACTAATCCTTATCTTCTTCCTATCTTTTGCATTTGAGTCTTGTAGACTGGATCTCCACTTTTTCCTCCTCAATATCCTTGTTGACATCCTCCTTTTTGCCACTCTAATTTTATTTTTTGCCCTATGGAGTGCATTTTGGATGATCCTTGCCTAATTTAGAGGCTAATAACACATGACCTAGTAGTCCTTGTATCATTTTTAACTTGTCTATAATTTCATTGCACATAATTTTTTAGATGGAAATCTTTGTGTGAAAATTTTGATTGGAATTCATGATATATACCTTAGAATGGGAATAAATATCACCTATTCCTATCATAGCTAATATAAGGATGTAGGTAATACTCCCCATGTTTGGTTTGGGATCATCCTACATCATTTTTGTAGAATCCTTGACATTTTTTTCCTCCAATTCATGATCAGAAGCTAACTCTATGGAAAATTCTTCCCCCCTTCAGTTTCATCCTTCTCACTAGGGATATCAATTACCTTAGTGATTATTTTAGACCACTATGGTTCCCTCTCTTAATTAGCAACAAAATCAGACCTTGGTAAATTAAGTCTATTAAAGGGTTATTATTGAATTACAATACCAAAGCTTCCAAGGATTATAGAAGAAAAAATGGAATGCTAATGGTGTGGCCTTTGAAATGATTGAGTATTAATAAATTATGGGAAAAAATCATAGTATGTTTTCCTTATAAGGTAATAGATAACATTATCTAGAGGCAGACTTCAAGCCATTTCATCAGTATTTCTAACCTCATGATACCTTTCTAGGATGAAATTTTGGGTTTCTTCTTTTATTTCATAAATAAAATGCTGAAAAGCTCCTCTTTTATCTTCTTATCCTTGAATTATTTGATGGCAAAATAATACATCTCGATATTCTCTCTGACAAGCTCCTCAGTGATCAAGATTCTCAAGCCATGTATGCAAACTTCATAATCTTTCCAATTGTGATCAAAGTCCCTAGAAAGCTTTGTTTCATACCCAATTATCCCTTTTATGAAGGGAACCAAACCACCTTATACCATTTTTTTCCAAACATTTTCATTTTCCTTGACATCTAAGCATGAAATTAGTTTGAACCAATCCCAGTCCCCACCCATATTATGAATTTGTAGACTTCTTCTATAAGCTTAATTTTTTAAGTTTGTAGAAATGGAAATGGATAGGTTAAGGGACTAAGAGCCAAAAAAAATAATGTGATGCAATCTTAGAGAGCCCCAAACATATAATTCCTTAGGAATAATTACCTTGCATGTGTTAATATCTAAGCTCTTGATCTAAATTTGTGTCATCATTTAAAAAACCATCATGACAATGTGGGGTGTGTCTTTTTTCTAATTCATTAATCAATATGACATCATTAGGAAAATCCCTCTCATGCCAAATAGTAAAATCACCTTTTGAGATTAAGATAGTTGATTTCAAGATTGGTGATCATGTTGATTAAGATAGTTGAGTTTAAGTGGATTCATATTTCTATGTGTACTAGTGTTTTCATTGTTGTAGTTTTCTATGTGTGAGTAATATCCACCTCATATAATTCACAATCCTGAGCCAAGTTTTAAAAATTATTATTTGAGACTTTAGGTCTTTAAATTTTTTTTTTAGAGTTTTCACATCAAACTTTATGTGCCAACAAAAATGGATTTCCTCTTTAAGGTATCTCCTAAGAGATACATTTAATATTTGAGAACTAAATATCTAGGTTTAAACCTTGTATATAATGATTCCTATCACAATATTACTTATGTAGTTATTGTTAGATGAGCTTCGCATCACTTACCTATTCCCTCACCTCTAGGAATTTAAGCAGTTTTCAAACGAGGTTAATAGTGGATTTTTCCAAGTGAAAAGGCACTACTAGGTTATATTTTGAAGAACCTTATAATACCTTCAAGGTATCTCCTAGTATATACCTCTCAAACATGCATAAGAGTGGATTTCACCTTTCAAGGTATCTCCTAGGAAATACCTTTCAAACAAATACAAGAGTGGATTTCTCCTTCAAGGAACAAGTGGAATTTTCCTTTACATAGAAGGACTACTAGGTGATATTTTGAATGCCTTTGTAATACCTTCCAAGTATTTATAATGAGATACATTGAAAATATGTACAAGAGTGGATTTACCCTTCAATTTATCAATCTTCTAGGAGATACATTTCAAATGGGGACAAGAGTTGATTTCTCCTTCACAAAAGGAGTACAATTTTCCTTTACATAGAAGGCACTACTAAATACCTTGGTTAAAGTAGTCTAGGATATGAAGATTCACTATGAGAAGATAGAAATATATCTAGGTCTCCTTACATACATTGATTTTATACCTTATGTTCGATGAAGAAATGTTTTGGGGCCCTGGGTGAAATTGTTGTGTTGCACCTTCAATGTGTTTTAGTGACTGAGGTTAGGAATTTCCTAATGATCTAAATCAAAGACATGTGGTTATCTTAGGGGACTCTTAATACTATTTTTAGGGATCAAAATAATCTTGCACCCTTCTTCATATCAAAAAGGATGGTGCAAAAGTGGAAAGTTGGCAGAGAGTTTGAGCTAGAATTTAAGTTAGACATGTGGTGGGTACTTGAGTTTTTATTAGTTTTAGACCCTTTTTGGAGATTACCCCTCTTATCTTTTGGTTGGCAAGGTGAAAAGATAAATTGATGGTCTAAACACCTAGATTTGAAAAGAAAAGTCATTACATGTGGTACATCCTCAAGGATTTTTAAGCTCTAGGCCCTTTTTGAAAATTGCCTCACTTACCTTTAGGTGGGCAAGGTGCAAAAGGTCTCTAAAAGCTTAAAAAGTGCCAGAATGATATTTTTTTAATTATATGAATATATGTGCTGCAAGGAGTATTTCTCAGCATAAAAGAAACATTTTAACCTTCTATCTCCTTTGTCAAAAAGAAGCTCAAATGACTTAAAAAGGGTAGTTGGTATTTAGCCATTAAGCTTCAAAGCATTAATGACAACCCTAATTTCAAAATGCAAAAGATTATAACTAAATAAATTTACTTCATCCACATTTACCTTTTGCATTTTGAGCTTCTACTTGGATCTTCGAGCCATTTGTGTGCCGTAACTACGTGCATCATGAAAGAGTGATTACGATAAATTATTTAAACATCTCTAGTTTCAATTACATGTAACCCTTCATATTATCAGTAAATGATTTTATATCTCCTTGTATTGTGTTACTTAAGGAGGTTTGAAGATGTTTTTAGGGTGATCATAGTGAGGAATTTGTTCAAGTTCAAGGTATTGTACTAAAATATCTAGGAAATAATGGTGGCTACTTCAGAATCTATGAAGAGAAACATTGTTTCTATTCTAGATGAAATCAAAGACATAAATGTTTAAAGGTTAGAATTTTTAGCCCTATTGAATGTATTATAGTAGCCAAATCCTCTCCCAATAATCTCCAATTTTGGAATGATTTATATCACCCCTATAGTATCATTCCCATTGGTTACCCCATACCTATAATTAGTGATTGCATGTGCCAAAGTATACCAACTAGACACTAGGACTGTCATCGATAGAAGCCAATCAGTTGTTTACTCTTTCACTCCTTTGGCCCTCAACACCATGCCTAGGATTCCTCCCTAGCCTAAAAGTATCACACTCTCTCTGGAAGAATTCCAAGATAATTAAAAAAAGAATGACAAGATAATATGGGACATTATCAACTCATGTTGGCTAGTCAATAAAAATCAAAAGGTCTTGAGAATGTGTAGGAGTCTAAAACTAGTGGAATTCAAGGAATTATATAAATTTTTGATTTCCATGGAGGTAAGAGTTTATAATATGTACACAATAGAAAAATTTTAACCTTGGATGTCCATAATCTTAATCTATATGTTGGAATAATGGAAGAAGCTAGATTGGGCTACAATTCTAAGTGATAATTTGTATAGGTAGATGATGTAACTCTAGATTACAATCCACTCAAATGAGGAATTCACATGTATATTTTACATGTCCTCCTACCTGATGTACATCTTGGTTCATAATAGGACATTCCAGGGGCTCACCAAGAATCCTAGTGGGATGAGAATATATGAAGTTTATCCCAAAATAACTCTTGATGGCTTCAAGAAGATTTTTTGCATATTTTACAGTTGTTTCTTTAATATTATCAAAGTGTCTTCTATCCTATAAGAAGCCTCGATAGTATGTCTAAGGGGGCAAGAGATATAATTGATAAATATGGCACCTCATATATTTAATTCAGATCATTTACTTATATTAGGGTAAGTGGCTACTTGGGGTCTCCATACAAAATACTAAGATACCTAGATGATAGACTAATAGTGATGGAGTTAAGTAAGCATATGGTGATCCTACTTGAGATGATAGTAGTGGAGAAGGTAAATAACCCTTTCAAGCTTCTAGTTGAAATTCAACATTATTCATATCCTTATATTACCAAAGCTAAGGTATTAAAGCAAGATATGGGTTATTATGTGATTAAAAAAAATACACCTAGGCTAAACTATGATATTAGATGGTGGGTGAACACAAAAACCAATGTAATTCTAAATCAATCACATTTTGAATACATCTAGTCCATTTGCACTATCAAGGAATATGTCAAAAAGTTAGATTATATGAGACTGATAGTGTAAGAAGTTTTCACTTATAATATTAATCTCATACCCAAGGACATGAAGGATCATAAGAGGAAACTATATAGAGTATATAATTAGTTGAATATCTAAGCCCTGGTCATGTCATAAGTGGAGTTCACTATGAAGGAAAATGATTCCATTCCATGGAAGGCCACTGTATTCATGAGAAGAACATTTAGGTGGTTGAAGGAACATGGGGTTGGTCTAAGTACTTATAACACCCCTATCCTCTATGTACTTAGACAAGTTTAGAATTTAAATGGTTTCCTCCTAAAATGAAATGGTGCTCATTTGAATCCACCATGAGTGATGAAGGGCAAAGGGAAGAGCAAGTTTGGTGATGTTGACTTTACCAAGATAATTAATGTGGAATCCATAACCATATCAAAGTCCAAGTTGGGATTATCCTTTTCAAATTTAACAAATTTTGATAAAAATTAGGATAAAATTAATATTGGGGAGGTTACATTGGCTAGTGCCACCCTAATATCCATCACATTAGGAACCTGAACTATACCAACCATCCCAACAACCATCCTAGTGGTTAATCTAATTACTATCCCACCTACTCCACCAACACAAAAATCAACCATTTTCCCTCCCCAAAAGAGTTATTTAATAAATAGAGGAGGTGAAGAAGATACAGAGCAACCCAAGTAAAAAAGAGTCAAAAAGGCTCGATAGCCTCTAGTTGGGATTCCTAAGAAGGAGGTTGTGTTAAAAGACTTTCCTTCTAAGGAACTCCTCATGAAGAATAAATTTGATAAATCCTCATATGCTTAGATATTAAGAGATATTAGTGATGAATAATAATCAAATTAATATAGGCCCATTGCAAAGGTGATGAATAAGTAGTGAGCATTCACTCCATAAGTAAGAACTGGGAAAGAACTCTAAGGTAAAGACCCCAAACCCCAATGAGGGTCCCAATGGTTGATTTATTTACAAAATAGGATCCTTTAGGAGTATAAATAAATGGTGATAATTAGGGATTTATGGGTTCAATTTATCCCCTCTCTTTAGAAGATGTTTTGAAGGTTGGAGTTGAGGTAGCCACTCAAGTTTAGGCCCACTAAGAAAAGGGAATGATCTCATCAGATACAAATAAATTTATTTATAATGTCATCACTCATAAACCAAGACAAGATAATCAAGGTGAAGTTGAGGAAATGAATAAATCCAATGAGAAGGATAAGGTGAAGCTAGAGAAGGATACTCAAGTCACTGTTGATCTTAAAGGGGTGGTTACATAAGAAGGACTAAATATAGCCCCAGAGACATCATAAAGTGTCCCTTCCCCTCCAAAGGTGTCAAGTGTATAACCAAAGGATAATATGAGTACAAAGTAAGGTGGGTAATCAAACCTAAAAATGGTTATCCCCATCCATGCATAAACAAATAAGGAATTGGACTAGTCTAGTAAAGGTGTTGAAGAGAGTGCTTCAGGTAATGTTGCTTCAATTGAAGTGCCTTGATGTTTCTTTCCTCACATCAAGGTCCATGATCCAACCCAAAATAAAGGTATATATGTCATTATTAGTGAATAATTCCTTGAGGGAAATAAGGAGGTCACCATATCCTCACATATACCTAAGGCTCAGACAAATAAAGTAGGTGTCAAACCTTCTAGTCAGTTAGTAAGATGAGGAAGCTCCATTGAAATGTTACACAAGGAGTATCACCAATTAGATCCAAATTTTAAATTTTTATAATATATAGAGCCAAACTTGGAAGGGGAACCTGGAGAAAAAGAGGGTGGTGAGGATTTGGAAAGTGATGAAGAAATCAAACAGTTTGTGTTAAGTCCATAACCCATTCTTATGGCACTTCTTACATCAAGTACTCTGATGTTACTACCCTTTAATATCTTGAGTCTTTCATCTATGTATAGTACATAAATGGGATTTCATACTAGACCCCTTATTTGGGTAAATAAATAGGTTAAGTAGAATAAGGAAATTATGAGCAAAATTGGGGAGATCAACGTAGTGAAGATCACTCAGGCATATAAGGTCAAACTACCCAAGAAAGCCAAGACACATTCCAAGACCACATTCACTACCACAAGAGAAAGGAATGTGGAGGTAGTCATTCCCCCACTAGATACTTTGAAGAAAGATGTTCCCTTTGAGAGCTATAATTTTTATACCTACAGTCTAGGGGAACCATCAAGGAATGACCTAAAGCACAACTCACAGGGTTTGGTGAACATGGTGGATCATATGATGGATAAAGACAAATCCACCATAGAGGAGTTGAAGGAACATAATTTGGCTATGATCTAGTACTTGTAAAAGATATTGAGTGAGCCCAAGGTAGTAACTCTAATTACTATTATTTCTCTAGAGTATCCTCTCTTCTTAATAAAGTCATTTGATTTTGGTTGAATTGATGATTTAAAGTCTAGAGGAAGAGTAATAGAAAAATGGAAAGAATATTTGTGCACTAGGGAAAAATAAAATCCACTTGATATTGAAATGCTTGAACAACATAGTGCATAATAAGAGGGAGTGTGATGTTTAAATGATTTTCTATGAGATGGATTTCAAGATGTGGGAGGAGATCTAGTGTAAAATGGATGAGGTCTAAAAGATGGGCACAAATACTTTGATCATAAAAAGGATCATGTCTCTCAATGATCATAATAATCCCAAGGAGTGTCAAACAGTAATTAAACATCATTTGATGATGCTCAAAGAAAGCATCTTCAATTTAAAAGGAGAAGAGCATCCCCTCAAGACCATAACAAAAGAGATAGATGTTGTATTAAATAAGATGGTAAGGCTTGATGGTGAAAGTAACTTGAAGGAAGAGATGATATACATCACTTTGAAAAACCTAATTGATGCACCACAAGAGTCTTTTGATGTTGATAAAATAAAATATTTGGTGTCACTTTTTAAAGTATTGTGACCATCTTAAATAACTCATTAGATGAAAATAGACCATGCTTTAGAATTTTGCTAACTATCTTGAAGAGTATAGATTAAAATTCAAAGAGAAAGTAGGCATAGACCAAGGGAATATCAAATTTATGCTAGAAGGATATACTAGGTATAAAAAAAAAGTTGGTCTAAGATTCTAACATCTAGATTGACTCTGGACCATAATCAGATATTTTGGTTTTTTTGAGTTGGCACCACTCCTTTCTTCCCTTCCCTCACTTATTCTTTCTTCTTGTTTCCCATTGGGAAATAATTTTACTTAGACCATTAGTGGCATGTCCCTTTCAGTTATTTTTATGTAATCATGAGGATACGAAAGGGACACTTTTATCTATTGTGTAAGAGGACAAAGGTTTTATTTTTTCCCTTGTGAGATATTCCTCCACATAGAAACTATAAAATATCCCATCGAGATGGAGGATCAATTTTTACATCATCACATGATCATGATAATATCTACTCATGTTTTTTTTTACATTGTTTCAAACTCTCATTTGGATTAATGGACCTATTTTTAGATGATCATGGTTTTACCTCTTCTAATGTTGCTATGAATTATTTCTTTTGTTTCTACTATATGTTCAATAGACATGCTTAGGTTATTTCAAAGGTATATCCTAGGAGATACCTTGAAGGTCATTGGAATAAATTTTATGTTAATTAAAAAAATTATTGTAATGGATTTGATATAACCATGACACCTTTTTATTTGGCAAGAACCCTGATGCACATGCTTGGAATTTTCTATTGACGTATCTCTTGGGAGATACCTTGAACATAAACACAATTGAATTTTATTTCAAGGTATCTATCCTAAGAGATACCTAAAAATTACTTGGAATACCTTCCATGTTTCTTTAAAAGGTCCTTGTAAAGGATTTGATATAACCATGACAAATTTTTATTTGGCAAGAACTTTGATGCACACTACTAGAATTTTATTTTGAGATATCTCGTAGGAGATACCTTGAAAATGCACATGAGTTGGAATTTTATTTCAAGGTATACCTTGAAGGGCCTTTTAATACCTTCTATTTTGATTGTAAAAGTCCTTGCAAAGGATTTTATATAACCATGGTACCTTTTTATGTGGCAAGAACCATGATGCACATCAGGTATCTGCTAGGAGACGATTAGAATTTTCTAGGAAATACCTAAAAGGTCCTTGGAATATGTTCCATGTATATTTCAAATTTAATTAAAAAGGATTTGATATAACCATTATAAATTTTTATTTGGATAGAACCTTGATGCACACTACTAGAATTTTATTTCTAGATATCTCTTACGAAATACATTGAGCATGCACATGCTTGTAATTTTATTTCAAGGTATCCCTTAGGACATACCTCGAAGGGCCCTGGAATACTTTCTATGTTGATTTCAAAGTTTCTTGAAATGGATTTTATATAACCATGACACCTTTTTATTTGACAATAACCATGATACAAATGACTGGAATTTTCTTTGGAGGTATCTCTTAGGAGATACCTTGAACATGTACATGAATGGAATTTTATTTCAAGGTATCTCTCCTAAGAAATACCTTGAAGGGCATTTTAATACCTTTATGATGATTTAAAATGTCCTTATAAACTATTTTACATAACCATGACAACTTTTTATTTAGTAAGAACCTTGATGCACACTATTAGAATTTTCCTTCAAGGTATCTCTTAGGAAATACCTTAAACATGTACATGATTTAGAATTTTATTTCAAGGTATCTCCTAGGAGATCCCTTGATGGATCCAAATAGTTTGCATCTTGAAGGATCTAATGGTCCATGCTTCATCAGCGAAGGATGATCCAATAGTGTAAAGGACTTGATAAAGCTACATATTTAACATTCATCCAATGATTCTCATTTTATTATGAAGACCCGATCGAATAGAGTGAGGCATAGTTGAAAACTTAAAGGACTAAAAAAGTATGTAATAATTGAAAAGTGGTACCCTCACATTCAAGGATTAAAAGTAAAGGGGCCCACCTGATAAAAATAACCAATTATGAGTAAGCTCTTAGATCATGATCTTATAACCCTTGCTTTTTTGAAGACATTGATCCAATAAAGTGAATTAATTCCAAGACCCTTAGAAGACCCATAGATGTGCCAAGTGGCACCCTCACATTTAGTCATGAAGATTTAATGAGATTAAAATTTACATTTACATGATCATTTAATCATGAAGATACTAACTTAAAGTTTGGGTATATCTACAGATCAAAAACATGCACTTCACTACTGGAGGATGATCTAATGGAATAACAGCCCCAAAGAATTTTTTAATGAATCCTAAATACCCCATAGACTCAATGCATGGAAAAATACCATTCAAAGTGGAACTAATAGATGATCTAATGGTTCATAATTTATTGTTGAAGGATGATCTAACAATGCGAAGGTACCCATGACTTTTCAATAGATGATTGATGCAAGATATGCAACATGGGGAGACATAAATTCTAAATGTCACAACCATGAGGCTTGGAATAGAAAGAGATAATTATAGGAAAATACCTAAATTACAATCAATGACTCATGCTAATCTAAGATTTTTATCTGATAGTGTGAAATAAAATAAGGTATTTTAAATATTGATAGTTAGTGCTCAATGGCATTTATAAATTATGATGTGAAAGGTCTAGACCAGTGCCACATAGGCACCATGTAAGTATAAAATGATAAAATATAAGATATTGTAGGATAAAAAATGTAAAATTATAAAGGCAAATGTCCAAATCAAATTCAAGCACGTATAAGCCAGAGCCTAGATATATCATATCATTAAAGCTCAAGAACCCTAAAACCTACATAAAATTAACCCAAATGAATTCATTTGGCCACAATTTGATCTAAAGAGAGATTAATTATGTTTTTGAGTGTAAAATATCTTCCATAGAGAATAATTTTCAAACTAGTATAAACAATTTGTATAAATAGAAACCATGGAAGCTCATAGGCAATAGCTAAAAGAGTAGACTAAACTCTACTTATCAATAGATAATGAGGGTTAAATCTTCAAGAATACCAAATTGGATGTTGTGGCCCTAAATTCCTAGGGAATTAGGAACTAGTCCAAGCTCTTCTTCATGGTGGAGGAATTGAAGCCCATCACAAAAGAATAGAAAATAATTACCATAGTGAATTAAAGGCACTATGGCCTACTCATTGTTTAGATGGCCAGCCTTCACTATGTTGTGACAAAACCTGAGGTACTGCATTACATATATATCCTTACCCCTATCTTTATTGACTTTATAATCGATAATGAATGGATCATATGGGAATGGAATTCTAAGAAGGTATCATATATTTATCTAGTAGCTTTTGATAAATATTATAGGTTCCCAATTCCTCATGTATATTTTTCCAAAATCAAAAAGTAGACCTCCAAAAATGACCTAAACTTTGTCCTTAGACCCTAGTTACACCAAAGACCCCATCTCTTTAGATACTTTGAGGGAAAGACCCCAATAGTCCATTTTAGGGATGGCATTAGGGTAATAATGACCCTATTGAACTGAGCCTTTGGACCCCCTTCAACCACCCATGTGAATAAAATTTAGGTTCTCTTTTTGCATTTCATGGTGGAAGAAAAGCTCATCCCTCTAATTAGAGATTTGATTAGTGTTTTCTTGACCAAATAGCTCACTACCATCAAAAGTAATACATCTAAGAAATTTCATATGATGTCATACATATTAGATTCCCTACTTCCCTCTGTCAACTTCCCAAGGATTAGGAATTTGTCTCCTGAAGGAAAAACTACCATCTCCCACCATTATTCCAAATACATATCTTTAAATATAAGAACTATTGGTAGTTTTTGACCCCACAGGACAAAAATGCCACCCTTACCATTTTTAAAAGTTTTCAGTTCATGTTATTTTTGCCTTGAAGATTTTTTTCATGTTTCTCAGAATAGTTCAAAGAAGCAAGAAAAAGGACTTCAAGTTTGCCCCAATCAATGACTTCAAGCTCACTTAGAAAGAATAATTTAGGTTCACAATGCATGAAGACTTTGGGTTTTCATTGAAAGAAGACTTAGGGCTTTCCTATATAATTAACTTCACCTAAGAAGCCCAAAGTAAATAAGAGGCAATGGAAAACTTGAACTAGTCTTGAACAATGGTTCATGGGTTTTCAAGAGAGGAAGACTTCAAGCTTTCCTAAATTAGTAACTTCACCAAAGAATCTTGAAGTAAGAAGAATTAGAAAACTTGATGAATGAAAAAGAAACATTGCTCAGTCTATATTTGAAGATATGGGGATTACATCCTTACATGTGCAGGTTAAGGTGGCATGAGGATATAGGATTAAAGACAAAAAACTAAGGCAAATGATATATAATTAAAGACAACTCAAGTTGAACCAAGATGGAAATAAGAAAGACACCCCATCATTATAGCTCCTTAAGGAAATAAAAGAGTTTTTTTCACCCATTTGTGAAAAGTGGGTGAGTGAATTGAATAAAGACATGGAGACATGCTTCCATCTATACCATTGACAAATAACCACCTAGAACATGTTCAATCATGATGCTATGCAAGTATAGAGGGTTCATCTTCAAAAATAAAAGGATCTTAAATTCCCTTACCATCATTATGATCCCCTCTCCATCCTCTCACATAATTTACCCTCTTCTTTCATCCCTTTTTACTATATATAAATATGATTAAACCTTAAAAACAAATCGCTTAACTGGTAATAGAGGCACTCCATCTAATTTCATTATAACACTCTCTTGAAGCAATACAAGATAAATTTCTTATTTTTCTTGAAGTCAAGTGTGTACTATTATAGTTTAAATTTCATAATGTATGTTTTCTCTCATCATCTATGATTTGTATATGCACCTTGCTTTAGTTTTCTTAGTTTCTTACAAGTCATGTGATGTGTTAGCCTTTGGTGCCTTTCTAAAGAATTACAAGTTATATTATCTCTCTTGTAGACCTATTACTTCCTACCATTCAAAGTACATCCTCTCCTTTAACCTCCACATAACAGCTCATGCTTGTGGCTTTGAAATAGGATCAGCTAGACTATGTCTTGTTTAGGTTTAGTAGTAGTTATTAAGGTTCCTAGTCTGAATGTGGATCACTCTCTTTTTGTTCCATCACCTCCCTTAGCTTAGATTTAATTTTTATGTTATCCTCTTATCCATTTTAATTAGTCAAAAGTAAAATTTAACATGGGAAATAAGATCTAAAGTGAAGTTTCTAAGGAACTAGCCTCATTAAAAATCCTAGAGGTTCAACCTCAATACAAGATACCCACAGCCTGAGGTTGTCCCAATGCTTATAGTTGGAAGTGAGAGAGCCTTAAAAAATATCCCATGAGGGTGAAATATCAGCCTACAATAGTTTTTATCATGCCTAATGGGACCTTTTTTGAGGAATATTGGTTAAGTTTGATGTTGGTTTGATCAATTTGCAATGGTTATAGCTTTCATCTTTCAGTATCTGGCTACTTTGAAGAACACTCAACAATATGGTGGTAGAATAGTAGCTATTTTTATGACTAATGTGACTAAAAGATTAGTTTCTAGAGGTGTTCCTTATGGATTTGTTGAATTATCTTTAAACTCAGTAAGAATGTTAAGGTTTTCCCATACTTGAAACCATTTTCCTAAACCAATTGTGAGATATACCTACATAACAAGATCCTTGTTAGCCCCATTTTTTACCATGATTCCCCAAAGATATTTTGTAGAATTCAATGGCCAAATTCCTTTAAATTTTCCATAATATGATCTTATGCTAGTAGTAGCCCTTAAAAGCATCCCATATTTCAGAAGAGACCAAGCTGTGACTCCTACTGAACACATCATAGACATAGCCAATTTTTTTAATATCCATAATGTCATAGTATAAAATGTAGCTATTAGACTATTGGTTGTATCCTTTAAGGGAAAGGATTTATATTGATATAGAGGTTTAACTCCTAACTCTATTTAATCATGGGACCATTTGGGAACAACCTTATGTAAAATATTTGCAAATAAGAGTGATCATTTATTAGTAGAAAAAAAGTTGACCACAATCAGGAGAGATCCTCATGAATTTATGCAAGACTTCAACACAATATTCCAAAAATCTTGGGATAAAATTCCAACTGCTATTAGACCATCCCCTAACTTTGCATTCTTATACTATTTAAAGGCTCTAAATAGTGACATAGTAGTAATGATCCAATCCATGGGAGGAGATATATTACCAGAAGCTTATGAGGTGGCTATCAAAGCTAAAAATTATCTAGTTTAGTCTATCAAGCTTACTCCTAGGCCCCTAATGCATCTTTTACTTGAGATCAGACCAAATCTTGTAGTTGTTTTCCCACTTAACATTATTCTTCCAACTGCAACGATTGTTGTTATACCTTCACCTAAGTAAGAGAAGGCCTCCACTAGTGGATCTAGTGACTCACAAGAGAAAAATAACTACTTATAACTTAAGAGCATGCTCCAACCCTTGGGACATGATGTGGTCAATGTCAAGAGATAAAAATATTATAATAAACCTTATCAAGCTCTATATTAGCCTCAATAGTAGTCTTATCAATCAAATAGGCCACCCTACAAAGGAAATTTCTAAGGACAAGATCAAGGATAAGGACAGCCTAACTATGCTAAACAAAAAACTACAATCACAATGCTACAGACCCTTCCAACTCCTTGGTTCCTATTCAAAACAATATTTCTCAAGATGCTTAAGGAATAATGCCTTAGATTCAGTCTTTTGGGCAATCTATTGTCCCAATGAATGGTTCTAACTAGGCATTTAATGACCAATGGCAATAAGTTGTTGCTTATAGATATTATCAAGCCTAAATGGTTCAAAGCATAGAGAATCCCATAATGATAAAGCTAGAGTAGTCTCCTTAAGAATAAGGATCAAATTAGGTACCAAACTAACTAGATGTTATAATGGTTATCAGTGAGCAAGAAGAGTGTTATGCATCTAATTAGTAAACTAGCTCCAATCAATCTCATGTCCCAATGGTAGAAAACATAAGATTCAAAATAATGAATATGGATGATGACCAGGGAACATTTAAGAAACCTCCTACCACCACTCCTTCATTGTATAATCCTAAAAATCTTTCTATCACTCCAAAAGTTTTGACACCTCCACAAAGCTCATAAATTCAACAAATAACAATAGCAGCTCCCAAAGCACAAGCCAAAGTTATTAGTGCACCAATAAACATTATTTAAGATATGAAGAAATACAATGTGAGCGTACCAATGTGGGGCATTCTCTACATACCCAATCAAGTGGATATCCTTTAGGAAGGTTTGTCCAAGATAGGTGTTACAAAAAATGTACGTAAACAACCAACCAAAGAAGCTAAGGTCCTTTCTAATGTAGTCAAGGGTCTTATAGGAGAAAGGTTAAGTAATGTGGTCAAACCTCCCCCTTTCTAAATTTAATTAATAATTAGTGACTCTTTGGTACATAATTACTTGGTAGATAGTAGAGATAGCACTTTGGTAATGCCAAAGTCTATATTTGATTAGCTAAACCTCAAATATGAGCTACATACCAAGGGATTTTTGTAGCTAGATGGTTCTTCCACAAAGCCATCTAGTATCATCAAGGATTTAAATATGACCTTAAAAACTTGTCATAGTGTCTTAGTGGTTTAAGATATTTTGATCCTTAATGTAACTCCTCACTTTGCATTATGACTTTTTAGATAATTCACAACCAAAATTGGGGGTTATCTAGTAACAAATTAGTCTTGTATGGGACTAAGGTATCAATCAAGGTTGAGCCCATGGCACAATATCACATTGAACCCCATCATCCATATAGTATAAACCTTCAATTGTACTATCTTTGATAAGGATGAATTTACAATTGGTCAAGAACTAAATCCTTATCCTAAAGAGATTCTAGACTTATTCTTGGATGAGCTATGAGGGGATAACTAATTTATCAACCCTTTGGAGTGTGTTGAAGAAAGGGACATGGGTGTCTATTTTATACATGAATAAAATCAATCCATGCCTTCCCTCATTGGACCTAAATAAAACCTCAATGAGATGTGGAAGTTGTTTTTTGATGGTTTAAGGAGAAAAAATGGAGCAGGTGTAGGGCAATGTTAGTTTCCCCTTCAAGAAATAAGCATTTATCTTCCCTTAGGTTCCATTTTAATTGTTATTCTATTGTAAAAGAATATGAAGGCTTGATTTGTGGTCTCCAATGGGCCAATAAGAGAGGAATTGAAATGTTTCAAGCATATGGAGATAGAGAGATTATAGTGAACCAAGTCAGAGGCTTGAACATCAGAAGGAATCCTTTGATGAGGTATTACAAAAATAGAGTGTTGGACTTAATTGAAGATTTTAAAGCCTTAAACATCCAATTAGTGCCAAGGAACTATAATCAACATACTGACAAGTTGGTAGTTATGGGCTCAATTCAACATCCCAAGTAAGCTAAAAGAGAGAAAGGTTTAGTCACACGTCAAGGTGGTGGTGAGGCCATTAGTGTTAGGTAACAAATTCCATTGGCAAGATTTTGAAAATGAGAAATAGATTGCTCATTTTTTATATTAAGAAGCTAAGTTCTCCTCTATCAATCAATAGAATTTTTAACAATAGTATGGGGATAAAATTATTTTATTAAAATCTAACAAGCTTCCTAAAGGGCTGGTTACACTTGAGGGCTTTTCCATGAGGGAGATCATATGAGAAGAGAAAAGGCAGTAATGTCAACCAATAAAGAAAACTATAAGATATTACTCATCTTTAAAGACATACTTCTCAAGGTTAGGAAGGTGAGCAGTAAGGCTAAGAAGCATGCTTTCATAGCACTCTACTAGTAACATGCAAACATATTTACTTGGGAATATAGTGACCTGAAGGGTTTTTATCCAAAGTTAGCCCATCATACTATAGAACTAGAGGCTAATGCTAAACATGTGAGGTAAAATCAAAGGCTCATCAACCCTAAAAGAGAAGAACTTTTGAGGAAAGAGCTAACCACGTTAATTGAATCCAAGATTATCTTTCCCATTAAACACTCATCATAGGTAGCTAATTTGGTGCCTGTAAGGAAGAAGAGTGGGGAGATTAGGCTATGTGTTGACTTCAGAGATTTGAATAAAGTCTCCTTGAAGGATCATTACCCTATACCATCCATAGAGTAACTTCTTCAGATAGTTGTAGGGTTAGAACACTTTTTTCCTTTAGATGGATATTCAGGTTATAACCAAGTATTGGTAAAAGAAAAAGATCGATACAAGACTACCTTCACCACAAAATGAGATACGTATACATATCAAAAAATGCCTTTTGGTTTATCAAACACTGGGGAAACTTTATAAAGAGCCATGGACATGGATTTCTAAGGATTACTAAATCAAATGGTGTTAGTCTACTTAGATGACATCATATTTTTTTCCAAGAATACCAACAACCACATGGACCACCTAAGGATGATATTTGAAATATGTAGGGAGTATGGGATCTCACTGAATCTCAAGAAGTGTGTGTTTGCCGTACATGAAGGTAAGTTAAACCACATCATTTCAAAATATGGGATAAGTATTGATCGTGAAAGGGTAGATGCCATCTTATCACTCTCTCTCCCCAAGCATAAGAAAATATTTTAGAGCTTCCTTGACAAAATAAACTTTGTAATAAGGTTTATACTAGGTTTTAAAATCTTGATCAAGCCTATTAATACCATGTTAAAGAAGAGTAAATTTTTTTATTAGCTAAAAGAAGGAAAATATGCTTTTGAATCTATCAAATAGGCCATTACCTAAGAATCTCTCTCATAAATCCTAATTTCTCTAAGGATTTCATGTTACACCTTTGTCAATGTCAACAATTTGTTTGCTATGTTGTTACAAAAAGATGGTGAGGGAATGGAGTACCCAATTGCCTTTTTTAGTCAAGGTTTGGAAGGATATGAGGTGAGGTACACTTTTATAGAGAAGTATATCCTTGTAGTACTGAGGAGTCTTAAGAATTTTATACTAATGCTCTCCTACAATAAGACTTATCTCATGGTGCCCCATCTTGGAGTTAGGGATTTCCTCCTTAACAAAGATCTGAATGAAAAAAGAGCTAGTTGGATCACCAAAATTATGGAGTTTGATGTGGAAATCAAAGTGACCAAGTTGATCAGAGGTAGAGGTTGTGTGAGCACATGGTGAAATATCTTTAAAAAGATAAATAAGTTTCCATGGTGAGTTAAGACAACTCACAGGAAGAATCATCTCTACTTCGTAAGAGTTGGTTCCATGATATGGCACATTTTTTGCTAATAAGAGAATGCCCCAACATCTAGACAAGGCAAAAAGAAGGTATTTTAGACTTTAGTCTATACCTTATGCATTTGTTAATGGGGTTTTATTCATAAATGACTTCAATTCAGTGTTCTTAAGGTGCATATATAATGACCAAGTGACCAAGCTTTTAGAGCAATTTCATGATGGACCTATAGGAGGTCATTTTTCACTTAGAACCACAACAACAAAAATAATGAGGGCAAGTTTTTACTAGCCCAACCTCTTCAAAGATGTTTATGCATGGGTAAGAACATGTTAAAAATGTTACCTCTTTATAGGTAAGAAAAGATTAACAAATTTTCCTCTCAACCTAATTTAGGTAGAGCAACCATTCATGCAGTGGGGTTTAGATTTCATTAGAGTGATCAACCCTCCATCAAGTGTGGGTCATAAGTGGGTGCTTACTATAACTAACTACTTTACCAAATGGATAGAAGCCATTTTTTTGAAGGAAGCTAATTAAAGTATAGTCCTACAGTTTTATGACAACATTGTGACCAAGTTTAGTTTTCCATCCACTATCATTTTTGACAATGCACTAGCATTATTTGGTCTAAAAATAAGTGAATGGGATCTCAAGATGGGCATCTACCTCATCACCCCTTCCAATTATTATCCTCTAGTAAATGGACTAGTTGGGTCCATAAATAAGAATCTGTTGAGAATAATCAAGATAACTATGGAAGAGAATCAAAGGACATGGCATACCAAATTAAATACAACCTTGTGGGATAATAGGGTGACTCCTAAAGTTTCCATTAACAATTCTCCATATGTTTTAATATATGGAAGGGAAGCCAATTTTCCCATTTTTATTGAGCTACTTACATTAGAACTAGCCCATAAACTAGAGATGCTAGAAGATGATCCCATGAATGTGATATTGGCAGAACTCATATATCTTAAAGAAATAAGAGACCTTGCAATGAAGACACTAAAGTCACATCAAGCTCAAGTCAATAAATCCTTTGATAAGAGATCCATATCAAGGGAATTCAAAGATGAGGAAGTATTCCTCAAATGGAGTTCAAATAAGGCCAAGCTAGGCAACCATACCAAGTTTGACAACTAATGGAGTGGCCCTTATTTGATCCATAGATGCAAACAACATAAGACTTTTGAGATTGCCCAACTAGAAGGAGAGGTATTACCCATCTCAGTTAATGGGATTCATCTAAATAATTTCTATTAAAAGAGTTTACAGACATTGTATATATTGTACATTTTATATAGTTATTCATGTTTTCCTCTAAGGGCCTTGTGCACATACTTTTCAATTATGTGTTTCCATTCCCTAAGTGCCTTGGGAACAATGTTGTTTTGTTCTAGTTGTTCCTATTACTTAAATGGGATTTTATAGATAGAGCCAAACTTGTCAAATAAATTAGTAACTCAATTCCCAATGGATTAGATGAAGAAATGAGTTGGGTTCTTCAAGCATAGTAGGCATACTTCCCTATGAGTCACCAAAAATATTGGTAGTTTTTGACCCCATAGGGAAAAAATGCCACCCTTACCATTTTTAAAAATTTGCACTTCATGTTATGATTGCCTTGAATTTTTTTCATGTTGCTCAAAGTATTACAAAGAAGAAATAAAAATGACTTTGGGTTTGCCCCAATCAATGACTTTAGGATCTCTCAAAAAGAAGACTTTAGGTTCATAATGCATGAAGACTTCAAGTTTTCATGACCACAAGACTTAAGGATTTCAAAAAAATAAGACTTTATGCTTTCATAGAAAGAAGACTTAGGGATTTCCTATATAAGTAACTTCACCTGAGAAGCCCAAAGTAAGTAAGATGTAATAGAAAACCTGAAGTAGTCTTAAACAATGGTTCACAGGTTTTCAAGAAAGGAAGACTTCATGTTTTCATACATCAATAACTTCACCAAAGAAGCTCAAAGTAACAAGAATTGGAGAGCTTGATGAATGAAGAAGTAGCATGGCTTGATCCAAATTTGAAGATATGGGGATTACATCCTTACAAATGTAGGTCAAGGTGGCATGAAGATCTATGATTAAGGACTAAATGCCTAAGGAAAATTTAGTATAAGTAAATATGACTCAAGTTGAACCAAGATCACAAAAAGAACCAAAACCCATCATTAAATCTCTTGAATGAAACAAAAGATTTATTTGCACCCATTTGTACAAAGTGGGTGAGTGACTTGAATAAAGATGTGGAGCCATGCTTCTAGCCATACCATAAATAAAAAGCCACCCAAAATATGTTCAATCATGATGTTATTCAAGCATAGAGGTTTCATATTCACAAATAAAATGATCTTTAAGTTCTTCTCTATCATTATGACCCCCTCTTCATCCTCTCATGTAATGTCCACTCTTCTCTCATCCTTTTCTACTATACATATAGATGATTAAACCTTAAAAAAGGATCCCTCTATTGGTGATAGAGTCACTCTATCAAATTTTCTAATAATACTCTCTTGACATAATACAAGACAACTTTCTAATTTTTTTGAATTCAAGTGTGCATTATTGGAGTTTAACTTGTAGAATGTATGTTTTCTCTCATCATCTATGATTTCTCTACACACCTTGCTTTAGTTTTCTTGGTTTCTTATAGGTCATGTGATGTGTTAGTATTTTGTGCCTTTCTAAAGTGTTATAAGTTATAGTGTCTCTCTTTTAGACCTATTCCTTCTTACCCTTCAAAGTGCATCCTCCCCTTTGACCTCCACACAACTACTCATGCTTATGGCTTTGAAAGAGGATCAACTAGACTATGTCTTTTTTAAGTTCAGTAGTAGTCATTAAGGTTCCAAATATAAATGTGGATCACTTTATTTTTGGTGCATCACCTCCCTTATCTTATATTTCCTTTTTATAATATCCTCCTATCCCTTTTCCTTAGTCAGTAGTAGACTTTAGAATGGGAAATAAGAGCTAAAGTGAAGCATCAGAGGAACTAGCCTTATTAGAAATCCTAGAGGTTCAACCTCACTATAAGATACCCATAGTCTAAGGTTGTCCCAATGCTTTTAGCTAAAAGTGAGAGGGCCTTAAAAACTCTCCCATGAGGGTGAAATTTCAGCCTACAGCAAGAACCATATGCAATTTATTTATGATTGTGTCTACCCTACCATAGTGGAAGCCATCATAGGTTTTCCCATGCCTATAATCTATCCACTAATCAAGAAGCACATGTAAATGATGGGTGGCATCTAGTACTACCATGACTACATGATCATTAGGATTGAGGGGATCATATCCCAGCCTTACAAATTTATAGTATATGTTTCTAAAAATTTGGATGACCAAGAAATTACCTCCTAGCTCATCCATGAAATTGATTTAATTTTCAAAGAAAAGAGAAGGTGTCTTCTCCACCACTTCCCTCTAATTATTGGAAGGAATACACTTAAAGATTGGAACAAGTTGATACCATGGGAAAGCATAAGGATTAATTCAAGTTTAAACTTGATGAACTCAAGATGTGGGATCCTAAGAATATAGTGACTAATCATGTGAAGGAGAAAAATCTCCCCAAACCTGAGTACATGCATCAAATCAGTGTCCATTACACCATTTACATTAAGGCCAAGAACTATGATGAGGTGTTGTCTAGAATCAAAGGACATAACATCAAAATTAAGAAAATATTGACTAAATATGAAAATACATTAGGAGAGACATGTAAAATGCACCCTCTCTAATATCACTTATTTCTTGGACCATTTGGGATAGCCCAAGAAGATCCCCAATATGAGTAACCATAACCTCAAGAGTAGGTTGTGATAGAACAAGGTGACCAAGGCCATGGTAAAGAGAAATTAGGAGAGAGGAAACTAAAAAAGAGGCCTAGAGAAGGGATCTCATCTTAAACACTACCCCAAAGTCCACCTTCCCCAGTTGAGTACATAGATATGATTGCCTTACAACCAGAAGAGACACTTGAAGGTGCTCTCAAGGAACTTGCAAAGGCATATGACACTGACAAGGAAACGGAACAGCTTAGAGAGGCTCAAGTCCAAGAAGAGGAGCCAAAGTAAGATAAATGAAAAGAACTTGCTTTGGGTATAGTCCATGTGACATCCTAAGAGAAGAGGAAAGTACAGATAGCATTAGTTTTTGTTGGACCAAAGAAGAAACCAAGATTGACCATCTCTCACCCCATAAGTGAGTTAAATTTCTTCAGTGATGAATTCCCCATTCATGGGATATTCATTCTTGACTACTTTATTTATGGGAAATTAAAAAATATTCCTTATCTCTCCCACTCATGGGCCATGATAAGAGTTGTTGATATTGAAGTGCATAGTGACATCAAGCTATGAATTAGGGCTATGTTAAAAGAATAGGAAGAAAGGAGGATTGTGGTCACTCAAGGACTAAAAAGAAAGAATATGGATGTTCCAAGAGCATCAAGAAACATAGTTGTAGAGGTCCTAGAGCCTCTTAAATTCAAAAGATCGTCCACCACCATGCATTTTAATCTAGAGACAACTTGATTGGAAAAGGTCACCACCAAGACAACTATGGTGGGAACTAAGAAATTTACCTTCCAAAAGGTGGATCCCTTTATAGGATTAACCCCTATAATAATAAAATATCTTATAGAAGCTACCATACATGAGGAATACATTGAGATCTTTATTGAGGCTCAATCAGCTCAAGCAAAGTTTGGGGTCCAAGGCATGAAATAGAGGATTCTAAACTTAAAAAGAGAAAAGGAACATCTACAAACCCAGGACATTTTGTCAATCTTTGACTACATAATGGACATGTTTGAGGAAATTATTTGATATGTTCAATTCCTTGAATTCAATAAAGCTAAGGTAGGATGTCGTAATCTAGTAGGGTGAAGTAACCAAGGAAATAATAACTGAGTGGCAAAAGGTAGAGACCTAAGTTATGGATCTTATTGAAATTGAAATTAGGAATAAAATTCCTAAGTTCAAAACTATCAGCCTAGCATATTTGAATAATATACTAGGAATAATAGTAGATAAGATCCAAGGTCTAAGTACTTGGACAAATAATTTGAATAATCTTTTGGTAGATGATAAATAATTGGTCCTGAGAATTGAGTAGCTCCTAGGAACAATGTTGTTAAATCCTACCAAGACCACTATAACTAGAATCATTGATGATGCTGAATTCAAGCACGTCACTTTGGTAATGCAATTAGTTAGGAGCAAAATCTAGGGCTAGTTTGGAAGAGACAATAGAAGATTTTTGGACATGATTTTCATAGCAGAAAATAAAATAGTAGAGGCAAGGAGCATAAAATAAGCCATAGTTAGAGATGAATGAGACATAGATGACTTGGCAAATCAGAAAAACATTTACCTAATGAGTCCAATTGTGGAAATAGCTCATCAAGGACCAGCACTAGAAGGTAATGTAACTGCTATAAAATCAACAAGGGGATTATTTAGCAATGGGCCCACCTAGTGGCTAATATTCCTTTTTGTAAATAAAATTGTAATATCTAGAATAGGAATATTATTTTGTAGGGAATATGTTATTTTATATGCATATTACCCCTAAGTCAGTCTAAATGTGAAGAACAAGTATATTCTAGAACTTGTAAGGATAGTTGTCCTTATCTTTTGTAAACCTATACATTTTAATTGATTAGTATACTCCCTGACCTTATAATAAAGGCATGTATTATCATTTGTAAAAGACAAATAATTTTGATCAAATTTTTTACACTTTAAGAAATTAATATAATCAAGGAATTCCAAAAATATTTTCCACATTTGATATGTCAATTGCTAAATAGCTTTTCTCTCAATTTCTAGTTTTATGTTTTGAATTTGAATGGTTTTTTTGAATTTTGGGTTGCATTTTCTAATAACAAGGTTTCTAATTTGTGCATATGATATATTAGATCAAAGATATTAGGTTTTAATTCATTTCATTTTTCTCTATACTCAAATGTGTTAATGCTATTTGACTATAGTAGTAAATATTTAAAAGTAGACCTCGTTCTTACTTGTGATTCTTTACATTATCCTTTAAAGTTTGCCAAGTATATAGTGAAATCTAAGCTTAGTCTATTTTGCATTATATATTGGTTTGAATGCATAATGATTTGAAATTGATGATTTTTCATGATATTTAGGACTAAAATTGGTAACCACTCACTTTCTTTTTCTGCCTTACCCTTATCTTTACTCTTTTTTTTACACTAGATCACTATAGTTTAAACTTCATTATAAATATCCACTTATATTAATTTGTATCTTAAGCTTGGGTAATAATAGACTAACTATTAACATAGATTCTTTATAATTCAAAAATCATAGACCATGATGGCTCTTAACCATCAATTATTATAAATTTATGGAACACCAATGCATATCTTGTCAGGAATCAGGAACAACAAACATGCTCTGATGCCACTAGTTGGGATCTTGCTTCTCAGAAAAAGCACAGTATGATTACCAAGTATAAGCAATTGAATATGCGGAAATAACCAGAAACACAAGTAACTAGAATTCACCAATAGCATAGAATATGAGAGACAATACACTATCTTGTATTAACACTAACAGAAAAGAATACAACAAAGAGCCGCCACACTCTTTCACCTTACAGAGATTCGCCACACCTCAAGTGTTCAGTAATTCTTCTCACACACACTCTCCTACACAAAAAAACGGTCCCAACAACCAACTCACACATAGAATTGGTGTTCACCTCACCAACCAGTCAGTAATAACCCTGCCGGTACATCAAGCACTCTATAGCACTTCAAGCTGATCTCTCATGAACCTGCAACCTGCAATTCAAAGACCAAACTTACATGTAGATCCCCAATGAGCTTGCAACAACCTGCAACTCACAGATCTTACAACTAGAAGGAACTCTTCCTTTCTATCTCATGCCCTATACAATACATGCCAATGGGTCTATAAATAGATCTCTAACTCAAACAATAACTTAGACTCTTAATTTAGACAATAGTCCTCGCAGCACAAGACTCTAACTGGTCTCAACATGCAAACTCTTCGTTCACTTAACTAACTGTCCGTGAAACGAGCAGTTCTGGAACACACAGGCGACCGACGTCGGTCCCTGCTTGTCTGGTTCTGCCGACGTCGGCCGACTTCCTGCCGTCGCCGGTGGCCTTCTGCACTGGACTCTGCCGACATCGGTCCTGCTGCCGACGCCGGTTCCTGTAGAACTCAGCAACCATCTGTTCCTTAGTTTGCAAAGGTTGAAGCTTTTAGCTCCACAACCTAACAATCTCCCACTTGGAGATAAACAGCTGCAACCTGTACATGTACCTGTACACCGTCTAGTTTGTTACCTTGGCTATGTATCCATCTTCAAAATCATCCTTGAAGACCAACCACCACAAAATCCGTGGTGCAAAACCTGTCATCCAAATTACCTGCCACATCCACATCTACAACCATGTAGAAATAAACCTGAACTTGCATAGCATGTGCACTTGCTACTAGTCCCTGTAAGAATCCACTGAGCTGACCTCCAATGGTTCTCTCCCGGATTGGCTCCTAACTTGTGACAACTCCCACTGCTTGGGGAAAACTCAGGTTTAGTACATATCATGCACTCAACCTCATTATGTGAATCAAGACACCTGTTCTATGAACTGTCTAACCATCGGTGTGCTAACCGGTTCCACACAATCATCCTGAAACAAAGTCAACACATGACCTTCCATGTCTCTAGAACACACTCTTGCCAAAGAATCTTGCTGCTCCCAGATCCTCCATGACAAACACCTGAACTAGCTTTACCTTTAGTTCAGCAATCCCTGTATATGTAACCCTGCAACAAGCACATCATACAGAAAATAGGATAGTGTAGCTAATACTATCCAACCTGGTAAAGAGAAACACAATGAACAAACCTCCATTGCCCTGCAGCTAATACAAGATCAAATACCCTGATCTTCCATCTCACGTATCTATTTCCGCTCTTCTTCATCCTTAACATCCATTCATCTTTCAGTGCTTACTTCCAGCTGGCAACACTACCCAAAACACCTGTTTGGTTCTCCTCCAAGGAATCACATCCTCATTCATGCCTAGCTCCCACTGTTTCCTGGATCTACCTGTTCTGCTTCTTCAATAACTCCCTGGTCCTATGCCATAAGTGAGCAACAAGTAGTGTAAAGAAGGGAAATGACAAATTTAAGAACTTACTTACACCTTCAGTCCTCCATATGGGCGCTTGAGACTCCATGACAGCTTGCTGTCCACCCAAAATTCGTCTCAGTGACCGATGCCGGTCACATCTCAGTCTACAGCCGACCGATGTCAGTTCCCTGTGACTGCCTCTCCGCCGACGTCGTTTTCCCCTGGCCGACGCCGGTCTCTGTCTGCCCCGAGTCACCGACATCGGGCTGCACATAGCCGACATCGGTCCCTGTCTAGACACCGACGCCAGTTTTCCTGCCGATGTCGGTCTCTGTGTTTTTCTTGTGAGACCTGACTTTTTCCCGTGAGCTCCTTTTGGATCAAACCCTTGTCCAAAACACCCTTGCTCTGCTTAGAATTCCCCTGCACCTTGTGCTGAACTCTGTCTGTCACTTTCTCCTTGAAAACCAAGGCTTTCCTGTTCTTGTCACTAACATCGGATTCCTCAAGAAATCTCACCTTTTTCTTCTGCATACAGAAACCACGATCCATGCCTTCCGAATCCGAAAGCATATCCTTTGACTCAAGAACCAGCATCTCCTTCATATCTATGTGACCAAGCCTATCAAGCCACATCTCCGAATCTACAGCTGAAGTAGATAACCCAGAAGAAGAATTAGTAAAACAAGTAGATAGATAAAGCGTACCTACTTTCTTACCTCTAGCTACAACAAGTGTACCCTTGGTAACCTTCCAAGAGTCTGCTGTGAGAGTTACTGTGCAACCCTCTTCACCCAAACTTCTAACAGAAATCAGATTCCGCTTCAAAACTGGGACGTGCATGACCTCCTTTAACACCCATGTGTTACCTGTCTGCAGTTTTAGCTTCACTTTGCCTTTGCCAACAATCTGACAAGACTTACCATCCCCTACACAAATTTCTCCAAAATCTCCCTGGACATACTCATGAAAAAATTCCCTATGTGGGGATGCATGAAAAGAGGCACCAGAATCTAATACCCAAGATTCTACTTTATCCAAAGAACATACCAGAGCATCCTGTGCAATGTAACCTGCAGCATCTGCTTCTTCTTCATGTTCTTCATGCTGATCTGTACCCGATCTGCAATCTCTCTTTAAGTGCCCTTGCTTTCCACATTTCCAGCAGGTTATTCTGCCATACCTGGACTTGGATCTCTTGCCCGTCTTCGACCTTGATCTCCCACGCTCTATCTTCTCTCTTGGCCTTCCTCTTCCTTCAACACTCAAAGCATCACCAGATGATTCACCTGTGCTTTTCCTGCGTATCTCTTCGTTCAAGATTACACTCACAATATCATCCACTTTTAAGACTTTTGAAGGAGACACAGTGTTAGAAACTGCCATTACCATACCTTCCCAACTTTCAGGTAATGAACACAAGATTAAGAGAGCTCTTATTTCATCATCAAATACAATATTGACTGAACTTAACTGGTTTACTAAACCATGGAAATCACTAAGATGGCTATGAACAGATCCACCTTCCAACATTTGCAAATTAAATAAACGCTTCATAAGAAATACCTTATTCGAAGCTGAGGGTTTTTCATATAAATTTGCCAAAGATTCCATCAACTCCACCGTTGTCTTACACTATGATAAGCTGGAAATCACAGATGATGCAAGACTCAATCTAACAGATCCCAGAGCCTTCCGATCAAGAACCTCCCATTCTTCATCTTTCATATCCAAGGGTTTGCTAGCAACCCCACCCAACGGTAAGTACAAATCTTTCTGATACAGATAGTCCTCAATCTGCATCCTCCATAATTGGTAGTTCTTGCCATTGAACTTTTCCATTCGTAGTTGACTGCTTTCTGTCATTGCTCAACTCCCACTCAAACAGAAACCCTGTGAGTAACCTGTAATCAAAACACACTACCCAGATCTACACCAATCTGTTAGTATCCCAACCAAAAGCTCTGATACCGATTGATGGTATCAAGCTTAAGAACTTACAACCAAGGCTCTGATACCAGTTGTCAGGAATCAGGAACAACAAACATGCTCTGATGCCACTAGTTGGGATCTTGCTTCTCAGAAAAAGCACAGTATGATTACCAAGTATAAGCAATTGAATATGCGGAAATAACCAGAAACACAAGTAACTAGAATTCACCAATAACACAGAATATGAGAGACAATACACTATCTTGTATTAACACTAACAGAAAAGAATACAACAAAGAGCCGCCACACTCTTTCACCTTACAGAGATTCGCCACACCTCAAGTGTTCAGTAATTCTTCTCACACACACTCTCCTACACAAAAAAACGGTCCCAACAACCAACTCACACATAGAATTGGTGTTCACCTCACCAACCAGTCAGTAATAACCCTGCCGGTACATCAAGCACTCTATAGCACTTCAAGCTGATCTCTCATGAACCTGCAACCTGCAATTCAAAGACCAAACTTACATGTAGATCCCCAATGAGCTTGCAACAACCTGCAACTCACAGATCTTACAACTAGAAGGAACTCTTCCTTTCTATCTCATGCCCTATACAATACATGCCAATGGGTCTATAAATAGATCTCTAACTCAAACAATAACTTAGACTCTTAATTTAGACAATAGTCCTCGCAGCACAAGATTCTAACTGGTCTCAACATGCAAACTCTTCGTTCACTTAACTAACTGTCTGTGAAACGAGCAGTTCTGGAACACACAGGCGACCGACGTCGGTCCCTGCTTGTCTGGTTCTGCCGACGTCGGCCGACTTCCTGCCGTCGCCGGTGGCCTTCTGCACTGGACTCTGCCGATGTCGGTCCTGCTGCCGACGCCGGTTCCTGTAGAACTCAGCAACCATCTGTTCCTTAGTTTGCAAAGGTTGAAGCTTTTAGCTCCACAACCTAACATATCTCTACCGCTATTTCACCATAGGTGACACTAAGTTACCATAACCTTCTACTCATGCTATGAACTCCTAGAATTCTAAAATGATAAGTGTTCTTTGAACAATGTAATGTCCCCAAAATTATGATAAAGTGGTTTAATTAATTTAAGTTATCCAAAAATTAATATTCCTTCAATAGAATGACTTTAATTAATTAATTTTAATTAAAATGGAAAAAAATAAAATATTAAATAAGTTGGCATCTTCTAGAAGATTCCTAAGAGCCTTTAAAAGAAGTTGAGGGCAAAGCATTTTTCATTTTTTGTTGCTTAAAATTTTTGATGCATTATGGTAAAGCTTGAATCTCTGATTCAGCTAAATCTCTGAGGATGAAAACCTTTAGCAAATTGGAGAAGAGTTGGACAAAAACCTAGCTCTTTTCAGGAGTGGATTGGTGACAGAATTCACATCGAGCTTATTGATCAGATCTGGGGCTTCAACAGTTATTTGCTTCAATAAATTAGGAGTTTACAATTTGAAATTATGTTGGGAGAGTCTTCAGATAGTCAGTTTTCCAAACTGTTAGTCTTTACTCCCAAGCGTATGATGCCATCTATATTAAATTCTGTTGGGAAAGGACGTTGTAGGACAGAAAAGACACATCAACAGTGAAGGAAGGTGTAACGCCTACTTTTTGGACTACGTGCAGCCTTAAAAGAAGCATTTTTGAATATAAAATTTGGACTTGTTTTGTATTCATTTGGAGGACATGCTGATTGTTTTGACCATTGTATTTATCTTAGGCCTACTTAGATTTGTAGAGCTACTCTCCAGGTAATTCAATAGAGATTGGCAGAAGAGCTCTGGGTTGTTTTCTAGCTTCACAAATGTAGCCACCTAGCAGACCAATTATCAGACCGTGTAATCATTACAAAGATATTTTTTTGAGTCAGCAGCGTGGAATTCATAACTTGGGTGCTGCATTTAAATTAGAGGTGACCACCCAGGTTGGACAAATAAGGTGTGGAGTTTTGATGTTCCCTTTGTATCAGATTTGCACCAACTAGAGAAAGGCAGAGATAAAAATGAGATTTGAAATCTATTGATAATACATTGGCTTGGTTTTGGCATTGGAAGAGAGGAATGTGTGAAGATCTGGGAGAGATCATTCTCAAACTTGTATTCTATTTCTAGCAGCTTCCATTTCCTGTAGCATTCCATTATTCTGTCATAGAGATCTCATATTGCTGATCCTTCATACTGAGCTATTTTGGAGCTTAAACTGTAATTCAGTTCTTGGCATATACATTCCCAGGTGTGAACATAGTTTTCCTCTATGACTTAGAGTCTATTACATACTCAGAAATTGTTATTGTGTTATTTATTTCTGCTAGTTTGAGTATAGATTGTGTTTTAAGCATTGCTGACATAAACAACAATAAAAACTCTCTATGGTTGACTTTTTTTGAGTTCAAATAACCTGGTCTCAGACTATTATTAATTATTGATTAGATCCTTTTGTGATATCAATCATGTTTGAAGAAAGAATTTCATAGTTGATTTCTAGCTCTACTTATGCATTGTAATTTGAATATCAATCTATATTTCTATTTTGCTCTGAGATTAATAAAGTGAAACACTTATCAAATTGAAATAACCAAAAAATTTGTCTTTCCAAGAAAGGGATCTTTCAAACAATAAGAAACCATGTAGTACACTTAAATTCATCAACACATCCTTAGTCACCTTGGAGACATCATTAACAAACCTCTAATAGTTTCCCCCTCATTTATAAATAGAATACATTTGTTACCAGAATTAATATAAGGAGCCAAAGAACTCAATAATTTATCTATAGTGTTCCTTTGGTCTTTTTTGTTATCTAGGTTGTTAAAAAAAATAAAATGAGATATGTTAGTCTTTGTTGTTGCAAGGGAATTTTTTCCTACCCTACCTTACTCCCTCTTTTTGAAGTTTTTTAACATGAAATACTTTAAATTAATGATCATTGTGTATATTCATTTTTTTGTTTAATATTTTGGGATTATATTAGAAAATATAAATCAATTTACATCATAATAAATTTAGGTAGATTATGTCACTACCATATTTTTTTTGTCCCTACAGTAGGATCACCTTGCCAACTAGAATATGGTAAGTTGTAAACATATAATTTCTCCAATAAAACTGAGTGAAGCCCCAAGGTGTAACTACCATAT